>WEIV01004362.1:0-58670 GCA_013390005.1 Calyptomena viridis
AGGTCTTTTCTAACCTAGTTAGTTTTGTAGTTCTGTTTTCTGCGGGGAGGAAGAAAGTTTTGGAAACCATACCCTATGGCTTATTCTCAGCTGTGCAACTAATATTCTCCATGACCTTTGACTTGTCTGCCCTTTTCCTTGTCATAACTCCTGGAAAATAACTTGGGGAAATAAAACTGCACTTTCACGTTGGTCTCTAGTTAGGAATGATGCCAGGGTTACTTAACTGAACGTGTCACATTTCTTGTAAGCCTTTCTCCCTTCTTTAGGCTACTGCAAGTCATGTAGCCAAATAAATGTTATTTCAGCTCTGCCTTGTGTCTATGTAAATAGGAGTTAATGAGTTGCTGCATCTCATGGCTGGCTTGTGACGTGGAGGTCTCCAGAGGGAGGATGAGGAGAGGCTGCAATGGAAAGTCCCTGGCTGTTGCTAAGCAGCACTGCATTTTAGCTTCCCTGTCCGAAAGTCTGTGCTCAGGTTTGGCAACGAAAGGGAAAACTGAGGGATGGAAAACCATTCAGAGATGCTTGACTTACTTTTTGTAAAGCATGGCTTTACTGTGCTTGGTGCAGAAAGCGTGTGGCTGCAAGCAAAGTGGAAGCAATTTGATTAAATAGAATAACATTTGATAACTGGCCTTCTATGTATTTGTTCTTGGCTGCAGTATCATGTGGCTGGCTTGCTCTCTATCTCCCTCCCCCTGTTTTGTATCTTATTATGATCTTGGACCAGGAAGCTGTGAGAATGCAGCACAAGTGGTCTTGCTTTGCTTTCAGTCTAAGTAGAAGTAGGAGAACTGTGTAGTTCCAGGGAGCTTCCTATGCTGAGGTTTATGCTCCAGTTTAACAGCCTGTGGATGAGGGGATGTTGTGTTTTCATTTTACTACTAAGTCCATCAGAGGAATACCAAGAACAAAGAGGAAACACAGGAGGAACAAAAATTGTTATGTAGGGCATCCTGCTCTTGCTGCACAATGCAACTTCTGCAAACTGTAGCAATAGTGCAAATAGTGGCAAGATACTTAAAGCTGGTCACAACAACAACATCTCTAAAAGAGAACAACTGTTTTCTAGCAGAAGCATAGGATTTGGGGTACAGCTGAACATTTGAATTCCTCTTGGAAGAGTCTGGCTGGTTGCCCATCTGCCTACAGGCTAGTTCAAACTTTTCAGTCAGTCATTGTCATCATCATATAGTTTCTGTCTCTGTTGATCCTCCCTATACATTTTAATAGAAGGCCAGGATGGGTAAAAATCTTGCTGCCTCTGCTAATTTGTAGTTGGGAAATAATGTCTTTTGTTGCACCCTGATGGAGTCATTGGGGGAGCTATGGATGTGACTGTGCCAGGCATTTCACCTCACTGGAATGTACTGCAAGGTGCTGTACTTGCACTCTGACCAACAGAGTTCTGTTTTTCCCTTTTCAGCAGAGGATCCAGTGGTGCCACTGAGGAATTTGCTGTCACAGCCTCATTTCCCTAGGGCTTCAGCCAAGTATCACTGTAAAGCTCAGCTTTATAGCAGCGTAGAGAAGCTGAGGGTCTCGCCCAAAGTAATGCAGCTTGTAGTCAAATGGGTTGCAGCAGGGTATGTTCTGCTGTAACAGTGTTCTTCCTCTGAAGGATGGGGGTCAGAATTGGGAGTCCTGATTCTGATTTTCATTGCTCGACCCAACTCCATCTTGCACATTTTATCTCACCAGTGGACTTGTGGCTTGAGCTATCTAGTCTACCCTTCCCATCCCCACCAGCCAACATCTCACAGCAACTGGAAGAAAAACTTAAGGAGAGGGCAAAACTTTGCAAGACTGCAGAACTCCTCACTTTGCCCTTTCCTAAACCCTGGGGTTTGTGAGCCCTACCAAATTCTCCTTCCTCCTTGGTCTTTTCCACTGTGTGGTTGTGAGGGCCTTAAGAAAGGCAGTGACTTCACAGTAAATACCAGTCTTACGATAGCTGCCTTGCAGCCTGGCTAGGAACTGAGCCCTGTGATGTTTTATAGGCATTCCCTGAGAATTCCTTGTTTAGTCAGACAGCCCAGGCTCAGATTAGTTTAGTTTGGCCATTCTCTGTCTCTTTCTACCTGGTTTGTGCAAAGATCTGTTGGGTCCTTTTGGATTAGAAACCTTGGTGCTGTGCTGTGAGGTCAGACCTGAGGGCAGAGCCATGAGGCACAGCTCCTGTTGAGCCCTTTTAATAATGGAGACAGCATTAGGATTCACCTGCTAATCACGGCTAAGCTTTGCGAACGAAGATATAGGAAGGGCTCTACCCACGCTTGCTACAAGCACACTGGTGGGTAAAAAGGCCGATGTGGGATAGACAAGTCCAGGTACGAAAGGCACAGCTGAAAGTCTCCTTGGGTGGTATTGATGAGGCGTGGTTCTTTCCGCGATGTCTTTTCTCCTCAAGGCTAATTCTACATGAGTTTTCAAAGGAGGCAGCAGCGTTGTAGATGGTGTGTCTCCATGATTCCCAGTTTGAGGCCAAAGTGGACCACCGATGGTGGTCAGTATGGCCAAGACTGAGGTGCTGTTTCAAGGAGTCCTTGTATCTCCTCTTTGGGGCTCCTCTATTGCGGCGGCCGGTGGCGAGTTCACCATAAAGCACGATCTTAGGGAGGTGGTGATCCTCCATCCTGGAAACGTGCCCTGCCCAGCGCAGTTGTGTTCTCAACAGCATGGCCTCAATACTGGTTGTTGGAGTCCAGGATGAGGATTCTACATCTCAGATCGCCCTGGAGGGTCTGGGACCCTTACAGAGACCCNTCCTCTGCAACCATGAGAACTGGTGACCTCTGCCCGTTCAAGGATGGTAACGTTAGTCACATAGTCAGTCCAGTGGATGTTCAGGATTGTACAGAGGCAGTGCTGATGGAAATGTTCGAGAAGTCGTAGGTGATAGTGGTAGATGACCCATGATTCAGACCCATATAAAAGAGTAGACAGTACAATGGCTTTATAAACACTAATCTTTGTACTTCAGGTGTTTATTGCACCAGACTCTTTTATAAAGCTTCCCGAAAGCTCTGTATGCCTTTGCTAACCTGTTATCTATCTCTTTATCAATCCTACCATCCAAGGAAATGATACTGCCTAGGTAGTTGAACTGCTGGACTGATCTAAGCTCTGATTTACCTGTAGTGATATGAGGATGATGATAAGGTTCTTGAGGTGCAGATTGGTAAAGAACTTCTGTCTTCCTTAAGCTGACATCCAGCCCTTCCTTGCAAGGATTAAGAAAAAAGCTCAAAATTCTTGCAACATCACCTTCCTTCCCCATGCATACTTGGATAGTGAAATACACTGCATTTGAGCCCCAAACTACTCATGTGAAAGTTTCAAAGAGGGCTGTGAGTGTGCTGAGTTCTGGATTTTGGATCAAAGAGACTGAAGTGCCTAGAATTGTTGGGTGGGTGTCTGACTCCCTCTCCAAGTTTTGGGCAGTTATGTGGTTTGGGGTTGCAAAGACGTGCTTACGGGATGTAGAGTGACAGAGGGTGGTGGAGTAATGGGATGTCTTGCCACCTTCCAGCAGTACTTTGTACTGGAAAAAGTAATACTTTCACGTGAGCACAGTCTTCAGTTCCGGGATGGGGTTTTGTCTTCTGAATTTTTTGGGGGGATTGTTTGTGTGTTTTGAATTTTTTAAGCTTTTTGAGTTTCCAAGGCCCCCTGTACTGTGTTGCTTTTGTCTTGCCTTGTACTGGAAAAAGCAAGAAAACAACAAACAAAAAGAGAAAGCAGAAAGGTCTCACCATTTACCACTTATATTGGTAAAATGGTGGGATGTGTTTCTACAGGTTTTCTGTTTTAAGAACTTCATCTGAAAAACTCTTTGGTTGCTTTGTTGAAAGCATGTGAGTGTGGTGAGTGTTTTCCCACACTTCACACAGCTTTCTAACTGGAGAAGACTAGAAAACAGGAGCTAGGAAAATCTGTTAAAGCTGGTGAAGAAGCTTCTTCCTGACATGCCTCCATCACTAGATTTTTTTGCTATGAGAAAGGTAATTGAAGTATTTTTTTAATGCAAAAACTCTTCTTTCTTGAAGCCTTGTTTTTCCACTTGGGAGTTGTTTTTTGACAATTTTTTAAGGGGAAAGAATGATTTTGTTCACTTGCCGGCTTTCAAAGCACTGCCTCAGAACTGGGATAGAACTGCAACTCACCTGTTTTTTTGCCGTCGTTACACAGAATAATTGCTAGTTCGAGTATAATCATGTTTGCTAAGTTGTGCAGTTCTTGTTAAGACAATTTTGATGACACAAGACATAGCAAAGGGATTTAGGACTGCAGGCAGGTGCTTTTACGTTGTTTTTGTTTTTTGTTTTTTTTTTTTTTTAAATTCTAAATAAATAAGCATAATGAAAATAACTCTTGAAGAATGAGAACATCCACATTTACATGAAAAAGATTATTTTTTCCTTCATAAAGAAAGATAAATTCACCTGTTTCAGGGCGCAAAGTCTAACCACTAGTTGATGGAAATTTCCACTGATTGATGAAGAAACTTCCTTTTAGGCAGTTGTTCAATCTCTTTCTCTTTGAAAATTCTTGTTAAGTTCTTTCAAAACCCAGGGTATTAGCCACTGCCAAAGGACTCTGTCTCATGCAGCCTGCACATTCTCAGATTAGATTGATTACTTGATGGACACCTTTGGTAATTCTTAGTCTTTCATGTCTCACTTAACCATCCATCCATCTTGTTTAAATTAAAGGTTGATGAAAAGAGACTCCCTACAACCTCCCTCTTTCTGTTCCCTCATGCTACTTTTACTAATCCCTGGATTCTACTTCTCTTTCAGAAGATGCTTCTCAAGAAGAATTGTGGAGCGAAGACTAGAGTAATTAAAATTCGTGTAAGTTACCCTTTTCTGGTGCAGTTCCTTCATCTTTCCACATATACGTGGTGATACTTGAACATCTGTGTCCGGAAGATGATTTCTGGAGATTCCCTGTGGCTTGATCAGCTGCTACAAAAGTCTGGAGTATAGAATGTAGTTGGAAATTTAGGTTAGGTGCTGACAAGACTAATAATGCATTGTGTTTTCCACTTCAGAGACTATGGTTTCAAAGCTTCCTTGGAGTGAAAGTCTACATCCCATGCTATGAGCTTATACAGCATAGCTGTCCTGTAGGGTGTCATTTGGATCCTTCTTGACCAAGTGCTGATCTGTACAAGTACAAGTGGTGTTTGGTAGGGGTGAGAGGTATTGGTAGATGGCTGTGGGAAAGTGACTATACCTGCATGGTGCACTAGTGTTTGCAGAACTGTATGGGATGTGGGACTGGGTGAGAGCAGATGATCTACAGTGCTTGGATGACTTTGTAGGTGGGATGACACTGCAGTGTCTGAGCATCTCATGCTTGAGAGCACGCGTGGCAGTTGGGGCTAGGTTTGCTCAAGTCTCCTTTAGTAGGCTGCCTGAACCTCTGAGTCTTTCGTCTTTAGCAGCCTGACTCTTCAGTCAACCCCTGCCTCTTTTGTGGGTGCTTTGGCTTTCTTTTGATCAATGGTGTATGGTGCCGTGGGACATATATCATGGGCTGCATCAAAAAGCAGAGTGAGCAGCAGGTTGAGGGAGGTGATTCTCCCCCTCTACTCTGTTCTTGTGAGACCCCATCTGAAGTGCTGCATCCAACTCTTTAGCCCCCAACATAAGGAAAACATAGACCTTTTGGAATGAGTGCAGAGGAGGACCACTAATGTGATCAGAGGGCTGGAGCACATCACCTATGAAGACAGGCTGAGAGAGGTAGGCTTGTTCAGCCTGGAGAAAAGAAGGCTCCAGGGAGATCTTGTAACACCTTCCAGTGCCTAAAGGGGCCTGCAAGAAAGCTGGAAAGGGACTTTTTATGAGGGCGTGTAATGATAGGATAGGGGGGAATGGCTTTAAGCTGAAGGAGGATATGTTTAGTTTAGATATTAGGAAGAAATTCTTTACAGTGAGGGTGGTGAGGCACTGAAACAGGTTGCTCAAAGAAGTTGTGGATGCTCTATTCCTGGAAGTGTTTAAGGCCAGGTTGGATGGGGCTCTGAGCAACCTGGTCCTGTGGAAGGTGTCCCTGTCCATGGCAGGGCTGTTTGAGCTAGATGATCTTTAAGGTCCTTTTGAACCCAAACTGTTCTGTGATTCTGTGTGTGTGTAACCTTGCACATTGCAGCCAAAGCAGGTGTACCTCAGTCCACTGAGCCTCATATGATCCTCCACATGTTTGTGATACACAGGCCAAAACAGGTCAGGGTGAAGAAAACAAATATCCTTTGTGATGAAGCTGCTGCTTTTGCTGCAGTAATTGATAGCCTTGCAAGAGGAATGAATGACAAACCAGGATTCTTCAGACTTTACGCAGGACATAGCACTACTGCCTTTGTGTACCCAGAAATGCTGTAGTTTATAAGCGTGTTGTTGGGTGCCCTCGCTGCTCTGGGGGTGAATTTGGTGCCTGAGGGGAGAAGGAGCAGGTAGGACTGGCTAAAGCCTTGTGCAGGATAGGGTGGTATTTATGACTCTTCATATGCTTTCTGCTAGGGTACTTCAGTCCTGTCTTCCAGCAGCCCCACAGTGACCCGGTACTTCTGATTGCACAATTCATCCTGATCTATTATGTACTCATGTGCTCCTGCTTGGGTTGTTTTCAGTATAGCCGTGTCCTCTTGTTCCACGCAAGCTCTCCCCAGAATCTGCCTCTCCTTCAGACCTACCAGCTGTCTAATCCTGCTGTAGTGTTTTAGCGCAATTATTTATCGCCTTCCTTTGTGCCTGCCCCATGTGCTTTCACTGGTTTTTTTTCTGGGTGTCTTTGGACACCAACTATTTCCAGTGGTGCTTGGGGTTTCAGCGATGCCTCAGTGGGGTTGTTTCCTCTGACACCTTAAGCTCATTATCATGGCTTTCTCTTCTGTCCTTGGAGAATCTAAGAAGAGAATTATCCCTTTGCTCCCTAAGCCCAAGTCAGCTTGCACAAAAATAAACAGCAGAAACTAAGAGCACAGTATTCTGGTAGGTGGCACAAAATCCATTCTTCTCTGGCCAGCTTTGTGGTTTCCTTGACAATAGCATATGGCACTTCACAGTCTCTTGCTGGTCTGTTATGGTGGCAAGGCTGTTAAGTAAAGATGCATTTTTGCTTCGATTTTTTAAGTGATTTTGTGTGCCCAGCTGAGAAAGGATGAAGAAAGTCACTGGCAGAATACCTTGCTGAGATGCCTCAACTCTGGAAGCAGCCGAGAGAGGTCAGTACCTCTGGAGGACAATGCTGAACTCTCATCATTTAAAGGGAAACCTTAATCCAGCCAGCAGGACATGTTTGGCTCAGTATTTCTTAGTGTTGCCCAGCAGCAGAAGAAGAGGTAATGGGCACAAGTCGAAATGCAGGATATTCAGGTTGCCCAGAGAAATTGTGGTATCTCTGTCCATGGATATAGTCAAAGCCTGCCAGGATGCAGCTTTGGGCAACAAGCTCCTGCTGATCCTCCTCCTCAGAGGAGGGTTGAACTCAGCTATCTCTAGAGGTGCCTGCCAACCTAAGCCATTCTGTGACTTCTGGCTCTTGCCCAGCATTCAGTAATGGAGTCAGAGCACACTAGGGACCCGAGTTCCCTTGGAGGGGCTATTCTGAGGCCCTAGTGAGTGTGGCCTTTTGCAGAGAGTGATAGTGAGAGGCTTGGCTCTCTGTTGCTGAGGGTCTCGTGACGCCTTGTTGGAACTTGGTGTTGGAACTTGGCCATTGTAGAGAGGGTAGAAGAAATTAAGACAGGCCTGTCTTAGCGAATGGGTTGATGAACTGTTGCAGGAGGAACCAGGAAACTCTGCATGTCTGAACAGGAAACATCACCATGTGAACCAGTTTGCTTTTGTTGCTGTAGCCCTGAGGAGCCCTGATACACAAATGATCCCGTTCCAGTGTAGGTAAAGAGTCTCTTTCTGAACTGTGGTGAGCAGTGACATCCAGACAGTGTGCAGCTGGATGGAGATGCAGTGAATGAACTGATCTGAGGAGCAGGCAGGCTACCTAATGGCCTGTGCTAAGGATTTGAAGCAAGGATCCTTGCTTTCTTTCTCCATTTCTCCTGCTGCTGAATAACTTGAAGGAGAAAGGATTGTGCTTATTCTCTCTTGTGTGAGAATGATGATAGTGACCTTCTAGTAAAATTAATAGAGCATTTTCATCCTGTTCTTGCTGAGTGTCTTGTGTGCTTATAAAAATACCCTCCTGCTGACTGATACTTTGGTTGCCTGGATATCTTGGGCATATTAGGATGCAACCTGTAGTGCTCTCATGCATCATCACACCTATGCTCTTCCTCCCTCTTCTGCTGGCAGAGTCTCCCATGGGAAGGTGAGATAGAGGGGTGGTGTCTTTGCCCTCTGCCACAGAACACAGCTATAGCTCTTGGAAATATTGGTGACCTAGATTGGGTTTTGCTGCTGTTTTAACTCTAAGGTGTCACCTTGCTGTTGTTTCCTCTAGCTAAGTTTCCCATGGACCAGCTCAGGTGGTGATCAGATACAGCCTTTCCACTCATTCAGTGGTTCTTAAGCAGGATGATGGGACAGTGATGTGATAAGTCTAAGAGCCTAGACAGATAAAAGCAGAGAGATGAATGACGTTTTCTAACGTGTAACAGTTTAGTCACATTTTAAATGTTTTCAGGAATAGCAGCTGTGAGAGGTCACAGCCTACAGTGAGGAGCAAATAATATTTTAAAAAGAAATCTTGGTTCTGTTCCCACCCAGTAAAGGGTAATGGAACAGGAGAATCAGCCCCTGTGGGCAGGTGAGCAGAGATAAATTAGAGGTGACAGTGTGTAGATGAAGTATGGATTTGTATGTAATAGATACATGTAGTACAGCACGTGTCAGTGCAAGGTAAGGGATAGGTGTAGGCCTACGTGGGTATTGCACAGGGAGGTGGGCGATGTGTGTGTGCAGACCTGGTCACTGGTGCCCCAAAGTGTCAGCCAGTGTAATGTCTGTAACTGGTAGCAAGGCACTGGAAGTGGGTGAGGGGTACCTGTGTGTGTATTTTAGCATCCCGAGCATGTTTGCATGGTGAGTTGAGTGTTGCATGGAGACACATCCTTAGCCCTGGAAGGAGGATGAGTGTATGTACACGTGCTCGTGGGGTGTAGCTGTGTCTGCTCTGAACCAGGCTTGGTCAGCTCTGAATGCAGAGAGACCTGTCTTCCAGAGTATCTGTAATACCACAAATCTTCAGTTCTCCAAGTTCTCTAAGCTCTCTTGGGATGTCATTTATTCCTTTTCTTGTTCTTCCTTCACAAACTCCTACATACAGTCTCTGAATGGGATTAGTGGAGCTGAGCTTATCTCAACAGCAGTAGGTGGGTAGAAGACACAACTGGCAAGCCCCTGGGTATCTTAAGAAATCTTGTTGGAGCTGGCAGAGAGGAACTAAGGATTTCAAGGCCAATCTGATAACCTGGCTGATGAGAGAGATGTTTTCTGCTATGTAAAAATAAGAATTTTGAATCAGAACATAAACCTCTTGTGCACTTGCCTTGATCTTATCAATGTTGAGAACACCCTCTCCTTGAATAGGGGCCAGATCCCTCAAATGACTTTCCTGTCTCTTATCTCTTACATCTGCATCCTAAAAGGCCACTGCAGAAACATGCTGGCTTTTCTTCCCCTAAAACAAGGGACCTTTTCAGCTTGGAGCTGAGCAGGAGATTTGCTGGCCTGAGCCTTCTAGGCAGATGCCTGAGCTATACCCAAATATAAAGCATACTAGTTGACAGAGCAGTATTGGTGTGAACCTGTAGTTCTGGCTGCACCGCATGAAATAATGATTTCTAAAAATCAGAAGACTGTGTGTATCCGTATATATATATGTACATGCACACAAATGTTGCCCCTTTTATCACAGGCTCCCAAGGAGTGTACAAGTGTTTAGCTTTAGATACATCCCAGAGGCAGACAGATGTCATGATTACAGTTTCAGAGTGAGTTGCACTGAGAAACCAGCAGAAAGTGTGACTTGCCTGAAGACAGGGTGAGGAGAATTTCAAGCCATGTTCCTAGATCTCTGTCCTTATTCATACCATACCATAAGTATAAACAGCTCTGACATCTCAGGCAGCAGAAATCCCAAACTGCAGCTTGCTAACAATTTATCAAACTCTCCTGGTGGTTTTTAGTATGTGACTGAGTACCTAAACCTGAACCTGCCCCTCAGATCAACAAGAGAGACTTGCATCCCTGGCCAGTTGTATCCTTGGATTACTTGCTGGGCAGAAGCTCCCTATGGAGATTTTTGGCATTCCAGTTCCTCAAATGGGCTCTTGTCTCCAGTTGATGGTCACACCTCTGTTGAGCAAAATGGAGAAGGTCCTCTGCTAAGTGAGAGCATGAATATCACTTTGTGTATCCCATGCTCCTCCCAGCCCATCCAGTGAGCTGCCTGCTGAAGGTCTCTGCAGTGATAGTTGGCCCTGGCAAACGCCAGCCCTTGGTCTGAATAATTCCTGACAAAAGACTTTGTCCAGAATTTCCTCAGAGTGGGGAAGGATCCAGTGTAGCCAAGGGGGGAATGCCTCTGTCTGTTAAAAACTATTCCGAATGTTTGGCTCTGGACATTATTTAAGATTTCTGTTACTGGATTTCATGGCAAAGGCTGCTCCTGACACAGCCCTGTGTGTCAATGGTGGCTATGGCTAGTGGCACCGTGGTTCAAGGGGCTGGATAGTGGCAAGGTGTGTTTCACAGAGAGCATTCAGATTTAGCGACTTTTTGGTCATACCAAAATGTGATGGAGCAGAGAGATGTAGGGGGTGGCACAGGGTCACTGAGAGCCACTGTTTTCTGTGAGAGCTTCAAGTCCAAAAGGACAGATGAGGCACTTCTTTTACTACTGTATCCAGGCCTGCTGCAGTTGCTCCCTGCTCCCTTTTGTTCGTGTGGCTGTGGGAACCTGGCACCTGTTGCCTCTCCCAGTCCCCAGAGCTGTAATCCTCTTTTCCCACACACCTCTCCCATAATACACCCACTTCCTGTGCTCGGCTTCCACAGCTGGGGTGGTTTGTCCAGAGGCAAGGGCACTATGTCAGTATGTGTTTGCAGCTTGCTTGTACCAGGCTAATTAATACTCACTTTGCAGTTTTAATTTGGGTACTCTTTAAGTTGAAAGCAGGCCCTGTGCCAGCCTGCCTGGCTAGAGGGAATCTGTTTGCCCTGGCCTTATGCAAACTGAAAGCTGCACATGCCCAAGTAACACCACGTGCAGGCTCTGTGAGAAGCATGGGACCTGGGGTTCCTGGCCCCAAGGGAGGAGCACTGTGAGGCAGCTGGCTGCAGTCTCTGAAGAAACGATGTTCCTGCAACAGCTGGAAAGGGGAAGATGGGGAGGAAGGAGAGGGCAAGGTGGTGTCACTTGAGTATGTACTGAAACTGTTAAGGACTCAGATGCAGTTGAGAGATTTAGGGCCAGATTGTGACTTGCTTGGGTTTCTGCTTGAAGCTACTCTTGTGCCTGCCTCTCTTTCTGCTCAGGCACATGCAGACCCTGTGGTATGTGCAGGAACTGCTGCAGGTGTGCAGGGAGTATGGGCCATTTCTTATCAGAAGGAGAAAAAGTGAGGACAAGACACAGTTCACTATTAGGCAAATATGGGTTCATTCACTTGTTCCTAAGAGATATGTGTTGCCTTCAGAGCATGATCTTCACTGGGACCCTGGAGCTGTGAGTTCCCCAACTTGGCTGGGGGCACTGACAGCCTGCCCCTCTGAATGACCCATCTGTCCCTTTTATTTGTGCAGCCTCTTTTCTTTGCGTTGTCAGGCAGGCAAAAATCAAAGCTTGCAGTCAGCTTTTTCAAAAACATGTCTAAAGATGTGTGAGAGAGAGGAGAAGAAAGGCTTATCATGCTGGTGCCAGCAAAGACTCAGCAGAAACTAGCCTATTTCTGCTTTTGGGCAAGTGACCAGCAAGCATCTGGTAAGCCCTTTGAAGTACCTTCCAAAAGGGTTCAGTGTTGTCTGTCTCATAGCACCTTTCTAAGTCTGGTAGTTGCCACCTGACAACTCTGCACACACATTTGCAAATGTTTGATTTTTAAAAAAATTTTTTTTAACCTTTCTAAGAGAAACGGTGATGTGTTTGTAAACTGCTGAACTGCTCTTTGCAGTGCAATGGTATAGAAGGAAGTAGGTGTTAGGCAGCCTTATGTTGGTGGTGGAAGGGGAGGTCTTTCACTCTTTTAGGGGGGAATATTGGAAAACAGTCCTAACTGCAAAGTTTTGGTTTCCTTGTCAGAACAGCATTTGGAAATGACCTTTTCTAGGAAAATTAAATTCTGTCATGGTCTGTCTTTTAACTATCCCCTGAAATAAAATTCTATATGAACCTGAGGGTGGAAGAGAGAATTTCAGGAGGAAAGAAAGGAATTTGCCTTTGAAAAGTTACCCTTTGAGCTGCTGCAGGTCTGTGGCTGGAATAAATTGCCAGAGGTCCTATTGAAGTTAATGAAGAAGCAGTTGGATACGAATTGTTATTCCACTGGAGGAGCTGGTCCTGCTTGCCATTGGCTATTTCTTGAAAACTGCCTGAAGCAAGACCGTAACTGAAAGGAAATCACCTCTCATCAGAAGGTGGAAACACCTAGATGTTAATTAATTCATCCCAGCTACCTGATGGTGGTGTACTGTTGTGGCTTAACCCCATTTGGTAACTAAGCACTACAAAGCTGCTAACTTGCTACCCCTGTGGCAAGAGGGAGAGAACTGGAAGGGTAAAAGTGAGATAGCTTGTGGGGTGAGATAAAGACAGTTTAATACAGAAAGCAAAAACCATGCACACAAGCAAAGGAAAACAAGGAATTCATTCTCTACTTCCCATCAGCAGGTGGGTGTTCAGCCATCTCCAGGGCTTCATCATGCATAATGGTGATTTCGGAAGATAAAACACCAGTTTATACCATCATTTGTCCAGTTTGGGTCAATTGTCCTGGCTGTTTCCCTCCCCAGCTTCTCACACCTCTCCAGCCTTCTCACTTGTCAGGGCATAAGAAGCTGAGAAGTCCTTGACTTACTATAAACACTACTTAACATACTGATGTTTTTAGTTCTTGCTGTCACCATTATTCTCATCCTAAAGCTAAACCATAGGGTATGCCAGCTACCAGGAAGAAAATTCCAGCAGAATCTGTTTTTATCCCAGCAGAAACCAGGAGATATATATATATATTATGCACTAGAGAAACCTGAGACAGAGGTGATAGGAAGTGACCTGGTCAGAACCATGTTTGGAATTACCCATGTAGCTAGGAGTAGGCATGTGGGTCTCCTTCTCTTGCTCACAGCTGATGGTTTCACACACTGAAGTGTGGAGTTTATTTTCTAACTACCTGGCAGGGGCAAGGGGAAGTAGGAAAAAGTGGAATTAAAACCAGTATACCTGTAAATCTTCCAAGCGTTTACTCCCTCTGTGCCCTGTCTGGATATTGGCGCTACCTCTGGCTCTGTCCACTCCTGGGCAAGGTGCCTGTCTTGCAAACAGGCAGCATCTCAGGCAGGCATCTGTCTTGGTCAAGGCTTTTCTGGGGATTTATTCCTTTCCGTGCAGGGTGGTGGTGGGAATCGGATGCGCCTTTACAACTTGCAATTACATGGTGCCTTTCATCCCAAAGGACTTTTAACAAGTGAGTCTACAGACTGCAAAGGGAACATTCACCCACCACTGGAAGGCAGCATCCTTTAAATGGAGATCAGCAGCGTTTCCCAACCATTGGGGTCCAGGCGTAGGAAAGAAGGGACTCCTGTGCTGGGTTGGCCTTGAGTAGGGATGGGTTGGCTGTGTGCACAAGCTGATCTGATTTTGAATCCTGCCAGGATACTAGAGCTCTTATGAAAGAGGACCAAAGAGTTTTAAGCCGGGCTTAATTTTCACCCCTAGCACACCACTCCCTTCGATGACTTTGTTGTGTTGGGTAACTGCATTTCCCCTCTCTTGTGGGGATTGTGTGTGCTTGCTTTTGCTTTGTCCAAAGAGAAGAACCACAATTTTGTGGAATCATGAGACCAAAATTATGTTACAATCTACGTTTGGGATATTTTCCCAGACTTCATAGAGGTAAGGGACTTGTTTCTAGGAGGAGTATGGGTTTGTATTAGTAGATTTATCTTTACACATCTGTCTTCTTCCTATATACTTTTCCCTTGCTGAAATGTACAGTTATATTACAGATGGATTTATGAAACATTTGCTAATTTCTGTTTTCTGAGAGCCACTAATAGGATTGAAATTTGACATTTCTTCTGTGTTTAATCATACTGGTCTTCTTTGAGGTACCTCTAGGCAGTAACTAGATATGCTTCTACCTGGTTGTTTATTTGCCACCCGTATTTAAAGGTGATAACACTATTGGTGATGGTAGTACAGGTTTTTAAGAGTGTACACGTAGATGCACGTACGTGAATGAAGATGTGTTCTTGACCAAGGTGGTCTGTGTATAGTTGCTTAAAACATGTGTAAGACAAGCTTACCTCACCTGGGAGCTCATCTAACTCAAATACAGTGTACAACAAGGCAGCATGGGTGTCTGCAAGTACCAGAACCACCTTGTTTTCTGAGGAGTTGTACAAGCAAGTGATGAGCTGTAGTCCCTTGGACCATCTGCTGGATGCTGTGGAGTTTCTGCTTGCTTGCCTTGAGTTACTATATGAGCACACAAGATTTGTATGAGTTGGACAGCTCTCCTTGTGATTTCCAAGTCAGGAGGAGGTCTGTGTGTACACAGAGGGATGTGGACAAGTGACCAGGGAAGTGTCCATGTACTGGGGAGGCATGTGTCCATGAGGCATGTGAGAGCAGGTGAGTGTGTGCAAGTGAGCGGGCGTGTGTGCTCCTGCTGGCAGACAAGTGATTTTGACTCGGGCCATTCTCCAGCTGTGTAAATACATTGCTTAACAAATTGAGGGCTCTGGTTAATTATTTCCATTAGCACAGGGCCCATATTAGGCTCCGTTTTGTGTGCGTTACCCGGCTGCCCGAATGCCATTAGAGTGAACACAAGAACCTTTAATGTCAAGCGTGTATTGTTTGTGTGCTGAGGAGCCTCTGCAGGAGCTGGCCTGGGGTTGCTCACCAGGGGCTGCCAGGCAGGTTTATGGCAAACTCCCTTGGGACCTGCTGCAGCAGCAACCACTCTTAACACCCTTCCATAGCCAAAGCAACGTCCCAGGCATCACAGTCTGGGGCTGGATGCCCAAGGAGAAGGGCAGGCTGGCTAGGACACTTGCCCAGACTACAGGGAGGCAGCTGGCCCAAGCAAGAGGGTGGGAGGAATGTGTTCTCCTCTCTGGCAGCCAGCTCAATCTGTCTTTTTTCTGGAAATACATCTACAGTGCTTTGCCTTGTGCTGCTCCTCAGAGCCAGACGACCACACAGTGTGATCCCACATGGTGTCTTGGACTAAGCCAGATCAGGCCTGGTCATGCCTAGAGCAGGATATGAGCTCCAATCTAAAAATGCTCCTCTGAAAGAAAAGAGTTGAAGGACTTGGAGATTTCTTACCTCCAACAAGGCTCATAGCAGAGGTGCTGCCCTGTCAGTTATGAAGTAGGTGCAAGATAGTTCTGTACTACTCAAGGTTATAAAGGAGTGCAGATTGGTCAGGGTATTGCCATGAATGAGGGCAGTTGAATTACTGCCTCTCCTGTTACTGCCTACAGTTGGGCACAGGCCCCTTCTCACTCTCCCCTTGTCTGCTGTTGTTGAAAGCCAGCCGTCATCCTGTGGCTGCTTGAGAGATGCCGTGATGAAGAGGCAGGATTGGGTGCAGTTCGAGCCTTACTTTCAGCTGCCTGGCTACCTGTGAATCTCTGCATCCTCCTGTGTCTTCTTGCATCCCTGTCCTTTACCTCAACCCTCGTTCTGTGCCTGTCTTCCTCACGGTGCCCTGGGAATGCTTTCTGCTCCACACATTGGCCCCAGAAGAAGGCCCAGAGAGAAACTGCAGGGCACCTTCCCACCCAAAGCCTGGTGAGTTTTGTAGATGATTTTTGTCTGTCCTTTGGACCCATCTTTCCCCAGCCTCTTCATCTGCCGTCTGCCAGAAATGAACTGATTCAGCTGCCTTCCCTAATCCTGTCTGGCATTTCAAAATGGAGGAGATTGCCAGGTTCTTTGTTCCCATTCGCTCTTGGCACTGGCAGGGGACCTTCTCTGCTCTGAAGAAGGACAAATGTGCTGATTTATTCTGCCCCTTAGCTTTGAATAGGGGTTGCTATGTTACACTTCAGCTCTGAGGCCTGCCAGAGCACACACCATATATAACCCCACAGCAGGTGGCTATTGAGTAAAGGCCCTTAAATCTGCCTCTCTTGTTTCTTACACTGCTGGCCAAGGTGTCAGGGGAATGTAACAGGGCATGATTTGCTGGCTGAAACTGTAGGCACAGCTGATGCCAAGCACCATGTTGGCATTTTCCATTTTCAAGTGCCCATCTTAATTCACAAAGGAGATACCAACTAGGCAGGAACATGCTGCCCACACTGGTCTTTAAAGATGTCCTTTTTGACACAAGGGCTATCCCATGGGGCTGAGCTGTGACCAAGATGCTGGAGACAGAGGCTTCCAGATCCTGCTGCATTTACTGCAGCATCCAGGGCCTGGTTTTTGGAGACTTCCTTAGCTCACTATGATCTGCTATGACTGTTTGGGTGAGACCAACCCTTTAAGCAGCTTTTGGGGAAAATTTGTGTATGTTTGTCCTGTGATGACAAGTTACACCCAGGCAGGATAGAGGCGGAGGCATCAAAACATCACCTTGCTGTGCTGTTACGTAGTTGCAGCTGTCTGATAGACCTGACTTTGAAGTGTCAAAATGAACTTCTGTCTTAGATGAGACAGTAAAGTTTGTAATTGTTCCTGGAAAGCCTAATTCTTTGAGGAACAGTCTCATAGTGCAGGCTGAGCAAAGAAAACCATGGTTCTAGTTAGGAAAGGCCTAGAAAAGGCAACAGGTAGTCACCTAGCACTAGAGCCCAGTCTGAATCACATAGAATGTTAAGGGTTGGAAGGGATCTTAACGATCATCTAGTCCCAACCCACCCTGCCATGGGCAGGGAGACCTCCCACTAGACCAGGTTGCTCAAGGTCTTATGACAACCTACCTTCAACACTACCACGTTTGGGGCATCCACAGACTCCCTAGACAACCTGTTCCAGTACCTTATTACCCTCACAGTAAATAATTTCTTCCTAATATCAAGCCTAAATTTCACCTCTTTCAATTTAAACCCGTTTCTCCTTGTCCTATCACTATGGTTCCTGATAAAGACTCCCTCTCCAGCCTCTCTGTAGGCCCCCTTCAGATACTGGAAGGTTACTATGAGGCTTCCACGCAACCTTTTCTTCACCAGGCTGAACAGCCTCAACTTCCTCATCCTGTCTTCATAGGGGAGGTCCAGTCCTCTTATCAACTTTGTGGCCCTCCTCTGGATGTGCTCCAACAGTTCCGTGTCCTTCTTATCTTGGGGGCACCACACCTGGATGCAGTATTCCATGTGGGGTCTCAAGAGCAGAATAAAGGGGGAGAATCACCTTCCGTGACCTGCTGGCCCTGGTGCTTTTGATGCAGCCCAGGATTCAGTTGGCTTTCTGGGCCGTGAATGCACATTGCCAGCTCATGTTGAGTTTTTCATCCACCAGCACCCCAAGTTCTTCACAGCAGGGCTGCTCTCAATTACTTCTCTGCCCAACCTGTAGGTGTTTGGGTTTTCTTATTTCTCATTGTTATTTTTTCTAGCTCTTCCCAACAGTTATGGAAGTAAAATGAGAGTAGGGGACATCTGTGTGAGTTTCTGAGCTACTGAACTTCCCAGCCTGTGGCACTCAGTAGCTCATGCCTATTCCTGGGGAATGAACTCTGCAGGATCATGACTAAACATTCCTCTAGCTCAGAGCAATGAGACTTCTCTTGGCCAAAAGGTATCTGTGAAGTAGCTGCCCCACTAATGCTTCTACTTGCATGAGAAAAGAAACAAAAAGTTCCTGAAAAGGAAAACTTCACATCTAACAGACTGGAATCACTTATACGGCACTTTAATTCCTCTGGGATCCATGGGTCCCAGCACAGCCTAGTGGAAACAGTGTGTCTGTCCTGTCATGCAGTGCAGGGAGTGCATGGGTATTTCTGACCTACTTACTCTGGATTGGCTTTGAACATGCTCTGAACACTGAGGGTGAAAGAGGAGAGAATGCTCTTTAGTGGCCATGATACAAACCAGGCTGTAAGGCCTTCAGGTGGGACCTTTTCTTCCAAGCACCTCTCAGACATTCTTCATTAAACTGTGGAGTTTGGACAAAAACTCTGGAGAGTTTTAGTGTGCCTGGGACTTGAGAGATTAAGAAATGGTGATTTGTAAATCCTTACTGGAGAGTCATTGAAAAATGGGACTGAAGAATTAGTCTTTAGAGATGACTTGTTTTGTCTCCCCACTCCAAAATTGTAATGGATCCTACTTCAAGGCCAAGTGAATCTGAATTTAGCTTTTTTTGGTGTGATACCTTTTGGTAGTGATGCTGTTCTGACTCTGGGACTCGAAATGCATCATGGATATCCTGTTTCACTTAGTGGCTACGGGTGCCATGGAGCCTAGAGACTTCAGTGCCGGAAGAGGAGTACGTGCATGCTTTTTTCTTGAAGGGTAGGAGCAAGGATGTGAGCAAAGTGCTTCCACTGCTTGTTAGTGCCATTTGCCCCAAGTACAAGCATGACCACCCATTCAAGGAGGTGTAATTGTACCAGAAAGGGGTATGACAAAGCACTCAAGGCTTGAACTTCACTGTTTGCAGCTTGTATGAGCACTGACTTCATCCCTCTTTTTATTCCCCTGCAGAGCATCAACGGAGGCCACCCGCCACCCCACTTTATGTATGATCCATCCACCTTTGCCTTCCGTTCCCTCAGCACGTTGAAGCCGCTGAGCCCAATAGCTCCAGTGGAAGAACCGTCGTGTGCCTACTGAAGGAGTTTCTCCAAAAAACCTCAGGAAGTGTCAACCGACCTCCTGCCTGGCAGGGAGAAGGAGAGGTGGTGACACCCATTGTGGGGGGTGGGAGAAGAAGGGGCCAATGACACATCTTTGCAATGCAGCTGCTCTGGCAGGAGGAAGCTTTGCAGCAGCACCCGTTTTCTTACCATTGCTACATGTGAACAAAGTGGCAAAGGCAGAGAGTTTTGTCTTTTGTGGCAAAACAAACCAGTCAGGTCCACAAACTGCAAGGACAAGCCACCAAGGCAGTGTCAAACATGTGAATGGTGGTAATTGAAGATATCCATGAGGGGTTCAGGGCTTAGTATGCCCTGCATGGCAGCAAGGATGAGTGATCAGGGTATGAAACCAAATCCAGTCAGTGCTGGATACCCAAGTGCTTTGCTATAGACCTGACACTTCTTCCACTCAGAGGTGAGCTCAGGACTGGAGAAAGAAGCTATACAGGACTGCTTGCAAGCCAAGAAGATCCCTCTCTGATATTGTTATAATTGCATGCATATTAAGCTCTCTTAAGTGGAAAACCCTAGGACAGGAAGATGTGTGGAGGGTTGGTTGGCACATCTAGCTGTGCATTCCAGATGGTCTGCTGGCAATTCAGTGATATTGTCAAAAAAGGAATTGAAATGGGAGGCATAAGCCTCCCACTTGTAGGTCAGGGGTTAGAGTAAAATTCTGGAATGAAAGGTCTGTGTTCAGCCATCCAGGAAAACATAGCACCCACCCACCCTCAGTCCTGTCAGCTTCATCAAAGAGAAGAACTTGTAGGTGACTGTGTGCTCTTGCATCTTCTCTCTGCTGAGGCTGTGTTCTGGGATATGTAGCACTTCTTTACAGCATCGTCCCAATATACCGATGCCCTAATACATTGCTGGAAGTACCACCAAACCCAACCCAATTTAATGCCTCCAGCAAGCTTTCCACTCCCCTTGTTCATGCTAGCTCTTAAATTTAGGTAGAGTCTTCTGATATCAGTGGAACAAGTATTCCCAGATGTAGCAAGGAGTGGGAAAAAGCAGTTTGTTTTGTGACCATCTCTTGGTGGAAAAAAAACAGGAGGAAAGTTTGGATGAAGCTATGAGATGTTTATCCATAGACAGTTCTGAGGCCATTAGGACCATGTTAGGCTTTGCTGCCACTGGTGTTTGACTGGGATCTGTTCTTGAGGAATGTATGTGTTTTGTGCCACAAGGCAAGAGTTAATGGAACAAACTCTTGCCTCTTCTGCTGAGGCAGAGGAACAAGGCATTTCCTCTTGCTGCTCCTGGTGGATAGAGCAACCTCTTTGTCCAAGCATTCCCCACCATGAACCTATATAGGAGTGGAAAGGAGAGCGAACAGTTTAATATTTGTGTGGATCAAGAGGAGCCACTGTGAGTGATTCTTGTTTTTAAATCGGCTCCAATGTGGAGGTCTTTGATGCTGCTCTTTGGATGAGACCAATGGTCAGTCCAGCTGCCAGTAGGAGGCCACACAGTGAACCAGCATTCACTAGGGCTGTCTAGGCCCTTCACTGAGACAGTTGGGGAAGGCCCAACTGCTGTAGAACTGAGGGCCTGAATCCCCCACCCTACTCTCCTGTCTCCCTAACCACCTCTCACTCAGGCATGCAGAGCAGCTGGGCAAGGTGGTGAGGGGATGTCTGTCCTGATGCTGCCTCAGCTCTGCCTGTTTTTTGGCTCCTGACTGTTACAGCTGGGCCACCCCCTGCACCAGCGCCAACTCTGAGAGGTTGCTTGTGTTTACTGATGAGGTACCTCTGACAGAGCATTGTGGTTCCCTGCAAATCCATTTTTCCAAGAGAGGCTGATTCTTGTTCTGATTCCTCCTGCCCCTGTAGAAACTCTGCTTATCTTGTTCTGATGGCAGACCTCAGCTTTTTAACTGCTACCAGATCAAGGTGACCAGTGCAAGACAGGAAGCACTGCCCCTTTGGACCAAATTCCTGTGCTCAGGAGATGAGACAGTTGTAGCCTGGTACCTGTCTGAAGAGGCACATTCCCCATGCAGATGGCTGGGGCAGCAGTGCATGCCCCTGCAGCCCCGGACTTTGCTCATTGAGAGCTGCCGTGGTGTTTGGGCCCAGAGGTGTGTTTCTGCCAGCCAGCAGGTGTGGCAGGCTACCTCACCCCGGGTGGGAGTGGGGAACAGGGATGTCCTGCCAACGTTGTTGCCTTTTAGTACTTTTGTAACTTTTCTCTGTCTTTTCTTTTTCAATCAGAAGGAAAAATTAAAAACAAAACAATGAAATAAAGTGTAACAGCTGCTATATTCATACTGGTGGGTGTCATGTGTTTACCATCTTCTGTGTATTTGTGGGTGGGTGTGTAGGGGGGATGAAGTAGAGTGAGCTATGATACAGTGCAAGCACTCCCAAGCACTCCCCAATACAAGGAGGCCATATCTTCAAGAGAATGGCTTTGAAAAGGAAGAAGTTTTCCAAAATTAATACCAGGTTCTTTGCATGTGAGAGGAGCTCCATGTGCAGCTGCTCCCTTTGAGGCTAGCCCTGTATGGTATATTGTCCCTCACTGGTGCTTCCCTCACCAAGAAAGTGTTTTGGCTTTCAACTGGCTTGTTACTTTTTGGGCAATGTAGAATGTAACTTGACTCGAGGTCTCCATCGCCCAAAACAGCAGCTGGGGGGTAACCATCTGGTCTTTGGCTTGTAATTTTAGCTTCAGGAAGTTATACATTTCTGTCCGAAGGGCATGTGTTCACCTTTTGTTTACAGCTAGAGCACTTGTGCTCCTCCATAATTTAACTATAGTTCACTCCTTCCTCTGGTCTTGCTCTAAACACTCCATCTTGGATACTTGTAATGTGCATGCCTCACCCCTTGCTATCTACTGAAACTAATTCTTGTCTCTTCCCTGCACTCCTTACTCTGTATCTTCACTAGCATCTCACAAGGCTTATTACCTATGTTCCCTTTTCCAAGGCCTCCTGAGAGATAATAGCATAAATGCCCTTAGTAGGACTCATTCCCAGGAGGCCTTTTCCACTCTTTCCTCCAAGCTCTGATCTCCTCTAGGCTTCCTGCCATCTCTCTTATCTTGAAATCCTCCCCTCTCTGTCAGCTGCAGCTTGTTATTAATTGGCCTTGGCCGATTTTGCAAGGGTTATAAGGTGGACTTACTGGCTCCTCCCAAGGCCTTTGCTCTTATACCTTCCATACAGAATTGCCTTTCTCTGTAATGTTTCTTCCAGCACAGCCTGAACACTCTGCATCCACCTTAGGGGCCTGAGATGCCGTTCAAAAATGGTGGTGGTGGCTATGACTCCACAAACTCTCATCATGCGTAGGCTTCTGCCAGGTCAAGCTTGCTCATAAATATATTTCATATGTGCATAGACAGGGGTGCACTGACCTTATATCAGCGGGGGTGTAGGCACAGACACCTAGTGTGCCAAAGCCAGGGTACAGCCAGTGGAATGGCAGGAAGCTGGCATACAGCTTTGCAGTTCACAACCAGCTAATTGGCCAGGATGAGCTCATGTGGAGCTGCTTCTGCTGCCCCTGGGGCTGTTGTTTGAGCCCCTGGCATTTGTTCAGATTTAGTTCAATCATGCCTACCCATCATGTCTCCCTGCAAGCTGCACCTCCAGGTTAACGACAAAATAGGGCAGTATTTGAAGTAAAACGTGAAGATAAGCTTTGATATGGCAACAACTCTGAAGCTCAAAGAAAGCAGGTTAGTGGTATTCATGAAGATCTTACAGGGTACTTTTCAGCTGCAGATACCAGTGTTACTGACAAAGGAGAGTGAGGATGTTGGCCTTCTTTGGATGCCAGATCCTGGCATGGGGGAATTGTTTCCCAAAGTCCCTTGCAAGAACTATCAACAGAAACCAGGGAAATGAGAGCTGAGCTGTGGTCTTCAAAATGCTGTTCGTTGCTGTAGTCACTACATGCTGTTGCTGCCTCTGGCATATACCAGTGTGGAGCTGTTCAACTCTGTGGCTTCCAAACCTTCTTGTGCAAACACTCCTTCCTCTGCTGGAGCAGGCTGGGATGCGTGCTGGGATGTGAGTGTGGTCAGCTTGGTGTAGGTCCCTCAGGACCTCTGCTTTGCTGGAGCTCCTGGCTCCAGTGTTAATCCTCCCACCAGGTTTGGGTTGTGACTTGGTGAGGGGGCTCATAACTTCTAAGTTGAGATCTCTCTCTGCTCTGAGCCATCTTGCTTGAGATTGCAGGTGTTTCTCTTTGGAGCGGAAAACAAACCCTGTTGTGCCAAGGTGCAGCCTGGGTGCACTGAGCTCAGCTGTGTTAACCATCTGCAGAAGGGTGAATGGGGACAGGCAGCTGTTTGAAGAGCTTGGCTATGCCTTCTCTGTGATTTAAGCAGGACAATTTAGGCTAATACTGTTCTCCAATTAAAGTAAATTAATTAGGTTAATGCTATGGCCTTACAAAAATAACAAAGAGGAACCAAGCTCACAGCAGTGGCAAAATGGGTTATTACATGTGTACCCTGAGACTTGGTGAGCCAGCACACAGGATCATCTCTTTTTGTGTTGTCCACACCTTTTCTTATATGTATCTATATACACATGTGCACATACATGAGACATATATGTATACATTTCTATCTCTGTGTTTCATTTGTGGGGAAATCTCTGCCCTCCTACACTCACCCACAAGCAGGGTGCCTGGTGCTCACCTGGGTCTGTCTTTGACAGGGCTCCATGTGAAGCCCATATGTGGCACACTCATTTTCTCTGTGCTACAAAATGTGGTGATGCTTGGAAAACACACTCACCACCCCATTTCCAATTGTGTGCTGAGTGTTGACCTATCCGCCTACCTACTGGATTGCCTAGGAAAACAGGCAAAATTGGCAGCACTGCCAGGGCCAGGGGTCTCACCCAAGGTCAGAAGGGATGCTGCTGAAACATGGCTTGGCACAGGAACAACAGAGAAGCAGAATTTCCAGCTGGACATACTGTCTCCTTCAAACAACTGCAGGCTTTCCCTTGCTCTTCCTGAAGCTGCATAGCATGTTGTGGCAAGGTGTGGGGTGGCAGAATGCATTCAAGGGTGTGTATCAAGTTAGAGTTGAATGGCGTACGTGCTGATACAGACATAGAGTGCATTTACAGTGGCATTTATATGCTTGTAGCATTGGTATTCATGCATATTAGTTATATTTTAAGCAGAGAAGTAAAGATGAGGGGCATGCATGCAAGCAAGTGTGCACCTGTGAGAATTGATGCTGGTGGATGTGCATCTGGGGAATGGGCAGAAGACCTTGTGCTGGGGAAGGGCATGTGTTCACAAGTGTCTGCAGGTAGTGATGCAAGGAGGATATACAAATAGGTTGTATATGCCCAGGCAAGGGTGATGAGTATTTCTTTGCCGTTTCTGCATTCTCAGCCATTTGGGGTAATAACTGGCAGACTTTTGCAATGCATCACGCCAGAAATGATCGGAAAAGGTAAGAAAAAATTACAAATGTGTGATCTGTGCCCTTGAGGCACTTGGGAGCTTTCACCGTTGAATTGAAAAAGGCAGGCACCTTGGCAAACAGTGACTCAAAACAAAGCAGCCTCAATACAAATTAGAGTGTGATTGTACACTGTTCCTTCTCAGACAAGAACTTCAGGGACATCAAATAAAAGTAGCAGGTGGCAGGTTCAAAGCAAACAACTGCAGGCAGATCTTCACAGAGTGCAGGGTTGCACTGGGGAACCTTGTGCCACAGGACGCTGTGGCTGCTCATTATTTACACAGCTCCAGACTTGAAAGAAAGAAGAAAAAAGAAAAATACTCCTCAGGAAAATGCATGCACAAATGCTATCTCTGGTTGAGGAGAGTGGTGAGGCAGGGGCATTTTCTGGGTTAGTTTGCTGTGAGCCAGCCTCATCTTCTCCCCCTCCTCTGTGGCAGAGTCTGCTCCTGCCAGAGTTCAAGGTGGGCCAGTAGCTCCAAATGGGCACATGCACCAGCAACCAACCCTGCCATGCCAACGCTGTCTTGTATGCATGTTCATTGCCTTTACTCTTCCAAGAACTCATGTCATGAGGCCTCAGTGGTGACTTGGCCCTCATGTATTTGATGGTGATGCTGGGAATGGCCCAGTTCATCTACTGAGCTGCCAGTGTCGGGGAGTAGCTTGAAACCTGGGCCACAAATGGGCTGCAAATGCGCATCCTACAGATCCTTTCTGCCCTCAGCATGGGGGTTCTGGGGCCCTGCTAGGAGGACCTCAGGTCATCAGGTCTGCCTGGCATCCCTCACCAAAACCAGGCTGAGCCTGAATCATCCATGATCACTATGTGCAGAGGTTGGCCATAAGGACATGGTTCAGACTTGGGTTTCTGAGGTGTGTCAGGTCTATACCAAGTGGCAGGCTGATGTCCATGTGTCATAGGTACAAAGTGAGTGTGATTTGAGCACTGCTGCAGTCTTACCATGGGTATATTATACATGTAATTATCTTTTGGCCTGGTCTAACACGTTAAGAAAGCAGAGACAAGTGTCCTCCAGCAATTGGTAAACCTCATATAGGAGTGAGCAAGCCAAAGAAGATGCAGCTGAAACAGCAAGGCTCTGCAGAAGTAACATCAGTGACAAGGAGGACGTTTAAGCATGTTGGTATCTCACCATTTCCTGCACTAGATTTCAGTGGGCTTATTCAAGTAAAGGAGTGAGGAAACAGAAGTTGCAGATGCTTTGAGAGCTCACTTGGGCTGTAGCTGCATGTCGGCCTGGCAGGACCTAACCACATGTTTTCAGTTAACGTGGGGCAGGATGTACAGACGGCTCCGGACACACAAGGAGCCGAAAGATCTGTTTTCCTTTTTGTGGCTGCTCACATTAGTGCCTGCTATAATAGCCTGGTCTGTTAGTGGGTTGGCCAGCACTGATTGCATGTTCCCATCTGAAACGTTCACAGTGTAGTAGCTCTTAGGTCAGATGAGTGAAGGAACTGAAAGTACCACGGGAGCTGGGTGCCAAGCAGGGAGGGAAATGGAGACAACAAAGCCCCTTTGATAGGGAAAGTGATTGCTATCTTCAGTTGGAGGAAAGTTACTTCCTACTAAAGGATCCCCTGGGAGATCTGCCTACCTCACAGTGGCATGTCCTGCAGACACCCCAAGCCAGGCTGCTCAGCATCTACACTTGGTCTAGAGTGGCTTGGAAGCATGCTGGCAAGCTACAGCAGTGGGTCTCACAGGTGTTTGTTCTCCAGTAAGGGACAACGAGTATTTGCTAGTGTGAGACCTGTCACTGTGTGCCTACAGCTTTCTTGTTTGTGCTACTCCTAGAAGAGTTTGAAGCGTCTTTGCCAAGTTTTTCCAAAATGGATAGCCAGAGTGTTCTACCGTGGGTGGTTTCATTGCCAATGGGTGACTTCTGGCAATATGTTGGTGAGGGTCTTGCCCAATGACAGGCTGCTTGGCAGACCTCGCCTTGGCAGTGCGACCAAGTCAAGTACATCAGGGCCAAACCTTGATCACACACAGCTCTTGCGAATCCTGAAAGCCTTCTTCAGGTCTTCACTGCAGAGCCTCCATAGGCCTTGTTTTGAAGAGATGTTTTGTTCTTTCCTGGCTTTAAACAGTTCCCCAAAATAAACCCTCTGCTATTTACCGGCATTGTTTCCTTTCTGGTGTTGAATGCTGATAAATAATCAGACCCATTATATTATATTCGTGCCTTCTCTGGTAGCAAATAATTACTACAATTACTACCAAATCAAAATGCTTCTGTTTCTCCTGATGTCATTAGCATGTCCCAAACATTTTGTTCTTGTGGTTTAAAGTGCAGTAATAACATAGTCCAAGTGCAACACCCAGTTGAGAGGAGCTTCCCAGCACAGCAAGCTTCCCAGACATGATTGCATCTGAGATGCTGCTAATTTTCAATCACAGTGTCAGATCCTCTTCTACCACAGGGAGAGCAACTGCTTAGCCTGTGATTTACCCAATTTATTCCTGTAATAACCGGACTGGCTGTGTAGCCATCTGTCTACTTTACATGCTCCTCCTGCCCCCCACCCTCCAGCACTACAGAGACTGAGCTGTGTCTCTGTCCTTGCAGCAGCAGAGAGAAGACATCGCTTGGCCCAGGCTATGAAGAGGGTCTCTGTGCACCCAGAGAAGGGAACAAATGTTCCTTCCTCTGCTCTGCCCAGAAGCTGCAAGAGATGCTGCTCCTCTCTGCTGACCTCTGGATGCCAGGGTTGCCAGCAGTGGGGCCTGCTGCAGATATTTCCACCAGGCAGGGCAGGAAAGGTCCCCTTTCAGATAGGGCAGGGTAGGTTTTGGCTGCACCGTGGCCCAAGCGAGGGAAGCTAAAGCAAATTTTTGAGGGGGAAACTGATGCAGGGAGCAGCTAAGGCAAGGATCCAACACAAAGATGGTAGAAAGATAGACATTGGCCTGAAACTGAGTCCACAGATATGAAAACCGTTGTCGTCACATGGCTCTTTCTGGCATGAAGAAAAACACTGTATTATTAACTGGATGATTATAAAGCCTCTAACTGAAGAGCCGAGTCCTCTCTGCCCTGTGTAATGTTACTCAAACAGACCTGCACACAAATCCTTCAAAGCAGATGTTATCCAGGGTACAGCCCTAGATCAACAGTTGTTCAGGATCAGTATTGCTTCAAACCACTGTGTAAAATCAAATATAAATAGAGCAGAGAGAATTTGAAGCAATTATGGTCTTGGGGGAGATTCATTCCCCATAACAAAGCCAAGAAATGGGAGACAATGCATCATTTCTATAATGCAGTGAGGACACGCAGAAGCTGGATTACTCAGAAAACTTGGAGCAGTACGTGTGGCTCCTATTAAATCACCTAACCTTTCCATCTCCAGTGGTATTTCTGGGGCTTTCATTACTGTGGTGCTCTACAAACTGTAGCCTTGTGATTACCCCTGGGAGACAGCACAATGTTCAAGGTAAATAGGATTTTACTTCTTGTGCACACCAAAATACTGACTTTGCAGCTATTTTTGAACTGCACTGGTACTGCACAGAGGAAAGATCCTCTCTTTGGAGCTGAAATGCAGAGCGGAGTAAGCAAATTGTTTAGGTCCTTAGAGAAATTGTTGGTTGCATGAAGACTTTCAGCTGTGGCTGAAATGGAAAGGGAAGCAGGTGGCAGAAGTGTCCACACTACCTGGGGGCTTGAAGTAGATACTGCAGAGCGGTTAACCACCCAAACTGATTCCAGGTGACTGGAATCGATCATCTGAAGCACCGGTTAAAAGAAGAACATGTCCTATAATGTGTGGGCTGTGAGAATCCAATCTCTTTGTGCCTTGGCCCATAGGCAGTGCTGTCTGAGAACATCAGCGTGAACAAGGTATTTAGACAGGCTTCACACTTCTCATTGCATCTTCAATGTGCTTTGTCCATGTGCCAAAGGGTGTTACAGCTGTTCTTCCACAGAGTGGGGAGCTGGAGCAGTTCAAGGGCTTTGCCCAGCACTGGGTTGAGCTATAGGAGGCTGGACTGCAGCCCAGTCCAGGTGTGCAGAATGAGGCGTGAGAGTCTCTCCATACAGCTCCAGCCCCTCTCACAAGGGAATACAGTCCAGGAGAGGGCAAGAGCTGCTTCTATGTTCTGGGTTGATCAAGGGGACTGACGACTTCATGGTAGTTCACCAACAGCACCTCCTGACGCTGAGCTGGGGATGCTAAGGGCTTCCTGCACAACTAGGCCTTTGCTCTGTAAGTGATGCTGCTGCTCTGTGGAGGTGAGGCTGACCAAGGCTCTTGGACTCATTGCAGTAATATGCTAGAAAATACTCTGGACATGTGCCATAGACTTTGATTTTCTCAGCTGGGGCCACCTGCTGTGTGGTTGCTTGCCGCTGCAAGAGGATGGATACCACAGACTGGGTAACTCATCATCCCACCTTCCCATAGCATCTTGCAGCACCCTGGTAAAGTTTTATCCCTTTCCTTACAATAGCCACTCAGAAATTCATCTTCTAATATTTGTACAGGTTGGAAGCCCCCATCATGGTTTGAACATGCTGGCACTGCCTCTGACTGATGGCTGTGCACCTATGCAGATCCCACTGATAGCCTGGCCTTGACTCTCCTACATAAACCAGAAGAACAACACATTTTGTCTTGGTGTTGCACAGCTGAACAGTTTGCATACTGCAAAGGAGCAGGGATGTGTTTCTTCCCTCTGAGAAAAGGAAAAGTCTCTTGATCTCCAAATCACCCCATCGCTTCCTTCTGTATCGGGTAAATAGTCTGGCTTCCTAGGCTTGTGACAGGAAGAGCAGGGATGGAAATACACAGGGTGTAGCTCAAGTTATCCTTCTGTGTCATGAGCTTGGCTGAGCCAGGTTGTTGGGGATGTGTGGCTGTGGTGGGGACTTCCCTCATGGTGGGGATAGAGGGAAGGGTCCCATTTCTCTTACGTGCTGTCTGTGTCCAGGTGTCCCACCACAGCTCCCAACACACATTTGCCCTTGCATCTGCAAGTGGGGATGTGCCTGATCTGACATGACCTTGAACCCAAGATGTCCCTTGAAGATGGTGGAACATGTAGAGGTGCCTTCAGGCTGGGAGATCCCTGTGGTGCCTGCAAGTGACATGAGCCTCCTGCTCCTCAGGAACTTACCTGGAGCAGCCACTTTGCTAAGCCTGGGGCAAAACAGAGGAGAGCAGGAGGGTGGCACTGGTAGGGTGACAAATTGCTGTTCTCACTGTGTAATTGGTTCTCGAAGAGGAAAAGCAAAAGTAAAATCTTGATTTCTCTTTCTTTTTTTTTCCTTTGATAAGACAAGAAGGAGTGAGCAGATACCCATTTGCAGCTCAGGGTCATTTGGTGAAGGAGTGCCTGCAGCCAAAAGCAGGACTATTGATACATGGGAGGAACAGGAGGCAATTCTCCCTGCGAGTTTATAAACTCTTGGCTCACAAAACAGGAGGACAAAGTATCACCAAAGCGGCATCGTGCTTGATGTCTTGGTCAGAGAAGCTCCAAATCTAGGCAGGCCCTTTCACCTCCCTATTCCTTGAAAGCCAGCTAGCAGCCGGGGTCCAGGCTGGCATCTCAGCCCCAGAACTGGTGGGAAGTGAAGGGACTGTGGGAAAACCCATCTCTGGCTGGCTATCAGCCTGGCTGCAGTTGCAGTATAAAAAATATTTCTTCCCGCGCATGCTCTCCCTGTCCCTGCCATGGTCTGCCTCAGCGGTATGAAGGGAGCAGTAACTGGGCACCCCAAAGGACCAGGGATTGGTGGATGAGCCAGCTACTCCAAGTGCCTGACAGCTGGATGTGAGGACCAACTACAGAGCAGATGATGGGAATTACAGCTGGGTATACTCAATACCATATTAATCCCATGGGGTGCAAGCAGATCATGGTCACACAGGCACACAAAGCACCAGCTCTGCTCTGTTCTCTCCCAAGGTGTTGCCTGGCACTGCTGGGGCTGTCCCCATTGCACTGGAGGGGTGATAATGCAAAGCCACTCCTCACCTTCACCCTGGCTTCACCCTGGCACTAGGCATCCTGCCATAAAAGTAGCCTTTCTACATGTTCCCCTGTGTGATGCCATTTATTACATTGCAAAGCAAGGAGGTGGACCTGGCACTTTCAGGGATTTTGGGATGTGATGCTGGGTAGTCACTGGAGTGGGCTCAAAGCATGGCAGCACTAGGGAGACTGGGAATCTCTCACAGTACAGTGCCCTACATGCAATAAAAAAAGCAGCCCATTTTGGTCAAGATAAAGAGAGTCTTTTGGAAAAGTCTGCCCTAAGAAGCGATGCTCTTCTCAGAGCATCCTACAGTCCCCAGGTAATGCTGTAGTCCGTGTCAGTGCACATGGTTAACTGCTACAGTGTCAGCAGCCCCAGAGATTTCAAAACCCCAAAGAAGGCCTCAAATCTCACAGCACCATCTTAAAAAATTGATTAAAAATTGTCAAGCTTGGAGTCTGGATACTCTGGGCTTTGAGCACTTCTGGATTTAGCTAGGCTGCATTTTCAGGTACCCTTTGCATCTCAGTGGCAATATACCAATAATTACAGCAAGAAGGGGGTTTACTTCTGAAGAAAACTGAGGTTCTCATATATTTATGTTTACAGAGAAGAGACCTTAACGGTTCTTTAGGCTCTAAGAGTCTGGTAAAAATTGCAACGGCCCCTGACAGGATAATAGATTAACCTCAGACCAATTTATGTCTGTGGTTACTGATCTAAATGAGCAAAAAGTGGACTTGCCTTTTCAAGAAACTCTACATGTTTGCAGGTGTGCCAACAATGCATCATTTCCACTGGAAACATTGGCAAGGAGGGAGAAAGTGAAGTGAATCTCACTGCCCAGGAAGGCATAAAGGCAGGCTGATAAATAATCAGGTGGTGAAAAGCTACTTGGCAATAAGTGTTGGGGCAATTGCAGTGTAATAAAGGCCAGTAAGAAAATATGATGTCATGCATGGTCTCCTTGGCCAAAGTGTGCCACTCCCTGCAGAAAATAGCAAAGAACTGTAAAAACAAAATAAGTTTGTTTTTCAGCTGGAGACTGAGGCAGTAATCACTATGGTGAAGCAGCAACTGAACTTTTGGTTGGACATCTCACTTATTCTCCCAAGGAAGACTCTGCCACACATTGACTGGGGAGACTGAAAGCTGGGACACGAAGTGAACATTGGCTGCCACATTATGTGCTCCAGCCTCTGAGTGGCTGAGAGGCAGGAGCAAACCTAGAGTGAGGCCCTGAGGGTGTGTTCCACAGGGACCACAGCTATGTGTGTTATGGTCCTGTCCTGCATTTCTCCTCTCTCAGCTCCTTCATATCAAAGTGGAGGGAAGACAACAGTTGCATTTTGCTGGGTATTTATACCACTCTGGGTTTGAATGAAGGGGCAGGAAGAAGTTGAAAAAAAAAGAGGAGTAGTTTGGTTAAGATAAAATAGGAGCAGCCTGCACGTCATGTTTGTGCTGGCTGAAGGCAATGATCCATACCCCATGTTGGCACCCCTAAACACCACCAGCCAGGGAGGTCCAGCTGGTCTTTTAGCTAGGGAAGTCCAGCTGAGCTAGTCCCTGTCTTCCCTGGAGCTGCGTCCCACTGTCCAGGAGTGCAAGTGTTTGCTGAGAGGAAGCTGATTGTTTTTTCCCCTTTTAACACAAAATGCATCCTCTTAATGACAACCAAAGGAGGAAGCAGCTGCTCTTGGCCAACGGAGTCATGATAAGTGCATTTGCTGGAAGTGTTTTGACTTTGTTTCTGAACACAACCCTAAGTGTAGTAATCCTCAGCTTTGGCTACTGGCAGTGTGTTGTAGTGAGGATGTGAGGGGCTGGGGGAAAACAGGATCCATCTAGGGAACAACCAGAAAGGAAATTCTTGCAGCTGTCCATTGCCACGGCAGGAACAAATGTATGTAGCAGTATGGAAAAATATAAAAATACAGCATTTAGAGCTCTAAGTAATGGTTGTCTGTGTGCAGAGAGGGATGGTGAAATTGAAGATGGGGAAATCTTCCCAATATCCTTGAAGGGAGATCAATCAGAGGGTCAGACTTACTGCAAAAGTGAAAACTAGGGAGTGAGGCTTGCAAGTCCCTGGTCCCATAGGTTTTGCTTCTGATTTTGCAGGTAGTTATTGCTAGGCAGGAATCCCTGGGCCAACAGTTTCTCTTGCTGGGTATCCTTAAAATCAAAGCCCCTAAGATAGGGAGCCTCTGCCAGTGCTTCCACTTGTCCCATATTTCTGTTGAGCACCCCATAGAAGCTGCCAAGGTTCCGCTCTAGAGACAGTAACAGTTCCCAGAGGATATGGGGTCTCATCAACATCTGTGAAACAGTTTGGGATGAATTATAGAAATATAATGATTCCTTTGATTGTGAGGAAGATTTCCCAATGTTTCTTACTGATCCAGTCCACCTTCATTTCTGCTGGGCAATCTGCAACAGGTTGTTGATGGTGGGGTGACAGGGCTTGCCTACCTTTGCCATTCAGGGTTAAAAAAGAAAATCAGACCTGTTAGAAAGAAAAGAAATCCTAAAAAGAAGACCAACAAAGCATCTAGCAGCCCATGTTGGAGATGTTATGAATTGCTTTTGAAGGTGCTTGTTTGCCTGCATAAGGACAGAACTACCTTCCTCTAACAGCACAGAAAAAAGAAGTCCGTTCCCTAAGTTTGGGGTTCTCTGGAGGGCAGCCATGCTGGAATTGTGATTAAGTGTTTTGGGCCATGCCTTTCACTGCAGCCTGCCAGATAAATATTTACAGCTGACCAAGGAGAAGCAGGGGGGGAAGGAGAGGAGAGACATCTGTAAATTCTTTGGAGTCTTGCTGTGTTTTAATTTCAAGTTCTTTTTTTGTTCTTTTTCAATCCACACATCATTGTCTCTTTCTCTCAACCCATGGATAACTAAAGAAGAGAGTTTTGAGAGAAAGAAGTTATTTTTAAAACCTCAGGGGATAGATCCTCCTTACAGTGACCATGGTGTAAAATCTGTGACAAATCAGTGCTGCAGTGAACAGACTGCAACCTTTGCTTTACTAACTGGCGTAAATCTGATGTAACGTTATTGATCTCTGTGGATTTACTCTGTCTCGTTGCCTCCTCCCTTGTTTACCTCACAGTTTTCCTTGTCCATGCGAAGTCAGTGCCTATGTAGCTGTAACATGCCAGTACACATTTCTCAATGGTATAAATTATTCCCTCTTTTGGCTTCTGTTCTCAAAAGAAAGCAATTCTCCATGCCCAGTGGGAGAGCATCAGCCAAAGCATCAGCCAGAGCATCTCTTCCCACCTGCCCCAGCCTGCCAAGATGTCCACAGCTGAGCCCTCCAAAGAGAGGGCAGCTTAGAATGACTTACATAAATGTGGGCCCTCAACCCCGGGGGCAATCTGCATTTTGATGTATGAGCATCTATGTCCTGCTCAGAAACATATGCAGGAATCTGTAGCTATAAAAGCCACTGCACCACCCTGTAATCCAGCCCAGATGTGCCTCTCCTTTCATGGTGCGCTCAAGGGACTCCTCTGAGCTGAGGCAGGCGGAGATGGTAAGCATTGTTCAAATTTATTCACCCCAATGAAAATTGACCCTTGCAGAGGTCCAGAGCAAGAAGACTGGTGGAAATGACTGACTTCAGAATGGGGACCAAAGCATGAGCCAATTGATGCTGGCCCCTGCTGTCATCAGAAGCCTTGTGAGGCCATCAGCAGAAGCCAGGAGGGTGGTGAGCTCCAGGCCTCTCTGAGAGACAAGCATCAACGTGTGCAGTGCAAACCCTAGTCTTGCTTGAGCTCTCAAAGCTTGGTGCAGAGATTGTGCAGGCAGCTGAGCCTCTGGTGATAATATGGTGGGGCTACTCACCTCCTTAAAGGCTTTAAACTTGGGAAACAGAGGCCAAGTATTGAGACTCTGGGGTGGAATTTCATGCTGATCTGTTTGGGAGGACAGGGGAAAGACTTTATGGTTTGTTGTAGGTCGTATTTTCAAGTTTGCTACCAGGATCCCCTCCTCCCCATGTGGTAGCAGCTTGGGCTTGAGATTTATCCCTGCTCTTATCGGTGACCTTCTAAGTAGCCAAAAAGTAGCATCTCAAAAGCCTTCTCCGCTGGCTGCAAAGTCATCTGGGAAGTTACTCTTTCTGTTCATGTCATAAAGCTGCATGGCCCTAAATAGAAAATGTGGAGGCAAAGGTCTTGTCCCCAGGCCTTTGCAGTCTCAGCACAAAGAGTGTGGTTATAAAGAAAGTCATGGAGTGCAGGAAGGAAATTTATGGCTGGGAAGATGGATAAATAATACGCCAAGATCAACAGTAGTGGCAATGTTGAAGTGTACCGAGTGGAGTTGCTCTGCTATTACAGGGCTGTAACAGGCTGGAAACCTTGGACTAAAACAAGTCAACTGCTGGAGAGCTGCTGCAGCATTGAGGTCCTGCCATGGGCACCACCAACACCTGACAGACTGAAGAGGCTGTTTGGATGGGAGAGAGCAATGCCACATATCAGTGATGTGTCTGCCCCAAAATGACCTTACTCCTTGGATCAGTGCTGGGTTGTGACAAAGATGGGGGTTTTACAGTCACAATCTCATGCATCACCTCACAGCAGTGATGTGATCTCATGGGGTGTTGACATGGCTCTGACTCTTGTTTTGTAGATCATCTGAATGCCTCTTGGGCCTCCAGCTGTTGCAAGAAGAGGATTGGGCTTTGTGCAGCTCTTGGAGGTTGGAAGGAGAAGAAATTCAAAATTTTTGCAGCTTTTTTTGTGGCTCTTCTCAGCTTTCCCATCCATCTCCTTACTCCTCTCCTCTCCTGTCCTCTGCTGTCCTGTCCTGTCCTGCCCTGTCCTGTCCTCTCCTCTCACCCTGTAAAATCACTCCAGTGTTTACTTTCTCTGTTTCCTGACCAAGCTATTAAGCATGTCCTAGGTCATCCCTGCTAACAGATCACATAAAAGAGTGATGGAAATCCATTGATGAATGGGTCTTAAAGGAGAGATTAGAAAAACATGCCAAGAACAGTGCAGGGATAGCTGATAAGATCTTAGGACTGGTGGTGGGCTAACCAGCCTCCTTGTGGTCTTTTCCAGCCCTAATTTCTAAGCTCCTCTGACCCTGAACAGAGAGCATGAAAACTAGGACTTGGGAATGCCCTTAGGTGATTCCAGTGGCAATAGCTCACCATACTTCAACATCTGCTTTCTGCTCATGGGCTTTACACACTTGCTGTGTGACATCCAGTCACTGCTGTGCAATGGCTCTGTGTGCTGTGAGGGCATCTGGGGTGGGAGAGCTTTGCAAAGTGTGAGTGGGGACGTTCAAAAGTGACGTCCTCCTAAATTCTATGCTGTACAAAGCAGGTAGCCAGTGTTTAGTCCCATACTTATTCTCCATGAATTGTCTGAAAGCAGAATTAATTGTCTGGGGGAACAAACATACAGGCCACCCCCAATCACTCCCAGGCAATGTACAACCAGTTGAAACACCAGAGACAAACTTATCCCACTTGCCTAGTCCTTAAAGCTTACTCTTTGAATACTCTTGAAGCTCCATCTCTCAAAGTGGTGTGATGACACGTGACTCTCAGCTCTTACGTCTTCAAAGCAATGACAACAAGGCTCCTGAGAGGAAGAGAACGCTTGCATGTAGCCTTCACAACAAGAAAGCAAACCAAAGAATTCAACCATTTAAAAAGAAATCTCACGTTTTAAGAAGAATCTTCTGATTTTTGTTGGTAGTGTTTCCTGAAGCTTGGCTTTGACAATCCTCACAGGTTAAAAGTCCTAGCTCACAGTCTGGACTTCCTCTGCAACTTTCAAATTTTGCGGTCTGTAGCTCCTCTTCAAACGATCAGAGGCCAATCCAGAATCTGAATCACTTTGTGCTAATTCCCTTGCAAATCAAGGATGTTCTTGCTGACATCTGCTGTGTTGCACCAAGGCAGGTCTAGTGTGAGAGGAACCTAAGAATCAGCTGGAGAGCAAACCCTTCTGAGTTACGGATAAAAGGAGCCCGGAAAATTATTATGGAGGGACCCATAGTGGGCAGCGGGGGATGAGGTTTTTTTCTCAGTCCTTCTGCCTGTGACACAGGTCTGCATCTGTCCAAACACTGGCACTTCCCTCCACTTACTGACTCAAACCAGCGAGGGGCAGCACAGTTTGCATTCATCTCCCGCAGGGATGGAGAGCTTTCCAGATCCCCCTGTGTTAGGCTTGCTTGCCGCAGCTTGCACCGGGTCAGATTTCAGGGTCTGGGCTCTGCATGTGTGCACTCGCGTGTGCTTTTAACTCACTCTGAAGTCTTTGCAGGAAATTAATTTGTGTCAAACGATTTGGTCTTGTCCTCTCTTTGGTTTTGGGAAGTTGGAAGGGGGGTTGGAGGACGCTGTTAATTTAATACACTACAGCTATTGTTTTGGTTTTTTGGCCCCACAGCTGTATATGCCTGGTGCAGCTCTTCCCCAGGAAGCAACTAAGTGAGGGGAAACCTCCTGGTGACAACACACCCATTTTGGGCATTGGTGCCAGGAATGAGCCCAAAGAGCAGTAGAAGTTGGTATTCTGGAGTTTGAATTGCTGCTTACACAATGGTAGGGTAGCAAGCAGCTGGATTATCCAGAAAATGAGTAAGAATGACAGAGCTCTCTGTTCCCCAGAATTTAACACCACACTTCGATCTCCAGAATACACATCACTCAGCAAGTGCTGTAGCTGATCTATTTGCAGCACAAACGATATGCTCATGGACCTCCTTGCTCCTACTGTGATCCTGTCAGTTCGCATAAGTCAAAGAGGTTTGATCCACATCAGCTCTTGGTTGACAGTCCTTGGAGGAGAGGTCAGGATGTCTCCAGATGTGACAACCTCTTTTCTGGCTCACTAAGATCAAGCACTCTAGCCTACTGTTACAGAGCTCTGTGAATAGTGGCTCCTGGAGGCTGTGAAACAGGGATTTCACATCACTGTGACCAGGAAATATGAGAATAGGCCACACTTTCCTCTCATACCAGATTTCACTCTCTTTCTTTGAGCTGTGGATTTTTTTATTTCTTATCCTCAATTGCTGTGCTGGTGAGTAATATACAGTTCATAAATGTTTTACATCCTTTCAGCTGGATGACTATGGGAGGCACGTGGACTCAGCTATATAGCTACTAGAGTGATGAAGTGATCAGTGCCTCATTTTTATTCCACTGTCAACAATTGTGTATGAAACTCACAGGCAGTGTCCAGAGCAGGCTGACACAAAGGATGATAAATAGCTACTGCCCTCACTTACTCTGCTAGTTCAGAGGTTGAAGGCTGCATAGTAGATTTCACGGACGTGACCCTGCTGATGGTCCTTCAGGTACAGGGAAGATATCGGGAAATAAAGTTCCTTTCCTTTTTCTCTCACTCTGCTTTAAAAACAAACAAGATCTATTGCTTACAACCACTTCCTGCCCCTATCATTGAACAATTAATTATTCCACTGTGACCTTAAATTCTATTGTTTGCCACTATTGGAGTGGTCACATCTCCTACGGTGCTCTTTCACCAAGAAGGCTTTGCTCACATGTGCCTCTCTGTGCGGGTGTACATTGTGTGTTACAGCCCTCCATGGCCTCTCTGACGTCCCTCCCCAGTGGCGGGGGAACAACCGACCGCAGCACGGTGGGTTCAGTGGGATGTTCATGTGTATCGGGGTGTGCATACGCATGCAGAGGGGGTACCATGCTGCAGATCAAAGGGAAAATGAATCTCTAAAATATTTAGTTTATAAAGTGTATTGTTGTTGTGCTGCCGCCCAAGGTCTTCAAAGGGCCCCAGATTTATTGTCTCAGCGCAGTTCAGAGATAGTTGTTGTAGATTAAAAATGGAAGAAATAGGAAGGGGGCCAGGAGTGTAGATTATTGAGTAAAAATAGAAGCTCTTACATTTGTTTGCTGTATGAATTTGGGTTTTGTTGCTTTCTTTCCCCCTGCTAGTGCTTTTCCCCCCCTCCCCCTTACATGTGTTCCTAAGAGCCAAGGGGTCACGTCTGTGTTTTCTTGTGTGGCCTCATGCAGTATATCCTGACAGCTCTGCTATCTCTTAGGTTGAAACTGAGATTATCCAGGCATGGCTCTTGGAAAGGAAAAATCACTACAGTCAGGCAAATCTGCTCTACTCTTATTACTAAAGGTATGGTTTAATCTCAGCCCCTGACTGTTTCTCTCCCCACATCTTCTCTGCTTGGAGGAAAGTCATTGACTCAACACATGACAAAGAAATTAACTCTCCTTTGTGGCCACAGATTCTGAAGAGAGGAGCAGTCATTTGGATCCTCCTCAGCTGGTTGTGCAATGCAGCCCACAGAGCCTGAGCCATGATGTCCAGTTTACTGGGATGGCAATATGGATGTGTCGCTGGCAGGATGTGACCAGGCACTGGCTGTGATGGTGCCTGTGGACAGACACAGCATGTACCTACGCTGTTTGGGCCCATGCAGGGCGTTTGCCCAGAGCTTCAGCCCTCACTTAGACCTTGTATGCTGATCTTTCCCACCAAAACCCTTGGCTGAGGCTGGAGGAGGAAACCCCAATCAGCCAGTCTCTAGTCACTCATTTCAGTAGTGTGAGTGGTGTGATGCTGGGGGTGGCAAGGAAAAGCATGGGCTGATATAAAGCACAAAAACACAACTTCTTTTCACCTTTACTTGCCTTCGCTGAGCTTTTTCTCCCAGTAGATGGAGGTTTGTTCACACCATCATGACCTGACTTTGCCCTGGAATGGGGCAGAGTTGTCCACATTCACAGCTGAGGGAAAACATAAGACCAAATACCTCAACACCTCTTACTGATTATCTCCTGGGCTTAGTGTGCTGGCTATGTTCTCACTGGGGCACTGGCTATGACTTATTAGGAAAAATCTCTGGGTCAGGCATTCAGTATCAACACAGAGCCTTCCTCCAAAAGCTTGCACTGCAGGTTGAGAAGACAGCCTCCAAGAGGGAGATAAAAATCCAGAGAGGGAATAAAAGACGATGAAGGCTTTTGAACAAGAAATGGTATTGAGTCAGTTATGCTTGATTTATGGCTCTGGTTCTCCAAAAAACTTCACTCCAAAAGGTAAATTCCTCTTTGCAACTCTGAGTCCTTTCTGGCAGGCCTAGTCAATGTTAAAGGACTAAGTTTTGGGATCCTACATCCTGCCACTTGAGGGAAGCATCATCTTCATGCTAAGCATGAGCCCTAGCTGCGTGAATCCTACAGCCACAGCTGTGAGGATAAAGACCTCATGCATGCTGTGACTCTGTTGGGAGATGGAGCATCCCAAACAAGTGTCTCACTAGTGCCCATCTTTCAGGGATTTCAGCCAGCCATCTAGTATTTTTCAGCTGAAGAGCTGGAAGCTGTGTCCATCTTACCGAATACCCAGGGACTCCACTCAGCTGTGTTTGTGGTGTTGCTTATGGGTGCTCACCACACATCCATCTTTTAGCTCTACATCCTGCTGATATTCCAAAGGCTTCCACACATTAAAAATCATTGTCTACAGTGAGGTTTATGGATATATTTTAATATCATAATTACAGCATATAAACAAAATACCTCTTGATTATTGAAACCATATTCAGTAAAGCTGAGCTCCCATGCAAGAAATACATATGCATTTAATTGCTGTTAAACCTCTGCAAATATACTTCTAGTAAGGCACTGGTATTATTTAACACACAGATCAAAACAACTATTGAAATCTAGAGCCACGCTGGAGATTAATCAGTGTGGGCTTTGGCCATTTCACTGTGCAACTGATTATTTGTGGGACACTTCCTGCATTTTGACAACTGGAGGCACTGTGTTGTGTCCATGACATCTGGCTCCAGCCATTGCTCATCCCCATCCAATGGTTTAATTCATCTTCACATGGGAGATCAGATGAGGCATAGCTGCTCTTAAAAACCAGTGGCCAGACTGTCTTTCATACCAACATGGTCCACACTGGGAATAGCCTTACAAATGCCAGCGAAGCTGAGTGCTGCCATGAGGACAGTGAGGATGATGCCCTTCAGCAGATCAGTGTGCCTGTGACAGCCCTCACCAGCCCTCCTCTGACTGCTCTGTCGCCTGCAGTTTAACTGCTTTGTTCTGCTGCTGACATCTGGAGCAAAAACATACACAAAAGGCTCTACAAAGAAAAACATACACAGAAGAATGAGATTAGGTTCTTTTGAGCCTCTTCCAGGACCAGCCTCCTCCAGAGCTCTTTGCTATGTTTTTTTTTTTTTGTGTGCTGGGAGAAGAGCTTGGGTAGAGAAAAAAAGGACACTAGATCTCATCCAGGTGTTTATTCCCTGGTCTTTTCAAACTCTGATGACAATCGAAGATGTTTTGCAGAGCCCAGAGGTTGGTGGAGTAGCTTGGGATAGTTTACAGATGTATGATTTCCCCATCCATTCCAGCCTGACAGCCCAATGATGGCTGTCTTTGTCTCACTGCAGTAGGACCTCTGCAAAAGCAGTGAGCTACCCAAGTCAGAAACCTTGCAGTTTGTGGACATTGACAGGAAGTGCTCTGGATGGCAAAGCAGCAGCAGCACAGTGACACAGTGCTGTTTAGGGAGCTGTGCTGGTTTAGGGAGCGCCTGGTGAAGGAAAGCAATGGCTCTCAGGCATACCTTTCTGTGTCTACTAGTACTGCCCACCTCACCAAGTGGAGTTTCTGTCTCCTCAAAAACAACCTTTGTTAAAATTTGAGGTGCTGTTATTTTCATTTTACATATAGACACTCAAAAGTTTTTAGATAATCGACTTCCAGTTAAATCTAGAGAACTCAGTACCTAAATGGCTAGTTGGATCTGAGTGATTTGCTGATATCATGTTGTAAATGAAATTTAGACCTTCCAAACCTTTCACTGGTGCCCTAGCCCCAAGGCATCTTTTTCTGCCAGAGTACAGGTCCCTGCTCCCGCGACAGGCAGCCAAACACCTTGTGGTTTCTTGGTGGGGTTTGCCTCCGCCTCCAGCCTGGTCTGTGCTCTCTTGTGGCACTGAGAGGGCCTGGGAGGCTGTGGGGGCAGCTGTGCTTAGAGGAGGTGGGACATCAAAGTGCTGGCTACATAGAGAGCATGAGATGTTCTACAGCTCTTTTTTTTTTCCTTCATAGCAATGGGATGACACCCTTGTTGGTTTTGGCAGTTCCCATTGGGAATAATTACATTGTGCATGCTTTAAATTCCCTCTTTTGCAATGACAACTGGATGCAATTTCCTTAGGAGTCTCACAAATGAAGCTCTCACATTGTTGGAAGCCATTCAGTGAGTGCTGCAGTATGTTCAGAGGTGGCTGCTTCTCAGCTGGACTCCAAGTGGTTTCTAGAAACCTTGTCACAGCCTGTTGTATACCTTGAGAACCACTCAATGGGCAATACATGGGAGCCCTGGGCAGGGTCTTTCAGCTAAATGCAAACTTGCTATTTCTACACTGCAGAATACCAAGACAGCCTGGTTGGAGGCACATGCTTACAGGAGACTGAGTGTGAATGGCAAACCTGAAGGTTTAAAGACTTCATATGTTGTTGGGATTTTGCTCAGGAAATGCCAAACCAGAACTGAAAGCTGTGTTTGACTTTCATTCATGCTCAACATAAATATTACTCTTGGTAATCAAACATTCCCCAGAATAGCTCCATGGAGCTAAAGGTGAGCCTCTGCAGAGGACTTTAGGACCCAGTTGCCTGTGACAGCAAGGACGAGATACAGCCCACTAGGTCCCTTCCATTCACGTTGCCCTGTGATTAAAGAGGCAGACTCACCAGAGCAGACTGCTCAGGGAAATGACTTGTGAGAGCATATGCACATGCATTCAGATGGTTTGTTTGGCAGGAGTGGGCAATAATCCTTTTGATCTGGAGACATGGAGGAAAGAATAAATATTTCCCCCAGCAAAAGGCTGGAGGACATGGACGAAAATGCTCTTCTGACAACATACCACCTCCCTCCTGCCTGCTTGCTGTGCTGAAGATGGTCAGTACCATATCAGGCTCTGAGCAACCTGATCTAGTTGATGATGTTCTCGCTCACTGCAGGGAGTTGGACTAGGTGATCTTTAAAGGTCCCTGCCAAACCAAACGTTCTATGATTTGGTGCTCCTTATATTTCAGACTTCTCCTGCTGACTTGTGAAGACCTTCATGACAACACCTCACCAAAGTCCTCAACGATGGAAGGAGGTCCTGCAATGCCCTTCCAGAATGTCTCCAGGCAGCTCATGAAAGAACACGAACTGGAGACCTAATGAAGCCCAGCTCCTGCCAGGTGTGGTGTCAAATGATCTGTGCAATGTGCATCAGGAGAGGAGAGAAGGGAGGATCGGGAGAAAAGATTGCTACTGGGACATGAAAAGCAAAGTCCAGGAGAGGTAGGTGACAGATAAAGGAGTAACAATTTGTGTTTTTGTTAGAGGGAAAGGGTAAAAGAACAGACATGCTTGTGTCATTTGTAATTTGGGAGGGAGGCCTTTCGCAGATATTTTGTTCCAAGTGCCTGATCTTTGCCCTATCTGGGGAACATAGGAATTAACTCAGATATTAAGCAAATGTTTTGGTTTCACTGGAAAGCAGCATGCAGTTATCTGGAGCAAGTGAGACAGCAGCAGATTCCCCTTCCCTTCTGCAGTGGGAGATGGGCAGGTCACAGGAATGACATCAGTATTTTTTGCCAGTTCTCTAATCACCAGGACCAGGGGACATTGCTGTCTGGCTTCCCCGAATCCCCAGAGGTACTATAGAGATCAGAGGGGAGCAGAAGTGGGAACCTCCTAGGCCTTGGGCAAAAGCCCTGGTCAAACACCACCTTTGGGAAACTTTGCAAATGTTTCTGGATAAAGAAATGCCATCCCAGTCCTCGAGCATGACTGGAAAAGAACTGCCTGGAGGGCTGAGTATGGAGGGACAGGCATGGCCCAGTGCAGCAGTGAGGTCATTTTGGGAGCTGTGCTGGGCTCTGCTGACCCAAGAGGGTCAACTCTCCCACAGCACTTGATAAGCAGAGCTGCCATTCAAGACTCTATAGGATGCAAGGACTGATGTTGGCCTTTGAGGAATTCATCAATGCTGTGCTGCATTTCTGTGAGCGCTGCAGGGTTGTGTTCTGCCCAGCATGGCAGGCTGGTGCCCTGGGACACTGCTGGATAAGGATTTATGGAGCACTAGGGACAAGGGAAGAATGTCTCAACCTCAACAGATTCACCTTTTAGTGTACAGAGTGGAAGATGAAAGGCGCTGGCCACACTCAAACCCAAGAACAGCTACAGGTTACAATGGCTTTCCAATATCTGCCTAAATTTCTTTCTGGTTTGCTTAGTTGCTCTAGAAAGAGGGAATTTGCCCCAAAAGAAGGGAACCAGGAGTTCCTCTCTTGTTCTATTTTGTATGCCTCAGTGATTGTTTATTCTTAGGGAACATCACTACTCATCCAATCATCAAAGCATCAGGTACTCATAGTCAAAGTCCTGGCAAGGGACCATCACCACCAAAAAAATGGAAGAGTTCACTTTTCTGTGGACCTTTTGGGTGTTGGCAATGTTTGGAGATACAGTCACGTGTTAATGGTGCCTGTGTGGTCTAATTACCCTTTATTGCTACTCTTGCCTGCCCACTTACTTACATGTTAATTTATTTGTCCCAAGATATGCTTGTGCATCTGTTCCTTATTTCCTGGGTATGCATTTATTTTCTTGATAAATACTGAAAGGGAAGGAGATGAAAAGCATTGAAGATCTTGATTTACAGCTTCAGCCTTTTCCTAAATCTGTTAAGAACTGTGTTCTCATCTCCCCCTCCTCTCTAACTCCTGTGATGGCAGGGGGATACCCAGCTAAAGCATACTATGCTAAGGCATAGTAACATGGACACCAAAGCAAAGACAGACCCCTGTCACTCCACTGACCTCAGCAGATAATGGGCCCCATGTGCCCTGCACCCAATCCTGCGTATATTTCCTGTGATATCTTGACCCTCTAGTGCAGCATTGCACACTCACCATTTCGCTCTTCCAACAACGCTCCTATGTAATTTTGGAGTTGATGACATAAGTGGTGGTAGTGATGCACAGGGGCTAGTCCAGGATGCAACTTGTCTAAGGCAAAGAAGAAAAGATGGGAGCAGGTCAGAGTAGCTTCCTGAGTGGTCAGCTCAAACAGCCACTGGTCTGCCTGCCCCCACAGCTGCCCAGCTGCCTCTTCCTTGCAATGCTTTGCTACAAGTGAGCAATTTCTGCAAGTGAAACAGACCTTAACTGACTCCAAAATGAATTTCAGCATGTTTCTTCTCCTTCACTTGCCATGCTCTGGCCAATGATGCCCCTCACATGTGCATATGTCAAAGCAAGCCTGTGCCACCGTATGTGACAAGTTAGGAGCGAAACTCAGAATGTGATTCTCTGAACAGACATGACATCCACACTCCTCCAGGACATCATAGCCTGGACTGGACTCTCTTTTTCACTAAACCTTTGTTTTTGGTTTATTCAATCCAATCAGCATCATAGGGAAAAGAGAGATCAATAGCTGCTGATTGATCCAGAAGGTTGGTGTCAGTGGTTGGTGAGATAAAGCTCTATTAGCATCTACCTGTTTTCTAATCCCTTGAAAAGGAACATCTTTTGATGGTGGGAAATATCCTTCCTGGTTCCCCAATACCACATAGTTGGTAATCCATGCTACTGTGAAGAGAGGGGTTTGAGTCAGCTGGAAAAGTGCATCCAAGAGAGGACACTGAGATAGGTCATACCTTCCTCCTGCTGCTGAGGACCTGTATGATGAGTAGCAAGCTTTCCCTATCAGGAATTATTACTGAACCATTTCTCCTGCACTTCCCCAGGCCTTTTCTCTCAATGACACTAAAACTGCCAAAGTCATGGCAAGAGCGTTTCTGAGCTTCTGGAAAGACCTTTATTTACATTTATGAAGCAGCTTGTTTGAACAGGCTGTGCCTAATCACTCGACTCACTTCACCCTTGCCTGGGCTTGAATGGGGAAAAGAAAAACAGAGATCGGCTTGTGCCCTTGGCTGCTTTGGGTCATCCCGTCTCTGCATGGCTCAAACCCCTATCCTTGCACTTACAGGGACCAGCAGAGGCAGAAAAGTTCTGTAGATCCCCTGGAAGACCTCTGGAGGAGGCAGCAGAACTGGCATCCCTGGCCAGGATAATTTCTGTCAGGGGACTGAAGAGCAAACACCTCTTACCTTTCATTTACTGTGAAAACAAGGTGACAGGCACCTTGGAGAAGCTGCTCTCTCACCTGTGGCACATGAAAATTGCCCACCAGGCTGTCAGACACAGCTGGGTTGGAGGAGGGACCCCGTGCATCTTTGGTGCCCCTCCTGGCAAAGATGGCATGAGCAATTCCGATGATACACGAGCTGAGGACCTCTGCAAGGCACACTGGTGGCACCCCCCTCACTCTGGCTGGCCCAAGGATACCATGCCAGCTGAACCCAACTTGCTGCCTGGAAAACCCCTGGCTGTGCCATGGGACTAAGTGAAATATTGTTTCCCAGCTTAACGGACAGATTGTTAAGTATACAATGATTTACCAGCTCTTTCACTGCAATAACTGTTCACACATTGTTTCTCTGTCTCTTTCCCCGTTTTTTGTTATTCATTCTGTTTGGTTTTCCTGTTGCAATTTCCAAAATGAGGTTTTTAAGCCCCAGCCTGTCTCCCCTCCTCTTGCTCCTTTTTCTTTGCCTGGTTTATGGACCCGAAAGAAGTGTTTCCAATCACGATAATATCTTTGTGTTTTGTTGACAAAAGGTCAACCCAGTAATAAGCCAAACTGGTTTTAGGAAAAATATTTGCTTATTTAATAAGGGGATGTGTGTAGGAGATCAAATTTATGAGGGTGAAATTAAGTCTGGTTATTTGAAGGATTCTGAAATAAAAGCTTCCCACCCACTCACTAGGGGAAGAACATGACCTATAAATTGCTTTAGGCTGAAGGGAATGTAGAAATAAACTAAGTTTCTGTGCAAAAGGCAATAGGATCTAAAGGAAGAACTAAAACCAGAGCTTTAGAGACAATAACCCATTCACTCCTGTACACACAGAGCTCATTTCACATTACCATTCCTTACAGAAGAAAGGGCATAATTTTCCCCAGTATCTGATCTTCCAGTCCTACAACAACCATCCTTATCCATTGGTCAAGCACTTGCTCATACTCATAAAAGAAAGGTCCAGCAGCTTGGCTGGTCACAGGAATTTCTTCTGTAGCATGATTTCTCTAATTTGACTATAAATTATAGTTCTAAATCAGTTCTTGCACACGCTTTCCTGAGAATGGCCCATGCTAGGAACACTACTCAGTTCAGGAGGAAACTGGTGAACACGTGTTTGGAGGGTCCTGTCCAAAAGGTCTTCTCCCTTTCCACTGAAAAGGCTAGCCAATAGTGCAACAGGTTAAGTCAACCCTTTCCCATACAGGATATGCACATATGTGCATATACCCATCGTCATATATTTTAAAAGTGTATATGTGTATGTGCATGTGTATGTTCATACATATGTATGAATTAGAATAATTCGGGCTGGAAAACACCTCTGTAGATGATCATGTTTAAGGCCTTGAAAGCCAGCCTGACCTGGGTGAGATTATTCAGGCCCTTGTCCAGTTAAGTGCTGAACCCTTTTTTTTACTGAAGAATTTTTCCTAGTATTTAATTGGAATTTTCCTTTCTGCACCTTGTGACTGTTGCCTCTGTCCTACTACAGTGCATCTCTGAAGACAATCTGACATTTACATGTATGAGTGTATATCTGCAAACACATATATATACACACATAAAAACATACACATACACACATGTGGTTTCTTATGGTCCTTCTTCTGTGGATTCAAGAGATAACAAGCAAGTGGAACCTTGGTCTGGCCCAGTGCAGCTCTTTCTATTTCTAGTAAACTCCAAGCGGCTGTGGGGAAGATCTGGCATTTTCTTCCTTCTCCTGCTGTTGCACAGCTCCAGTTCCTTTGTATTATTTAGACATATGCCCTCCTCATGGCTTAGGACATGACATTTCTTTCCTCTTTAAACACAATTATTACAAAATACAAATTGGAGCAAGAACTATAGCTAAAAAACCCTCTTTAATGAAGTCCCATTGGCACTGGATGCTTGTTAAAAAACACAACAGAACATTAAGCAAGGCTTTGCAGCTATTAGAGACAAATGCAAATCATTATTAAAAGAGTTTTACTGGTTTGGGTTAACCCTAACTGAAATGCAATACACATTTCAGTAATTTCCAGAGAAAGAGGAGGCAGGATAAAACAATGAAATCCAATTTGTCATAGATTTCATATGATTTTTAAACAAGATAATAATAGTGGTTTTAGATAGTCAATATTGTTTGTAGATATTCTGCATCTCTCTCTGTATCGAGCCACCATGGATCAGCTCTACAGGACTGGAGACGAGCTATCACAAAATATTGCTGGACACAGGACTTGCTTGGGCATAGCTGCATATGTCTTGGGCTTAGAGCCATAAGAAGAATGAACTCAAACTATCTCCCAGTGTACAGGCAAAAATGATGAAGCTGCTTGATTGTGAAACAATCCTCTTGCTGAGGAAGCTCCTCTGTATTTCATAGTTATTCTGTTTCCAATATCATAACTGGTGTGACCTAGCCTAAGAAAGGATGATTAGAGAGAAATGTATGGCTAGTGTTGACAGATATGGAACCTATTTCTGATAGAGTAGAATAGACATTAAACTATCTGTACTTGTGAACTACCCAGCCAATTTTCTCCCTAATGGATATTAGAAGTTTTTCATTCATGCTTTTCTCATTTTATAAGATGAAAGCAGTCATACAGTCAGAACTGTACTAACCATTACACTGTACTGTAAGAAGAGTACATCTTCACATTTGTCTTTGGAGAACAATCAGGCCCTATTCTGAGAGGATTTTAGTTACCCTGGTGCCACAACAACCAACCAGAGTAAATTATTTTCAAAATAAAATTGTATATCTCCTGCCTGTTTGCTCTCAGCAGCCTATCCAAGTATGTAGAAAGTTTTTCTGTAGTCATTTCAAACATAGCTTAAAATCTGCCATTTCTTACACAAGAGAGATCCTGTCACACTCCCTTCTTCCTCCCACTCCAAACACCAACCCCATCCTCAGGGGCAAGAGACACTTGGTTGCACCTTTCAATCCTGGCTAACAGAGCTCTTCACAAAAGCCCTACAGGTACTGCCAGTGTCTTTCAGAGAGATCAAGGTTTCACTCACTGAGTACAGCTGCATTTTTGTGAAATTAGCAACATTTTACTGCTGAGTGTGTTGAGCAGCAAGAGGTAAAAGCCATAGTAAAGTCAGAGGTTGGGACTGGGTCAGGCTGCAATCTCAGTCATTGATTCTGCTTGGGCCGGAGCCTAAATTGTCTAGTAATTGTCAGTGTATTTTGAGCAGTAGAGGAGAATGAGCAAGTGCATCAGTGCTTCACATGTCTCTTTGTCTGACTGCTTTGCAAGAGCAGATGACAGTTCTCAGGCAAATCTGCTAATTTGGAGCGAGAAAACGGTTTCATCTGTCTTGTGGTGAGACACCTGAGAAACCAAGGGAGCTGTTTCAGGAGAAAGAATAGAGAAGGTCTGTATACTTACAGCTGTGCTTTCAACACTGGAAAATAAATCATCCCTCCACCACAGACCCCATTATAGTTACTCTCACATGTAAGAGCAATTAGGAGTTACTGCCTTGCTGTCACAGAGCAGCCTGAATTGCTGTTTCTTGAAGAAGTGTAATGGGAGTGGGGCGATTATTTGTGGTTGGGGAATAAGGATATGAATGAGTAAGTTACGAAATTTCAGATCAATATTCCTCTGGCTTTTTGCAAAGAAACGTCATTCCAGCCCATCATGAGCTGATGACTCTCCCATTTCCCACCTGAAATTTTTAAGAGCAAATCTCAGACCTTCTCTGAATCCTCTCTGATTAGAGAGAACAAGAAGGTAGGGGTTTGGCACTGGCTGCCTAGTCTTGTGCCACTTCATACTGCCAGCTCATAACCCAGCAGCCTGCTCAGCTCTGCTCGAATGGCAAACATGACTCCTGCCCAGGACAGCTGTCACTTTGGGAGCTAACCCTTCCTATTGACTCTTGGCAGAGGTAAGGGCACAGCCTACAGACTCAGGTCATGGATGGACCTAACCTGGACTCAGCCAAATATACTGCCCACTTTGTTCTGCACTGGATGGACCACCCACAAAAGAAAGATGAAATGGATCCTAAAGAAAAGGAGCAGCTAGGAGACAGGCACCTTACAAAAAAAAAAAAAATTGGTTCAGGTTCCACTGGGACTCAAAAGTCAAAACTTTGCAATACAAATTCAGATTCAGTTTCTGCTTGTGGGGTGGAAAAAAAATCATGTTTCAGCCTGGTTTCTGGTTAAGTTCAACTCCCAGCAGAACCACTTGTGCAATTCAGGAGGAGGACAGAAGTATGAAAGGGATGTTTTCCCATATGGGTAAGTGGACTTGGGCTTGAGGATGAAGATGAATAAAGGAAGAGGCTCAATACAAGGATGTTCTGCCCTTATTCAGAACAAGTTCAGTGAAACTTGAACTGGATTCAACATACAGGACAAGCAACAGCAGAACAAAGGAACAGCAGCAGCAGCAGCAAAACAGATCCAACCGAGTGTGATGTGAGAGAAGATACAAGATCAAATTAAATCAGGAAAAGCTATTTGCAGGGGATGACTTCAAAATATGTCTGCTAGTCCCTGGCTTCTGCATGAGAAGAAATTGATTGCTTTCCAAACAGAAGAAAGTGTAAGAAACCACTGGATAAATCTTTCCCTTTTGGAACTGTCCTTTTGGAGCAAACTCTGCTCTGCTTGTATTACACATGCCAGCATTTAAAAACTTCCTGAAGATTTTTGCAGTTCACACAAACATCAATTTTTGTCAGAGTCCATGTGTTGCATTTAAACCAAAGTAGTGCACACACTGCTTAATGACCATATGGTCAAGGTTTCAGCAAATATATCATTATATACATGGTATGAACCTGATCCATACAGAAAAGTGGAGCTCTTTTCCTTGAATCTGGGGAGATGATGAGCCTTCTAGTGTGAATCCAAGCATCCTCATCACCTGGGCCAGCACAGATGAGTTTTTATCTGCTGTTTCACAAGCCTAATCTCCACTAGACTTCCCTTGAGCAATCAGCTGCAGGTGGATTCATATGCTATTCTTAGCCTACATATCTCATTTCTAGGTGTTAAAGAAACTGGATTTGAAACAGGTACTCAGCATAAGGAGGCGAGCAGCTCGAAATGCCCAAAGACTGCAGGCTGCATCCAGCAAAAGAATAAACTTGAGTTTTAAGTGGTTTAACAGGTCGAAGCAGAGGAACACAGTAATATATTCATGGTTGAAAGTGTGCATACACCTGCACATACATCCACACAGCTGCACAATCAACAGAACACTTCCACAATTTAAAAACATAATTAAGCAAATCAGGCTGATATATAGATATTTCCTTCAACTTAAAGAACATTTTCACATCTTACCTCACATTCACTTCAAAAACAAAACTGGGACCTCCTAAGACAGCATTTCATTTTCAGAATGTAAAAAAATAAACCCAGAAACACCCCAGAAACACCTATGCTGAGTGTGTATGTACAATTCTGTGCCCCAGGACAGCAGAAAGTGATGCTATACAGGTATCAAAATATATATTCTTTATGCATAGAACTGCAAAGCAAAATATCTTGCAGCCAGCTGTCCAAATATTAGGTGCTCAAGGGCCTTAGGGCATTGATGCCTCATAAATTTAAGAGTATTTATTAGGTGAATACAGTAGTGGAAGTTTTGTAGCACTGGAAAGTAAGTATGATAATGAGATAAACACATGTTCCAAAGAAAATACGAACTAATTGTGTTCTCTGTGCAGGAAACAGCAGCTTTAAACAATCACTTTGTGAATGCTGGAGCAAGGCCTGTGAGCTGCTACAGGATGGGCTGCTTGTTAATGACATCTGTGTCCTACAGCTTTTTAGCACTGTAAACCAAGTTCAACGAGAAGGTAACCAAATAGGTGTTCTGCTCCTTTGAATGCTTCGAAGGACCTTATGAATGCTCCTTTCCATTCCAAAAAGTGGAGCGTTACACATAGCTTCAGTTTTCCTTAGGTAAGTAAGAGGAAGCATCCTTCAGGAGACCATACCCACAGGTACAGCTGAGATTGCCCCCTCGGGTTGGAGGAGACCTCAGGTGTGGTGAGTCTGTGCATCGTGAGCTCCATCTGGAGGTTGTTTGCTCTAGTCTGTGTGTTTGGAAGAAGTGATTAGAAAATGCAGCAGTGCTGGGACAAAGTCACCAAGAGCCAAGGTAATCTGGAAAAACATGACCCTGCAAAGCAGAAGAGCTGACTGACATGGAGGTGTCACGCAGAGAAAGGCAGGTGGTGGAATGAGCTCCATTTGCCCATGGTAAGGGCGATCTTACAGCTATGCCTTAGATGCAGCCTTTGCAGTAATTTTCCTTATCCATTGGTCAATGGAGCAAATATGAGGCAGAAATTCCAGCACACAGTCAAGATTTTCCTGTTAGACTGTGATGGCAGAAGCAGCTGCCCCCCCCAGTCCTCAGAGTGTGTATTTGTCTGTATTTACCACCACCCTTAAATGTAAAGGAGGTGGTGGAAGAGACATCAGCCCCATCTGTGGCTTCCACAGAGAACACACAGCAGTGGAAACAGTAATTCCAGAGGTTCAGGGCTAGGCACCATGCAGAAAAGCAGAGTTTAATAATTTGGATGAGGTATTGTTGCATGAAGCTCAAAAAGCACTTGTAGAGCAAATTTCTGATGAGTTATACCAGGCGTCCAGTCCAGCTCTGTCCCAAAGCTGTCTGCATGCACAGCTTCAACTGCAGTCTTCCACTGTTAACTTATGTACTATGAATTCAGAAAAAAGTTTCATGCTTGTATGAAGTCAGAGAGATGAGATGTGATCAGAATTTCTACATAACTACATTGACAGTAAAAGCTGTTGGGAGTGGAGTACACAGGATCCCGCAGCCTATCTCCATTCTAATGTTACAAACAAAAATCAGTGCTGTATGGCTGAGCTAAAACCTACCAGTGATAGTTATTTCTGTTTTTCCAGAGGTCACAGAGCTTGCAGCAGTGAGAAGTTGGACTGATGTGGAACTGTTGAGCAGAACAAGAGGGCTCCATGAAAAATAGAGCGTTCTGTGCATAAGAAGGTCATGCTGAGCAGGATCTCTTTGTTTGAGGACCTGCTGAATGTTAATATGCTCATGGTCTGCCTATCTGAATGGAAAATATGCTGGGGGATTCTTAAACCAAGAACAGCCCTAGATATCCCAACAGACCTTTCCTCTTCTGATGCAATGAACACCACTCTGGGGCTGGGGAAGTCAGGAAAACTATTTAGGGTGAGAGATTTGCCATACACCCTAGAATCACACCCATAGCTGTAAGTAGTATTGCCAACTCTGCTGTGTCTGTGCACTTAACACCACCCTGAGAAGTAGGTGCCCCAGCTGCAGACTGCTGCACAGGTCTGGGCAACCCAGATTGTTTGGCTCTGATTTTACATGAAAAAGCGTAAGATCTATGTAGAAAAAAGCATGTCAAACATAGAGGCTGGAAGTGTGGTCTGTGCCATGAACAGGCCTGTAACGTAAGCCAGCAGCAGCACCCTGTGCCTGTGATCAAAACCCCGGGTGCAGTGTAGAGCTGGAAACTGGGCACACAGGCCAAATTACATTTTTGCCATGGAGTTAGTGCCAGATGCCCTGTGGGATGAAGGAGGACTGAAAAAGAAAACTGAAGAAGAATAGGAGGTTAAGGGGACATGTGGACTTTAGTTAGCTGCTTAATGACAGAAAGTTTCAGGGCTACACTTCTCTAATGCCAGAGGCTATGATGGCTGCTCAGTTGTTGGCCAGCTTCTGAAAGAATAAACATGTCTGCAATTAATCACTCAGGGTGCTAACCTGATGTGCAACCAGAGTTCTCATTTTCATAGATTTTTTACCTGTGAAAATAAGCAGTCTTTTTTAAGTGCTGGGTATCAAGTGTTGAAAAAGCTGTTTCCTCCATTTTTTCAACACTGCTGAAAATCAAAGTTACATAAGGCCCTCTTCCACAAGAGGATTATGACAGGGTGAACAGAGTGATGCTTAAAGAAAAAGCAGTTCTTGACATGTACACAGACCATAAGGAGATCTTTGAGTTGCAATAAGAACTGAGTTACCGTTGCCAGCAAGATGCAAAAATTTGGAGGGAGACCTGTGGATCAGAGTTATATAAGATTATGGTGATGGCCTGTCACACAGTGGATGAGAAAGTGATAAAAACATGTTTATTGCTGTGTAGATCCCTTTCTGTGTAATATGGTGACCTCTACTTCCATATCCACATACTGGATAATAGCTACTATAGGAGGAAAAAGACATTCTTGACCAATGACATATATACATGGCCAAAAAGGAAAATAGTGTAACCTATCATGTGTTACACAGCCCTCAAGTATCAAGCGAGAACCTGTTTCTGGGATGGCAAAGTGATCACCGATGGGAGGACAACAACTTTCAAGTATAATGGGTGTTTTTTCCATGGTTTTATTGAATGCTACCATGAAAATGACTGGAACCATCCAGTGGGGAGGACCTTTGGGTGTTCATGTTACACAATGAAACAAAAGATGGACGGCTTAAAGAAAGCAGGTTTCACCATCATGTCCATATGGGAGCACAAGTGAGCTGCTATGAAAAGAAACAGATGGGGAGCTCACAGTATTAACCAGGACCAAACTGCCCAATCCCCAGAGATGTGCTTTTTGGCAGCAGGTCAATATCACTTGTCTGTACTACAAAGTAGCCCCTGGTGAAAAGATACACTGACCACCTACTTTAGGATGGTAAAATAAAGGTGTACTTACCTCATAGGCTTTTTTTCCGTGCCTCTTACAAGTGTAAGTGGCAAATTATTCTTTTCCCTACCTGAATCCTGCTGTGCCTGCTGCTGCTGCTGCTGAATAGAAGTCCCTTGCAATTGCCCGGTGCACCCTGGAACTGAACAAGGCTCTGGAGCTGTGAAACCTATGAGATCTGGCATTTCGAAGAGAGAGGCAACAACCTTTCCTTGTATTACATAATGATACGCCTCTGCCAGAAGCAGAAAACTTTAGGCTGTCCAGCCTGGTATGCAGATGCAGACAAAAACCCGCTAAATATGGTGAATATTACAGCAGAAAGAAGATGCTGTTTTGCAGCTTGAGCCTATTAAGTAAAACCCATGTTTGCCAAGTTGCCAAACAGTTTAGCATTGTCTGTGGGATAAAAGTGGAGTGGGCTTCATTGTTCCAACATCACCATTGCAAGAATCAGGGAGTTGTATGGTTATTCCTTCACCCCAGCTTCTGACATGCCCTCCTATGATTTATCCATGAGGATGCAGCCACTCTCCAGTGGAAGCACACCAAAGGATGTGTGACCCTGGAATGCAAGACCAGCATTTCTACAGCTTTCCTTGCCTCAGGATAGTTGTGCCTAGAGCTATACAAATCCTCAGACACCCTGCATGACCTTGCCTTTACCATAACACAGGCTCTGGGACAACTGTGAGTCATTGAGGGGATCCTCTCTGTCAGGGACTATTCAGATGAGCTGATCAGTGATGACCATGTTACCAAATTGGGGGTTCAGGTCCTAAGCACGGCTTAAAAGTCAAAGGTTGGACACCAAACGCAACAAACAGAAAAGATTCATTTTAACGTGAGAGCCCAGAGAGGCTGGGCAGGGACAGGCAGGCCTGGCAGTGCCCACAGGGTCCTGGCAGCTCCTTGGAGGACTCCATAGCCCTGGGGCACACTCCAGCTTGCTCACATGCCCCCTGCTCTCTTTAACTCACCCCCATCTCAAAGAGGACTTGATCTGCAGCCTCTGAAAGTCAGGGATATGTACTTGCCCTTTGCTTTTGTTTAATTACTTCCATTCACATTGACATGAGGAGGTTGCCTGTCCTGCAGCAGGAGGGGACTGCCTGCATTGATGGATCCTGAGGTATGGGGAAAATATTAGGTCCTTCCAATAAACACTTGCAGCACTGTCACCTCTCTGTAACATTGCCTGCTTGCTCTTTGAACCTGACTTTATCTGTAGCTCTAACAGCATTTGATGGCAAAGAATTTCATAGCCAAATCACACAAATATTCAAAACTATATTAATGATAAATTAAAAGCAGGCATGCCTTGAATTGCTTTACTCATGTTGTGACATGAGAAAAACAGCTTCATTATAAGTTTTTCCAGGATATCCTCCCATCGTTTCATCTGTTACCCTGACTCAAGATAAGCAATGCCAATCTCTTCAGTTCTCCAGCATTTCTGCACTTTTATAACATTGCACGCTCACCATTTCCTGTTCACTCCATACTAAGTATTTCAGCAACTGCACAAGGGAGAAGTGCAACAATAGGAAAGGAAAATAAAAGAACGCTTGAGTTTTAAGTTGTTTACCATGAGAGTATTTTCAAACAGCAGCCACAGAAGCAAACCAGTAGTGTTTCCTATTTTAATTGCATAAACCCAACATGAACAAATTTTATCAAGCACGTAAGTATACAGAGTGTATTCTTTTAATATTTTTTGTATAGTTTTATTTACAAAATTAAAAATGATCCTATAGTTTCAAGCCAAACAAAAAGAACAAGGCTAAAAAGTGGAAGAAGAGGCAGAAGAACGTGTGAGCTTTTTCTTTAAAAAAAGTATTTGGAAGATAGAAGACATACAGGGAGAGCTATCAACCAGAGCAGTTGCTGATGCCCTTGAATTTGAAACAGCATCTGAAAAACCAACTCTCTTATCCCTCAATTAATGTGTGGTGAAGAGTTTGCAATAGAGTATTCCTTCAAACCCCAGATGTACTCTGGCGCACTTGAAGCTTAGTAGCCGTATTTTTCATTGAGATGAGTCTTGCCATCACCACTTTGACCTAATAGACAAAGAAGAAGAGGTGCATTATTCCTTTTCCCCCTCTCACCTAAGAGAAATCTGTATTCAAGCATGAAATAGTCTCAAGGGAGCACCAGCCACACAAGCACAAAGAGAATAAAAAGTCAGACTGGATACTGCAATTCAATGAGTCTTTTGATTTATACTTATAATCCATTTTAGCCTTAGTGATAGTGTTAAGATTACATCACGTATCCCTGTTTTTGTGGCTGGTTAGTTGGGGTTTTTTGGTGTCCTTATTATGCCATCTTAGAAAGTAAGTTTGACTATTAGCAGGCAAGAGCCAGAAAATGGAGCTCCCTCTTATGGACACAGCTCACTTAGCTATCCCAGATCAGACCTCTGAGTTACTAAATCCAGTATTTTGTTCCAGTGGATTCATATGCCAGAGACGTGCAGTTTTTTCGTTGAAGGATGATTATAGTTTACTTCGGTGAAATTTATTCTCATTTTTCTTATTCCCTTTGGAGCCTACCTATATTATAAGCCTGCAACAGCCTTACAAAAAATATAGTAACGAATCCACCAAGTGAAGGCTCAGCTTTGAACTTACTATGAAAACCTCGATGTATGAAAATGAATTTTCTATTTTAGAGAAACAGAAAATTCACTATACTGTTTAAGAATAATCTCACTTAGCTAAAAGCATCCTGGAACTAAAGTAAAAAAATTAATCCAACTTGAACATATGTTGGATGTGTGCATCCATTATTCAGTGCCTTCAGCAAAGCACTGGCAAGATTTCTCTCTGAAAACTTGACCCAATGTTTGAATTCCAACGATTTTTGCAAAAAACTGCAAAGAAGATTTTTGGATTTCACAAACTTTTATGAAAACTGAGAATATTAACATTGCTGGAGCATCTACCAAAGTGAAGGTTTGAGCTTGTCTTTCAACTAGGTTATCATACCACCATGTGTGAATGAGTTAGCACTCTCAGGTGTTACAAAACTGAAAACCAAGCTTCAGGTGTATCTGTCCATTGAGATGAAGTTACTACAGATATGGTCTGTATTTTGCTGCAAGACTTGCATGGCCATACAACAAACACAGGGCATAACATGCCAGAAAATGTCAGGTTCTGAGTAAAGTATTCCTGAATTAGCTTTTTCTTGAGGACTTACAAGGTAACCCTGACTATGCATTAGGTAGATTCCTGAGTTATAAGACTAAAACTGGTAAGGAAATGGTTGATACCTGCAGGAGGAATCCATATGCAGTAGTCTGGGTCATCATCTGGGTACTGTGAGGAAAAAAAAGGTTGTTGGACCTGCAAGAGGAGAAAAGATTTTTAAGGTGCTGCGCCCATCCACCAGTGTGTCACAGCCACTAAATCCTCACTAATTCAGAGACAAGTACTGAAAGGTGAGGGTTATTTCTACAGGAGTTAGGGATAAAAGCAGTAACACAGAAGAAGGATCAAACCCTCAAATAGATCCATTTTTTCCCAGAAGAGTCGCAGACTAACAGAAGTTCTGGTTAGAGGTGACCTTTGGTGGTCATTTAGCCCAATTTCCCCTCAAGAGAAGAACCAGTTCCCTTCTGGACAGTTTAATCTTGTCATCCTAGTGTTTGGTAGTGCCATTTCACACAAGTTTTCTTTATGCAGGGAAAAGCTTTAGAGTAGAATTTTCAAGAAGTGCTTTACTGATTTCAATGCACAATCCCACTGAAAACTTTGGGTTTAAGGTGACTTTCTAACTGGAGTATATAAAAGTTCTTTTGTTACATAAGGATAACTTAAGTTTTCAAAAAAACCCCTCATTTTTTTCAGGTCTCCCTGATATCCTGAAATGTTTAAAACAAACCAAAACAGGTCACTTCCAATGCAATTGTTGACACAGCAATATCTCTGTCCCTAGATTTCTAAGTTTTGCCACATCAACATCATTTTCTCAACAACTTCTGTTTTCAACAGCTGCAAGTAGCTACAGAAAAACCCCACATACAACTGTAGAATGCAAGATTTAAGAGCTTAAAACATAGCCAAGTTACTCAGCACAGATTTGCATTATTCTGTAGTACCACGACAGAGTCTTAAGTCATGCAGTTTATATTTATATTTTATTATAATTATAAATCATAAATATAAAAATATATAAAAATATATTAATAAAGATATATAAATATATAAATTATAGTCATACACATTATATATTTATATTA
>WEIV01004362.1:58923-72680 GCA_013390005.1 Calyptomena viridis
TATATATTATTATTTATATTTATATTAAGTTTTCATTCCCTCAAAAACTTTCCTTCCCAAAATTAACCTCTAAAACAGTTATTTTAGAAGACTAATGTTTTCCAAAACATTAAACTGCAGAGTTGAACAGTTTTTAAATATGACTTGTGAACAATCACTTGAAAATTGTTTTTCCAGCTTTACATGATTCAAAGTTATTGAAATATTAAAAGGAAAAAAGAAAAAGCTGACTCCTGGTTGATATTTGCCATGCACGATCTGAGCTGAAAGGCAGAGATAGCATGTGGAAAAAGTGATTTGTGATGGGAGAAATAATACATCTAAGCCATCTGGCATTTGGAGAATGCTCAGTGTTAGAGTGAACTCTCTGCTGATGAGAGGTGCTGACGACTCCTTCAGCATGAAAAACTGCCGTGTCCTCCCATAGTCATAAAAGTTGTATAACATGGGCTTTAACAGTATAAATATACTCATGATTTCTTTAGCATCTTCAGCAAGGCCAGCAACAAAGGAAAATTCTAAAGATTATGCCTCCCAATCCTTGGGTCCTCTGCCAGGACTAACAGGCTGCAACGAGTTAAGTTTGGTTCAGTAAGTGCTGCAGGGCTGTAATTAGATGGTCACCACAAAGAAACTGTCATAATGGTCAGAACTCATGGCCCACCAAGTACAGCCATCTCCTCTGATGGCAGCCTGCAGAAGGATGGGATGCACTCTAAAGGGATGAATCTCACAATAATCATCAAGCTGAGAGCATGCTGTCAGAGAAGATCCTTCCCAGCTCCAGAAGACACCAATTGCCCGAGTCCCAGAATGTGCAAGGCTCATACACTTTACATCTTAATACAGATCTTATGCACAGGAGAAACATGATCTGGTACATCCACCCAAATTTAATGATAATTTGTTTTCAAAAGACATTATTAGACTCATCTCTTCCCACATCTTACAGAGAAGGATGAGGTTTGGTATAGACTAGCTTTAGTACAGCATGTTCCGCGTCAGCCCATACATATTTCTCAGGCTATTCTCCATGGAAAATTTTGCAATGACACTCCAAAGCCCAGAGAATACCTATGTTCTACAATGCTTGTGTACAGGAGAAGCAGCAATTGGTAACTGCCAAGTGAAAAGGTGAAAATAAATTTGTCATTGAACAGAGAGCCTCTAGCACGCCTGAAATGCTGTCTTTTACCTTTTCATTGGAGACTCCAAAGTCTGTATTTAATGGCAGTGTATAGTTCTGCATTTGAGTCTTAGTCAGCAGAAAAGCACTACTACCATCAAGTTATAGTCCATCAAATTGTTACTATTTCACTAAAAAAAAAGAACCTACTAAATGATTTCCTGAAAGTCTCAAGCTGCACGAGTCATGGTGTCATAACTGACCTTGCTTGAGCTATTGATTTTCTTAACTTTCTCAGATGTCTCTTCAGGTTCCTTATTTACTGCCTTGGATGCTGGGAAGAAAGCAGATTTCTTTTATGACACATCACAAATTACCAGTTCTATCAGAAATAAATTTACAGAAAGTTCACATAAAAGTTAATATATCCGTAAGGAAATCCAAGACAGGTCACTGCAACACAATTCATACTCAAAAATAATACTGCTGAACATCTCAATGTTTTTCATAGATTTAACTTATGTTAAAAACACACTGTCAGTCACCTACTTGAATGCAGTTTAATATTTGTCATTCTGTAATACACTTAAGTTAACGGCAGATGTTTATTTTCTAAAAGATACTATTTGTATTCATTGAAGTGATGATTTAGAAAGAAAAGAGGAGGAAATGTGCAGGACCAATATGCTTTAAAAAAAAACAAAACAAAACAACACCCAAAGTTTAAACAGGTGAGAAGAATTCCTTGGTTTTCTGTCACTTAGTTTGTGAAATAGAGACTTTTATGGGTTAAGTCTTTGGGTGAGATGATGAGGACAGGTCAACATTCTTAGGAGTCTAGAGTTATGAAAAAATAGGAAAGTCATACAGATCTCCTTCATGTTCAGTACACCTAACAGTCTTCATTTTGAAGATCTGATTTTCTGGGCATATGTGCAGAGGGGTCAACTAGGTCATTAACAGATTATTACCTAATGTTTTGTAGCATTTGTCACTTAATAAAAGAAAGTTCTGTCCTTCTGTAGCATTAAGAGCTACTGCAAAAGAATAAGGGAGGAAAAAGCATTATCTTATTCTCCTAAATTAAAACAGTTTTTATTCTCATGCTGTTTTTTAAAAACAAAGGATCTCAAAGTAGTTAATGACTATGAAAAGCAAGGAAAACTGAAATACAGTGGAAGTGAGCCATCTTCACCATACATGTATCACTTCTCAAGCAAAACACAATCCTTCATTTCAACTCTAGATTCTTTGAGCTCTACATAAGGCTTAGTTTCCTTTGACCCATGTAAGATATTAAGCCCTTTACTCAGTTTCTAAACTCACATGCTACTATACAATAGGGTCTGAATTGTACTGCTCACCTTGAGATTTCTCTTGTGAAGGTCCCATATAAGATTCATTCCTCAGTACCTTTGGCTCAGGCAGAAAATCAACCCCTGTAAAATAAAAAAAGAGCTAGGTATGCAGTCTGCAGTAACTCATGAGCAGAGCACTAACATCCTTGAAACAAAGTACAGCAGGGAACTCTTAGCTACATTTGTCTTGGGAAGAACCCTTCTCTCAAAAGCCCTCCAAATTATTTCATCCGCCAAGTCCATCGTAAACATTAAAGAAAAATCTGTGACCAGTTAAAACACTTTTCAAGAATGTTTCCAGCATTAAGCTAAAAATTTAGAATTAGCTTTCTCTCATCAAATGTAGAGTTTACTGAGAAACATCATTACTGAGCTTTCAAAGGCATATATATGAAGCTGATATAGAAAAGGAAGGATGGGAGATATCTTCTTGTATGTTTGAGGTATCTCTCCAGCACCACTTTTAAAATTATTTTTCCTCCTTACAAATGGATCCAAAGTTTTCAACAGACATTTGTTTTTGTAAGTCACTTTCACTGCCAACAACACTGCCAACTGCTTTCATATGGACAATCAATCTAATGGAAATGGGGCTTATCAAAATAGGACCTTTCTGGCATCCAGAAGATTTATTCTATTTAACCAAAATGCATGAAAAACTGACTGCCAAGCAGAGTTTCAATTGGAACCATGTGAAACTTAGCTGCTGCCATGCAGACTCTGGACTCATGGCAAAAAAACCTGTGGAAAAGAAATGGGCTGTAGAACCTGTGACTCAAATATTATGAGACAAATTTAGCAGTCACAGACTCAGCTTCATTATGGAAAAAACCAAAAACAATGGTTTACCATCCTGAAGAGATTCTAGATTCTTCTTATTGCAAGGAGAACCATCAGGAGCATTACTTTCTTTTCCTGTTTCTTCCTCTGTTGTCATTTTCATTTCCGGGTTCAACACTCTGCTGTTTACTGCATCTCCTTCTTGCTGCTCTTCCATTTCTTCCTCTTCCTCCTCTTCCTCCTCTTCTGGTCCATCATCTTTCATTTTCAACAGGCTTTCAGGGATGTCTGGACGCTTAACAGGCAGCTTCTGCAGGACAAAGACTTGTTCATCAGTGCCAAGATAGAGATAGATGTCACAGATAGTCATTACAGGAAAAAGCACATGCTATTGTCAGAGAGAGCTGGTAAGGAAACACTCTCAGGATGAAGAATAGTTATATTAGTAGAGATGGAATATGAAAATATATGTCCAGTCCGTAAACAAGGAGTGCAGATTTTTCATAAGATGGACACTGGCAATTGAATCAATCTTGGATATGATCTTGATTATAAGGTAAAGAAAACAAAAGGAAGTAAAAGACTAGCTGCTGAGGTATAGCAGTGGTTCAGCTTGATGTCCCCAAACTGCATCTACTTGATCCATTCCCTTTTGCCTGCAGCTGTGCCCCAGGAGAATGTCTGTACAAGGGCAAAGAATGGCAACTGGTGGCAGCAAACAATATCCAACATCCACTGCTTCCTGCCCACGCACCTTCCACTGCCAGAGGCTGCACCTCCACAGTGTTTCCATGCATATGAGAAGACATGGTTGCCACCCACAGCTGCCACAGCCTGAGAAAGTGTCTGATAAACAGCCACTGACTTGCAAGCACTTACGAGTCCTACTTACCCCTAGGCTTCCAGTTTTCAGTTTGAATTTGCTCCCCCCTTTCATTGCACCGAAGAGAGGCAGGTTCATCTTTTTGGGCTTGTTCTCTGTGTTCAGACTGTAACTCCCACCCCTGATAAAAATTAGATACAAAGGAAAACAGTTATAAAGTATCAAACAAGTTTTATATATACAAATTAAAAAAAAACCCTCAAAATAAATCTGCAAATTAGAAGTAGATATACAAGAATCCTTTTATTTCCCTCCCACTTGCAGCATCCAAGGAGGAAGATGCAGGAGATGACTCCTCCATCCTACATACATGTTGTAAAATTCAGACACTTGTCATAACGAGAAGCAAAAAATAAATAAACGAGAAAAAAAAAATCTGTATCACACAGACTCCTTCAAGCTCAACTGCATATATACTTACGTATGTATATAATATATATGTATATATAAAAACACTTGGAGGCCAAACCTCAATTTAAGTAAATTTAATTAAGTAATTAAATCTCTAATCAAGCTGCCACTAGTAAATGATGAACACACCCTCCTGAACTGCAGTAATGCTGCTGGGCAGGAGTTGAACAGCCACTACATTTGACTTCCAGGTACATTTCAGAGTGAAAGTGGGTTTCATGCTGTACATAGTATCTGTAAAATTCTTCAGTTACTTCTGGATGCAGGTTGGGAAAAAATTAAAGAAGTCGACACTATGCTTGCAATCCCTTCCCTGCCTCGTCGTGCCACCTGAGGCTCCTCTTACTCCCGTTTTGTGCATTTGCCTCAAGCCTAGATAGTGCAATAGTCTGAAGGCACAGCGGCTCTTTAAAGAGACAGCCGGGTAGTTTGGAAGGCTGTCCTGCTTTTGTGTTGGAAAGCTGTCTATTTACTGGGCTTGAACAACTGCCCACGGATAATTAACAAGTGGAAAAGTATTTGTTTTCTGTTTTAGTCAACTTACTGGGGCTTCAGCTCAGGCAGTTCTGCAGGCTTGACAAGCTTTATTAACCCTTTCAGTCTCTGTTGTTCTTTCTTCAGTTCAAACGACCGCAAGTGAAGTTTCTTTCGTGCCACACTGTCTAAAGTGCATCCTGATTTTATTTCAGTCATGAATTCATCCAAGGAATCTTGAGCTGCTGGCTGGGACTGGACTAGGCAAGATAAAGAGAAGATACATATTGTTATCGTGGGAAGATGAGAACTGTACTCATCTGGCCCAGTTTTTAGAGAATAAGGAGCATAGGAACAACTATCGTGCTGAAACAATGGAGGTTGTTAGTCCTGGACAGATGAAAGCACTTCTCCTAAAAAAACCCTGAAAGTAAACGTTAATACACTCACATAACAAAGCCTCTCCTAAAACTCCCTGTAAGTGTCTCTGTTCTAGGTTGTTCATCTCATTCCAACATCTGCTCTCCCGAAAAAACTGGCTTAGGGTTCTAAATAATCCCAGCTACAAGGAAACATACACCACTGCATGGGGAATCCCATTTTGGCTTTCCTGGAATGTTTATGTAGTAACATTTGCAAAGCTCAAAATGAATCAATGCATGATGCTGCCTCCTACTCCTGAAAGAGCGCACAGAAAACCAATTTCATACATTAGGCAAATCACAAAATTTACCTTTGCTTTGACTGGATTTTCTAACAAGAAAACACTGCTCTATACTTGAAGAATAACGGCAGTTTTCCTACTCTGCCTAATTTCAAATATTAACAATTCTGTGCATATTTGACTAATTAAGATAAAACTCAGGAGGTAAAACTAAATCTCTAAATGACTAAGAAAAATAAATACAGAATTCTAACACATGGACTTCAAATGACCAAACAAAAGACCCAGAAAAACTCCTTTCTCGGGCTTGAACAACACTTCAGAAGCAGTTATATGGTGTTCAAAAATAACTTGGAGGCAAACAAAGAAAAAATGTTCTTTCCAGAATCTTAAAAGTCTTTCCACAGAAAGTCTTCTGCCTTTAAATATTATATGAAAAGTGGCAAATCCAGTATGTATTTGCTGCCTTATAACTGTTTTTCTATATATGCACAACCATAATTATGTGATCAATGCGTTATTTTTAGTTCAGCTTGAGCTAACTAAGTAGCACTTGAAATTTTAAATACATACAAATAAAATAGTCTAAGTTATTCTAAAGAGTACATATTTGAGCAGTTTTACATGACTTAGACATTTAGAAGAAAGTCTAATAAGACTCATGCTTACAAATGGACTCTACTGAAAAGGTATTTCTGATCTAAAACAAAACAGAGCTTACCATTTGAAAATATATGAAAGCCATAACAGTAACTGTCAAAGATACACAGAATTAAGAGGCTTCAAAACATAAGAAACAGTTATTAGCATCAATCTTCACACAAGCATAAATGAGGACAAAACATGTCATAAGAGATATTGTGATAGAAATACTCTTCTTTTTCCTCCTAACTATTTATTCAAACCACGACAAAAAACAACAATGAAAAGGTATTGTTAACAACCAGTCTGAAACTCCTAGCAGGCAGGACCTGAGCAGAATAACTTGCTTTAAACATCAAATGACAAAGACATGGTTTAGTGACTAGTCACATAATTCAGAACAATTAAAGCTCCACCATTAAATCCACAGTTCGCTGCTTTAGCTGCACAACAGTGTAAGTGCTCAGTCAGTGAATGATCTTCAGGGAGACTGATCACTCCCTTCTGCAAATCAGATTCTTTGCTTGATTCCATGAAGAGTACAGGATTACCATTAGCATTCACTATCTGTTGCAGCAGTTTTCTACACTATTGAAGTAAAATTTAACATTACTAGGAGGTGAATTAATCACATCTATTATACTTTGTATCTCAGTGAAAAAAGCTATAGAGCTATTTACTGCATCATCAACTTATTGATTATTTTCTTCTGAACAGCCAACAAAAGATGAGACCGAAGAGGTCCATGTATTTGATCTGCATTCAGCTGCATCAGTGAATGAGAGATACCAAGTCAGTCCATCAGCAGTTCTGAAGAACCCCAGGGAACAATTTGTGAACTTCTGAGAGTTTTTTAGACAACTACTTAATTTCTCCGAGTGCTTGGTAAGAGGTGTTGCAATTTAGCCTGTCATTCACTCAGTGGTCTCTCTATACTCTTGCCTTTAGGCTACAAATAATCATTTAGAGCAAATGAAAGTGCATTAAGGTTTCGGAACTGTATGTAATGCAGCAGCTCTGCCGGACAGCTCATGACATTGGCAAGAATCATCCATGGTCAATAACCCTGCTCCTGGCTTACTCAATCTGAGATTAACCTAAAGCATCCAAATAAGTAAGAGAAAACCCACGGATCTAGAAAACACTCAAACAAAGCAAATATTGCATCATCAGCTGGTATGTTTTATCCTGGCTTAGTTCTAGGAAATTCCCATCCAATACTGAATTATTCTGTACTGCAATAAGTGCCAAGACTGCAATTTTTTTCATGGCTCTAAACTAGTTGCGCAACTTAAAAAACATGATAACATATATCGGCATTATATGGCGTTAGTAGAAGTGTAAAAATGAAATTACTCTCTCTTCTCCCAGCCTCTACTACAATATGATTAAGAATCTTGTTCAGAAACAGTATCAGAAGAAACAAAGGCATCAGAACATAGGAGAACTTGGAATTACATGTCTCTGACAATATAAGCAATGGCTTCTTTTGCTAGTCAATCCCTAACTACTTATCAGAACAGTCATGATGAAAACAATTTCTTCAAACACACTGAATGTCAGAATGGTCAGTGGAATGGTACTGCTTTCTGAACAGGGATCTGGTATAATCAATCACCTATAAAAATGTTGGTACAAATGAGTTCTGGTGCGGAGCTGAACTACTAGAAGGAAACACAATCATATAATGCACAAAAAACCAGCCCAGCTGTCACATTGCTGTTAGGCTCCTCGGAGAGAAACTCTTCTCAGAAACTAATGGTGCAATCTTTATTAATGCCAACTCTGTTCAAAAGGTTTCTGTATGAAGAACCAGCCTAAATGCATTTCCTTCCTGTCTTCCTTTTACTCCACAAGACATCATCAGCAACAGAAAGCAAAATGCAGCTAGTTGTGTAGTGTGCACTTAAATCTAACTCACTAACCTGAATGGCATCCTCATTAGCTAGCAAGTTCACTGAACATATGGGTTAAGTGTCAACGGCTTTGACTCTACATTTCTCTTTTCCCACCCTTCTTTTTAAGGTGCATCTACAATAAGAAAAGTGAAATAAAAGATACTCCCTTTTCTGTCAGTTTTTTCCTCTTCCCTTATATATAGTTTTGAAGGGAGTGAAAAAGACAGTGTTCCTCAAATTGGGTCAGTTTCACCAACATGGGCAGATAAACAGTAATCATACTCGCCCTCAAACTTGTACACTTGCTACCGTACTTTAACTTAGATGCTGCTTGCTTTGGAAAAAAGCTGTGTGCACTAGCAAGTGACTACACAGAGTACATAAATTATTGGATGAAGAGTGTAAATGTGCTCTCCAGCTAACTCAGTGACCTTCCAATCCTTTTGTGAGAAGTGGACACTAAAAAAGGAAAGCACTGAAGAGAGAAATCTGTAAGATAATTTTAATCTCTTTGTTTTTCTTTATGGAAAGCACTAAGATCAAACAAACTTCATGCCTTACCTTTCCCTGAAGCCTTCAGCTTCTCTGTTATCTCAGCAAGTTCATTTTCAGCTTCCTTTAACTTTGTGACCTGTAAGAGAACAACACACTTAGAACACTTTTCTATTGTCTTAAAACCCCCCTGTAAGAATTACTCAGATATCCTACCAAATTACTTTAATTTTTCTACTTCTCTTCTTTGACCAAGACTTCCTGGGCTGAAAAAATAAAGTCTGGATTGCTCCTAAAAAATTTATCCATCTTTTGACATATTGTTTAAATAATTCTTTTTCTGAAACAGAAAAATACGTATAATTCTTCTTCAGCAGTGTTACACCACCAGTGTGACACTCCAACCTACCCTACCCCTCACACCCTATTGTCTGTGTAGGAATTTTACTCAGTCTGGGATGCTTATTCTTTGAAGGAGAGTAAGATTCTTCTTTGGGATGTGTCCTGCACACCCAAAAGCTTGCAATTATTTTCTGATGCCTTAAAACTATTTCAGAAGTATCCTGTTCTGGTATTTCTTTCACCCACTGCCCTGATCCACTAAGATTTCTTCTTAGTCATAATACAGGCACGGGAGGGTAAGTCTTAACATATCATAATAAATCATCTTACCAGGGAGTCATAAGTCTCTGGTTTTTCTTCTATTTTACCAGCTTTTCTCATTCTGTTCAGTCGTTTCTTTTCTACAGCACCAGTTCGGTCAAGGAATGTGTCATCATCACTGTCATAAAAATCCTCATCTTCCCAGTTCTTTGATTTCCTTTTTCGGGATACTGGGAAAGGGAGAAGGCAAGAAACAAAATTATTTGCATACCCCTTATCAATAACCCAAATTCAAGATAGCAATCTCAAATCCCTGATTTAGGGCTTTTAGAATGATCACAGCATTTGACTACTCACCTGCTTCTTGTCTCAGTACTCCCCGAGCATCAAGTAGCCTGCAAGCTTCCAGTGCACACTGTATCATTGCTTCTTTCTTCTTTCCTGAATGGAGAACCTCTGCCACTAGCTGCTTCCCTGATGCATCATCCACAGGCAACCTGTTCAGTTTAAAGGATCAGAGAACAAGTCAAATACAGCTTTTCAGGGATGCTACTCAGGGTTTTTTTTTAACCACGCTGGCATTGTTCTTCTCATTTCATTCTAGTCTTTTTCTGTGGATTAAATATTTCTACTTTTCATTTCATACAGAACCAATCAAAACACAAGCGGGGATTTCCTAAAGCAGGCAATTAAATTTGTATTTTACTAGTCCAAACAAGAATTCTTCCTATATTTATTCCACTGGGAATGCAAGAAGTTAAAAGGCTCAACGTCAGTCCCTGGATCATTTTAAACACCAGTACCCTGCATCCATGCAACACCAGTAACAAATGTTTTTCATGCTGAAGCAAAGGATTTTTAAGCAGTATATTCATTGCAGAGTTGTACCTATCCACTTGAGACTTATTTTGTTGACTTAATTTGCACCTCACCCTCTCCTGTCTTATAAAAGAATGACGTTAGTGGCCTCTAGCAGGAACTCATCAAAAGCTGCCTTATACCATAAAAGAACTGAAATTGGACACACAGCAGAACTACTGTTGCTTTTTTTTTTTCCTCTGTCCCCTTAGGAATTGAGAAAGATTGTTTCCTAGTTTCATTTTCATTTCAATGTCACATTTCTGAATGCAAGGGGAGCTGAAAAACATCTAGACTCTTGCTTTCCTGATTTTCATCTCCAAAGAAACCCAGATGCTGCCAGAGCAGAAAGGAGCACAAACACTGAACTAGGCACTGATCCTTGAACTTCTGCTTCAGTATCAGGGCTTAGGTCTAATTCCAGCTGGCCTCCTTGCCAAGTGTGACATGACAAGTAATTCCTTCAGGTTTTGTCCATGCATTCAACAAAATCAACTTCTATATATAAAAGTGAATGGAGATATACATACTTGATCCTGCATAGCCAGCTATTGTGCCCACGATCATCATATTCATATTCTAACTCTTCTCCTAGGGAGGGAAAGAAAGTTGATGTAGTAACCAAAACTGAAATAAGCAGGAATAATTCTTTTCAGTAGAGAAGAACGTTGTGGTTAAACAAAAGGGATAAAATGCCCTTGTTACATATCAAAGGACTGATTTTGCCTTACATTTTTTAAAGTCATGGGATCTGCTGTTGGTATTATGCTCATTTGGTTTTTTTTCAAAATCAAGGCTTTTTCAGATCAAAAAATCTCTAAGTGGCCTGTTTAGGAAAATGTAGTTCAGAGAAAAAAACATCTTGTCTCTGTATGAATTAAAGTAAATAACACTGAAGTAATGACAGTTACAATCTGAATTCACAAATATTGTTCATCATATTGTTCACAGATACTGTTCATTAGATTGATTTTTCACTTGAGCAAGTAAGTGAGTACTTTTTAAGTTTCATTAGAAAACTTTGAAACTTTAGACCACTTAATTATTGCCTTTTGTCCTTTTATACTTTCCAATTCTCTGTCACAATTACAGGCAGCTCCAAATCAAACAGTCTGGAATTTGATAGGTTTCAATTTTTCAGCACAGCTTCAGAGCATGGGTGAGGTTTAAGTGTCACTCCAGAGGAATACAAGGTGCTCACTGCAACCCCCTGTTTAGGAATTAGCACCTAAGTCTCAGTTATACAATGATGAGCCAATTTTTAATAAGAAAACCCCAAACTGAACCAACATCAACCCCCACCAAAATTTGACCAAACAAAAAATGTTGCCCACAATGTAGCAGGAAAGTTGAGCTGCTGCACCACAGCTTAAATCCTACCCCCTCAAAATAAGCACAAATGTAAAACTCCTCTAAACAGAAAAAATCATAGTTAATTAAAAAAAAAGTACCTTCTCTATCAAAAAAGCCCTGCAACGCCTTCCTAGGATCTTTCATATAGAAGGCATCTTGAACATCTTGAAAATCAACAGCAATTGGGTTTTCTTCAATCTCATCCTCCTCAGCATCCTCACCTAGAAAACATACAAAATGAAAAAAAAAACACAAATGTGAAACATTAGAAAGCAAACACCAGTATATTTCAACTTGCATTAATTTGAAAAGAGTAGCAGCTATGTCATCCTAAAAATACTTCCCTTACCTTTAATATTATTTCTGCACCCAACCTAAAAAAACTTCCACTTCTTTTTTTTTAATTAGTTATTCCAACATAAGATACAGTTTTGGGGATGAATATCCTTGCAGTTTTTGGTACTTTCAAAAATTTACTCCTTACACATTTCCATTCAAAAAAACCCAACCTACTTTGTTCCAAAAAAATGATTAATCTAGCAATTTACCTAGCTTTAATACGGGGATTTCCTGTTTAAACGTAAAGACAGCTATACTGCATGGGAGTCTCAAGCAAATAAATTTCACCCCTTGAGCAAAACAAACAGCATTAATGTAAACTCTCAGCTTCCTGACCTTTTATAGGCATAGGCAAGTCACCTTCTCCCATTTAAAAGGAGCTCTTGCATATTCCTCACCATATATAAGCTTGTCTTTTCACATACCCTTCTTTTTAACAGGAAAAGGATTAATTTGTACTCAAGAACTTCGACTGGATTGTGACTCTTGACAGCCAGCTGGAATTTCAACCCTAGTATTCACTGAAAACTGGCTAATATATATCAGTCAATTTATACATCATCCCTTACCCATTCCCCATGAGCAGCTCATATCACTGTTCTGACTCCTTTCACTTCTTTCCTCCTTTTCATCTTCCTCATCAGAGTCCTCTCCCAACATTGTCTTTTCTAATTTTGCTTGCTGCTGCTTACGCAGTGCCTTCAGTTGAGTCACAGTGAGTTCTGACTCAGACTCCTGGTCCTCTTTGGGTCCCTACACGACAAACAGAAAGTCAGTGGAAGTATTTTTTAAAAGAAAAAAGCCAAACAAGTATTTGCAACACACGTGCAAATTAAATACAGTAACATAAACAAATAATTATAGTGCTCTCCAAAAAGTAGAATTATTAGAGCATTTGTTACGGCTTCTATTCCAAAATATATTAGTTTTAATGATGTTTTCAGTGGGGGGGGGAGCAGTGGGGAAACAGGCATTATTGTGTACTTGATGTCAGATATCAAACAATGTTGCCAATGTCAACCAAATGTTGACAGATGTCAAATACGACTATTTAAAGGCTGAAGGCAAAAATTCTCGATATTACAGGGGTGAATTTGAGGAATGAGCACCTTCTGAAGTGCGTGTAAAGCATGTGATATGCTGTCAAAGTTTCTACTAATAAAAGCTCCCTTCGCCTACAAAGAAATACTAGTTCTTTATTGGGGCATCACTGTCTAAAAGACATTCCTAACACATCTCAGTGTTGAACAGAAATGCCATTAGCACTCAGCGCACACCGCCAGAAGTCTCCAGGCTGTTCTCACGGCGAGCCCCCAGCAGCGCTGCCTCCTGCCCGGTGCCCCAGGGCGATGCAGCAGCGGGGGGACCCGCAACCCCATTCCGTCCTTCAGCCCCAAATCTCACCGCAGAGCCGGCAGTGGACACCCACAGCCGACCACTTTTCTCCCAGTAAAACAACCACGGCAGCGCTGAGCTGTTCCCAAACCTCCTCACGCCTCAGGAGAGGCTTTCACCCCGATAAGCCCGGTATTTAGCCGGATGCAACCGACTAAATTGCTAAGCCTGATGCAGGCGAGCTTCTACCGCTCCCGACACGACGCCCCGGGACCGCCCAAGCCCGATCCCCGACCCACCTGCAGGAGGAAGAGGCGTGAGCTGCCGCCGAAGCGCAGCCCGTGGCCCACCCGCACCCGGCAGTAGGTGCGGGGCGGCACCCGCGCCTTGTTGAGGAAGGTGCCGTGGGTGCTGCCCAGGTCGTACACGTAGAACCCGGCGGCATCGGCGCCGCTGGGGTCGTCGGGGTCGCAGCCGGGGCCGCGGTACTGCAGCACGGCGTGGTGCCGCGACACCGAGGGGTGCTCCAGGGACAGGGCAC
>WEIV01004362.1:72760-92578 GCA_013390005.1 Calyptomena viridis
GGGAGCCGCTCCTGGTGGCGGACCGGGATGCAGTTCCGGCCGGGCGGCCGGGAGCCGAGGGTGGCGGTGGAGTGCGGGGGCAGGCTAGATACGGGTTTGGGGTGCGGGGGCAGGCGAGACAGGGGCTTGGGGTGCGGAGGCTGGGCCCGGGGAGGACGGACGGACGGGCGGGCGGGCTGAGTACTGCCCAGCCGAGTGCTGCTGCCCCGGAGTTTCTCCACGCGAGCCCCAGGTGGACCCACACCAGTCCCTGTTACAAACAGAAACAATTTCTGCCTTACGGGTGTGTGTTTCTCCCCTCCTCAGGAGGTGCCGCGGTGCTATCTGTTAAATGCCAGAGTGGCGACCTGATGCCATCGGGGACGCTGCGCTGCTCAGCGAAGCCCTGAGCTACAGCCTGCTTGACAGCCGTAATTTACTTAGGAGTGTCATCCCAGCTCCAATTTCTGTTGCTGCCCGAAGTGCTCTTTCCTGCAACAAGTCTCCTTTGTACCACAGTATTTGGTATCCTTCTCCTGGACTCTGAGGACGACCTGTGTAAAAATGCTGCGATACTGGGGTGAGATCCCGGTTTCCTCTAACCAGGCCAACCGCAGCTCCTTTGACCTGCTGCAGCGTGAGTTTCGCACTGTGGAAGTCCAAGATCCTCCATTGCACCAACCTTCTGCGAACAAGCCCCGGCCGACCACCATGCTGGACATCCCCTCCGAGCCCTGCAGCCTCACCATTCACACCATCCAGCTCATCCAGCACAACCGGCGGCTGCGCAGCCTCATCGCCACGGCTCAGGCTCAAAACCAGCAGCAAGCAGAGGGCATAAAAACTGAAGAGAATGAACCTCTGCCATCTTGTCCGGCCTCTCCACCTCTCCCTGATGACCTGCTTCCTCTGGATAGCAAAACCCCCAAAATGCCATTTCAGCTGAGGCACAGTGACCCAGAAAGTGATTTTTACAGGTGTGTTGGCATTTCTTTGAGTTGTTGGCTGAAGAAAAGCTGGGTATTTTTAAATATCTGCATATTATTGTTGATTCCCTTAGGCTGAAGGGTCAAACAGTTGTATATAAAGTATATACTTTATATATACTTTGGAAAGGATATATTTACATTTTTTCTGTGTGAGTAGCACACACATTGTTTAAAAGAAACATGCTTTTGTTAAGGTGGATGTGTAGTGCTGATTTTTGTCTTGTTAGTGCTACACCAAATGTTTGTAAATAGTTTTGTTGTTTTTAGTGGTATTTTGACAAGTTTAGTTACAGGATGTGAAGTCTCTTCTACTTGGGTCACTTACAGCTAAAGTTGTGTTATTGTAATTGAAAATCCAGAAGACACATGACTAGGTTTTGGCTGTTTAGCTGTACATTCTGAAAAGATGACTTGATGACATATTTGTAAGATTTCAGTGGCCAAGGACCTGTGACATAGTTACTATCACATTTCGTCCTGCTTGTTGGTGGTCTTCCTGTTGGAGATGGAAATGAGTATGGGTGAAGGGAATTCTTGTCTCTGGTACTGTCTCCACCAGCCAAGGGCTGGAGAAAGTGTAAAGGTTGTGTTGCTTCAACTACTGCAGCCAGTCTTTGATGAAATACTGTCTACCCCTCTAAAAAGCACTAAATTCACAAGGAGGTGTTGCATTTCTTGCAGGATCTCTCAGTACTTTGTAAGTTATGTGCACTTGAATTAAGGGATTAATCCTCACTACTGTAACTTTTTGTTCTTAGGTGAAAGACTGTGCACTAATTAACATGATATGGGAGAGGATAGTACATTTTAGTTTTTAAAATGGGTAAATAAGTATCAACAAAATATAATTTATCCGTTAAATACCACTAAGATTTTTAATGGCCTGAGGTTGTATGAAATGCAGTTTATTGAAGGATGTTGCATTTGGTAACATAGTCTCTCTGAACAGTAGAGTGATTTAGTACTCTTTGCGGAGCAACACCAGCATCCTTCTCAGAAGATACAAAGTAATTGGCCTGGAGGAGTGGAGGGAAATACAGTCCTGCGGGAATGGTCCGGGCCCTGTGACTCCTGCCGTGTGGCCCTGTGGTTTGTAGAACTCAGCGGTGTTCTGCTCTGTCCTCCTCGGTGGCTTCTGCTTGAAGTTCAGTTTTGTGTAGCTCTGGCCGTGTTTTGGGAGCTGCTTTGTCTTTTGTTCCTTCCGAGTCTCGAGTCCGGGTAAGGAAATGTTATTTAGTGGTCAGCCACGTGGGGGAGTTTAAGGACTACGTTGTGAAAACTGGAAAGAGTTTTGAAATTAAATGTTTTGCGGCTGACAGAGTGGATTTATAATGAGTTACAGTGTATTCTAGATTTTAATTGTGTGCTTGCTAAACCAAACACATTTATGCTTTTCCAGGAGGAAAACTTCGAGTTTGTTGTTGCATGTTTGTTCTTAACTGTTTTAAGGTACGTGAATTAAGAATAGCAGGTGCTGTTCTAGTAGCAAAAATGAAGTTCTGTGATTTGCCGACGCTTCTTAATGTGTAAAATCAAATTAAAGGAAGAACATTTTTTCCTCTGATAAAACATGGTAGCGATTCATTTTTATGCTGCCTTCTGAAGCACAATTGTCACAATTACAGTATTCAACTAAATCCATATTTTAATTTCTTTTTTTTTTTTTTTGGCAGTAGCCTGGATCTGAGAAGCAGTGTATAGGTATATTTAGCCACAGGAAGAAAGGAAACTAAGAGTAGCCAGCCAGAATCAGACCAGAAGTTTCTTTATTATAGACACGTCCTCTTCTATTTCCTTGTTATTCATTTTCATCTTTTGATGTGCCACCCTCTTATATTTTGTTATCCCAGGGATTAACTGTGGTTTTCCTTTGCCCCACCCCATACCTGTAACCCCTACCTCCTTGTATGATGAGAAAGAGGCAGAACCTAATTTACTGCTATTTTTCAGCTGGTTTGGTCTTTTCAACCCCCAAAATCTGTACTACCAGCAGTTTTATAATCATGACGCTATCCCTCTCCTACAGTTTTCCAGACTGTTTATAAATATGTTGGTGCAAATTTTGATTCTGGCACAGATCCTTAAGGGAAGATCTGGACTCCACAGTGGAGATCTCTGACTTAATTGCTTGTTATTACATCTGGAAGATTCTGGTAGGTTTGTGAGGTTTTCCAGTCGCAAAAGCTCTTTGGATTCTTTCTGAGCATAACATGTTTACCTGTGTGTCATCTAGTTCTTTGAATTTCCCTGATGCACCAAAAATATCAAGCTTCCTAGCCTGCAGTTCTTCACATCTCTTCTGAAGCTATTAAAAGAAAAAGTTTTCACATTTTTTTGTCTTCTGGTTCTCACAAGCTAAGGCAATTTAAAGCAAGAGGTGACTCACCACAGCTATTCAGCTATTTCATCCTCGAATTCCTTTAGTATTCCTGGATGAATTACCATCTGGTCTTGGTGATTTGCAAGTGTTAATGTTACAGTTTTTGGAATGCACAATAAAGGATTAATGTTTGCTTTTGGTTGGTGTAGAAACAGAAGGTAAGCTTAAAGCATAACTGATGAAGAATGAGTAAGGAACCGTAGACTTGAAACTACCATTTCAATAGGAGACTCTTGCCATAATACAGCTGTTAGCTTTTCCTTCTTCTCTCTTCAGCTTCCTTAGATTAGCATGGATCCTTCTTCCAAAGAAAGCTAACCTACTCATGTACTTCCTCAGATGCTTTTTCTTGTGTGTACATGATTGGTTTCTTAACAGATTTCTCATTCAATCTGTCATTTGCATTCCTGACCACATTGGATGTCTGCTTTGCATTGAAAGATGATCTGTAAACAAAATTGGGAGATTGCAGTGTGAAAACAGTTCATGACAGAAGGATTTGTGGTTAAGAAATATCTGTACGGAAGCAGAGGATGTATAGAAGAATAGGAGCCTGTGTTGATGGGATTGCAAGTTTAATGTTGGGAAGGATTTGGAGCAGTGGTAATTACACATTTCCCCTGATGAACTAAGCACTTCGGCTTAGCCTGTTTCTAAACTGACTGGTCTTCTGGGTTATGCCACTGGGACACTATTTTTGTGTTATCTATTGAGCAGTTTTTTTCATACCTGTGAAGCTTTCTGTAGATGTAGCATAGGTATTTAAAGAGACTTATTCAGGATGAGGTGTAAAGAGGGTCTTTCCCAAAAGGAAACAACTTTCTCATTTTGAGTTACTGTGCTGTGTTCTTTGATGCACTTTCTGACTAGTGTACACTTGTTTTTCCAGTGTTTTCCTTTGTTTTACTGCTTTGGAGAAAATGGCTCTGAAGCAACCTCGTTGCACCTCATTTGGTATAAATTCAACTCCACCGTGTAATGTTTCATGAAATTGTCATGTTCCTAGGAAAAACAGTCCCTCCCTCCATCTGCTGCTGGCTTATGCTCACCTAGGAAGAAGCAGAGCACTTCAATCCATTGTTGCAGTTGAGTGAACCTCAGCTGCTGATCCTTGTACTGACTGGCCCAAACACTGTCCCCTGAAGATAATTGCATGGGAAATGGAAACAAACTCCTCTTCCCTCTAAGAAAAACAGCCTTAAAGGAGAAGAGCTTGGGTAAATGGATTGTGTGGTGGCTTGTTGTCATTTCACTGACTGATACAGAAAATGGGCCTTTTTATCCGTTCTGAAATCTTACTGATTCTGAAAATAAGTCTGGTTGGTGTAAACGGACACTATTTTCATGTCTTCTGTTGTGAAGTTCTGCATGTTGCTGGTAGCAGTGGGAGAAGGCTGGGCTTTGGTCTAGTGAATTTGTAGCTTGGCAAGTACTTTTCTGTGTGGAACATCATCCAGTGCTAGTAACCTATATGTAAAAACATGGAACTCTGTTGGAAATGCAAAATCGAAGGGTGGCAAGTTAGCCAGTATTTTTGATAAATTCCATGCTATGTGTTCTGTAGAGGTGATTGCCTCCAAGTCACAGACCTAATTTCCTGTCCTTTTAATCTCTGGTGATGGAACTTGAGAAGTTAAAGCACTCCTGTTTACTTGTAGCTATATGCCCCTGCTAATATGTTAAGTAGGTTTGGCTTTGGATGGTTGCTGGATGGAGAGCCTTTCAGAAAAAGAACTAAGTGCTGCAGAGGGTAGCATTCTGCATAATGATAGTACCTGGAAGGGTGCTTTTGTTGGTGCTGAGTATGCAGATGAGATCTAAAACCAAGGCTCTTTGGCTATGATCATCAGGGAAAAGAAGTTTGCTTGTCATTTTTGGGAATACTTGACATTAGATAGCTGCTCTCAACATAAATGTGTCTATATGGCTGTTTTTGTTCATGTGCATTTTTACTAGAAAGTACCTGGAAGTTAAGGGAGATGAAGAAAAATTATTTTCTCATTCGTTAGTTTCTGTTAACATCTACAACATTTCAATTTTTGCTCTCTTTTCTGGCTTTTAATCATAGTCCTCTGTTTTGATTGTGGGAAACAGGAAAACAAGAGAAGAAAAAATAAGAAAACCGAAACAAAATTGATTGATCTTTCCAGAGCAAGACGTGGAGATTTGGATTTGAGTACAATACCTGAAATTTCTTTTCTCTCTGTCTTTAATTGATTGAATTTCAAGTTGATTATATGCCTTCCAACATAGTGACCTAGCTGCATTTTAATGCTCATAATTAGTTTCTTTTCCTCTACGAGTTTAAAAGAGATTTAATATTCTCTGCTGCTTCTGAGCAGTGATATGCGTTGCTAAATGGTTGTTGTCTTCTGCTTTGCAAGTGGCTAAGTATCCTGCTTGCACTTGCTGAAATCCATGTCTAATTTAAGTTTGCCCATAATGTTTTGAGTGAATGTCTGTGAATTAATGGTAGCCTGGTGTTGAGTGGTTTTGGTGGCATAGGCTGCTCTCAACTGATGGCTGCTGGACTGCTAGGTGTGTCCTTTATATGTACAAAAACAAAAAAAAAAAGATATATTCTTTTTTATAGGCATAAATTTTGAGAGTTGTTTCCTGGTTGGTTTTCTTTGGTAGTGGTTTATTTCTGTTTTCACCTCTTGGTCCTGGTGTTGTGTGAAACATATGGCTGCTTCTGAACTTCAGAAATCTGTCACTGCAGTGGAGGGGGGAATGAGGGAGGTAGAAAAACAGTATGGGTGACATTTGATTTATAAAGGAACTCATGATCTTTTAATTCATCTTGTGAAGGGTGCCTGGTGTCTTCTTGACAAGGTAGTTACATAATTGAGTAGGAATTGGGATGTGAGTCTTTTTCCATCAATTAGTACCTGGGATAAATCCAGGACCTGAGATCCACATGCTGTTCTTTTTATCTACTTAGAAATATGATCATATACAGCGTATAATGTGATGCCCCCTTTATTTGAACAATCAGAAAGTGCTGAGCTGGTGTTCTTGAAAATGAAGTATTTTAGTCCTGATAGTTTTAAGTTTCACCTTCCATTTTCACTCCTGTGAAATGTTATCTTTTTTTACTGCTGTGTTTCGGTGTTTTTCCATGGGTCAGTTCTGAGGATAAGGGGAACCTGAGGCTCTGCGGGCCAGCTTCTCAGTGAGACTGAAGGATACCTAATGCACTTGTTGGAGAGACAGAGTAGGGAGAATTTTATCAAGACATCAATACTGTCTGTGTACTGTTTAATCAGGTCTCATTACTGGAAAAAGAGTGTGTGGTGATATGCACATAATGTAGGGTGAGAGTGAGGAGAATCTCAAGGTGGACTGTGGAAAATGATGGGAGAAATTGATCAGAGACAAAGAGTGAAATTGTTACCTTGATTCTGCCCTTGGTGCTAGATGGTGTGTAAAAAAGTATATAAAAACCATACTTAGCAGAAAGAAAATTTGATTTTTTGACATCAGCACTTGAAGACCATGTTAGTGACATGGACAAATAGATTACATGCACTGAATTGTAAGTTGAAAAATTTGGTATATGTTTCCCTGTCACAGGCCTTGCCTTAACTCCTCTTTTTCCTCTGTGGAATTTCTATTTGTTAACTCATGTTGAAGAAAAATTTGGTTGGCGACTGTAAATGAATGATGTTTGAAGTGCTCATGTCAGTTGTTCTCCATCCTGTATGGTCACTCCTTCCTGCTTAGTTACAGAGAAGAGAGATCTCAAACCCAAGGCTAGGAAATGCTGCTTTATGGCAGAACCTCTCCAGGCCTCCTCCCAGGGCCTTGTGCTTGTATCTTAGGTTGCATATGGGGATTCTTCTTTCAGTGTCTTGCTTAGTGACTGCTGGAAATGAGGGCAAGGGAACAGTCTTTTCTTTTTCCATACAGTGGACCTTTCAGAAATGTATGTGTGTCCCATTTCTTGCTTTTTTTCGTGTGTCTTTTGCATTAGAAATTCCAATCTTGTCTATCCCAGAAGCCTTTATATCTGACTAATAGGCCTGTGACATCAGAGATAATAAGGAAGACAAATGTAATGAACTGAGAAGGGAAATGACTTTCATTCAAGTTATTTAAAATGCCTTTTTTTGTTTGTGTCAAGGACCCATTTGATTCACTTTTTCAGGAGAAAAGCTCTTGGGTGGGAGGGGAGTTACTTAAGGGTTCAGAAGATTTGCATGCCACATTCATGAATCACACAAGGAATCTTGCAGCATTAGAAGGGAAAATGAAAATTGGAAGTGCTGATTTGAAGGGAGAGGAAGAAGGTAAAGCAGATAAACCCTTACTAGGTAGCGTTCACATGTAATGGAGAAGCTGTGGAGAACCCCAAACCCTCTGCTTTCCCTTTGTATATCACATTATTATTGACAGTGTCTCTTCAACTGATATACTCCTCTCAATTTTTGAAAATGTGCTTTTTTTGTCTTTTCTGGCTTTTAGAGGAAAAGGGGAGCCAGTGACCGAGCTGAGTTGGTCCTCCTGCCGGCAACTTCTCTACCAGTCGATGGCCACCATCCTGGCTCACACAGGCTTTGAGTGTGCCAACGAGAGTGTTCTGGAGACCCTGACAGACATTGCCCACGAGTACTGCTTGAAGTTCACCAAACTGCTGCGCTTTGCTGTGGATCGAGAAGCTCGACTTGGGCACACCCCCTTTGCTGATGTCATGGAGCAGGTCTTCCATGAAGTGGGCATTGGCAGTGTGCTCTCGCTGCAGAAGTTCTGGCAACACCGCATTAAGGATTATCACAGCTACATGCTTCAGGTGAGAAGTGTTAGGGACCTGACAGCACCGAGAGATGTACCCCCAGTACACTAGTTTATTCCTCTGGCAAGTCCTGAGTCTTACTGAGGTGAAATCTGGTTAGAAAACCTCCTGTGTGTGGAGGGGAGTCATCAAGGGAAAGAGAAACAGGGTATTTTTGACTGGAAGAGAAGACAGAGACCCTTTCTTTGTCCCTACTGAGGCGAAGGGTGCTCTGCTGATGGCTTGTAGAGTTTGAGAAGAGTCCCGCAGCTCTTGAATGGCCCAGACAAAAATATCAAGTAGAGGTAAAATCAGAACTGACTGATTAACTGAATTTTCTGTTTTAATGGGATATCTGGCTGGTTAACATTTCAGAAAACAAGCAGACAAAAATTACTAGACTGTACAGAGGCCTATGTTCACAGCACCAAACCTGACAGAGTTCAAGAAGTGTTTGGACAATGCTCTCAGGCACATGGTGTGACTCTTGGGGATGGTCCTGTGCAGGGCTGGGAGTTGGACTTGATGATCATTGTAGGTCCCTTCCAACTCAGCATATTCTGTGTTTGCTTAATCAAGGGGTGACTTCCTTAAGCTTTAGTAGGAGTATAGGGTAGTATTGTGCTGATCTGAGTTGTTGCACAGGTGCTGCTTTCCACTCTAGAGGGGACTGTGCTTCTGTGAGGGAAGAAGGGGAATTGTTAAATTCCTTGGAATAAGAGGCATCACTAAACATAGATTGTAAGAATAAGGGTATGGTGCAGGCATTCTGTAAAATTAAACATGCATTTTATTTGCATGATGTAAGACTGCCTGTTGTGGACTTAGAGAAATGAAAGGATTTGAAGTGGGGAATCTTGCTCCTACGTATAAAAAAACAAGGTGTGAATCAAGTAGGCAGCCTGTGACCAAAGGCAAAACCTGCCATTCCTTCTTCCTTGTCACATTATCTGAATGTAGTTGACTCATTTTGGAACAGCTGGCTTGTGCTCCTGCTTTTCCCAGGACTGACACCTTGTGGCTTACAGAGGCAGTGTAAATCAGAGACACCTATAAGTGCGTGTAGTATGTAAATGTGATGGACTCTGAGGTTTGTGCATAAAAATAACATCATCAAGATCTGTCTTCATTAACTGAATTTCTGTTCAAAACCAGTTTTGTTAATTTTAGTTCAAATGTTTTTGTTCAGATATTGTGTCCTTTTGGATTTTGGGTTTTCTGCATCATTCTGCTGATGCAGTTCAATCTCATCCTGCAGCTGGTAATTTTCTTATTGGTTTTGTTCTTTATGCAGGGCTGAGGTCCACAGTAGCCTCCGTATTTGGAAGTATATCTAGAAGGGGGAAATAGGCTATGCTATTCTTTTTCCTGCCTGCTTCTGCTGTTAAAAAGCCTTGGGATTTTCCTGAGCACAGTTTACTGACTGTTGGGATTTAGTTGTATAAACAAGGATTTGTTAGAAGCAGATGACATCTGAAAATTTAAAATCTAATTGCTTACCATTGTTAAGTTTCTGGAAGTACAGGGTAGTTCTAAATCTTATTCCTGTATTTGATTCACTTCTTTAACTGGAGAAAATGTCTGGTTTTTGCTGTGAATCTGACAGAAGATACTCAGCCTCTGCCCAGCGGTGACTACAGAGCTGATGAAGATTTGAGGTGCTTGGTTTTTAATGCTGGAGTAAATTTGTTACTGGAGGATGGGGGACAGTCCTATAGGTAAAACCAAAGAGTAAGACTGAGGCACTTTGTTTTATGCTCTGATAAAATTTCTGGGTGTCATCGTCTCATCATCTCTGTCTGTGAAATCTTTATCAATCAGATGTTAATGGATGTTACTGAAGTCACTTGCTACAGGACAGAAGGTGCATTTAAAAGGGAAATAAAAATCTTTCCTGTGTAGCTGATAAGCTGTTTACTTGTTTGTTCAGGTCAGATGTTAATAACGTTCTGGGAACAGAGTGCACTGCTATGTAATTGCCATCAGAGGCTCTGAAGTCACTCTCACCTTTCTGGCCTCTTTTTCTCCCACTTATCTTGGACAGGTTAGCAAGCAGCTCTCTGAAGAATACGAGAAGATTGTAAACCCTGAAAAAGCAACAGAGGACACAAAGCCTGTGAAGATTAAGGAGGAACCTGTGAGTGATATTACTTTTCCCATAAGTGAGGAGCTGGAAGGAGACCTGGCTTCTGGTGACCAGTCTTTGCCTGTTGGAGTCCTTGGCGCTCAGAGTGAGCGCTTCTCGGCCAACTTGGAGGTAGAAGCTTCCCCGCAGACTTCAGGTAGGGATTTCTTGCTATTCCTGGAAACAGTCAGTTAGCAGTTCCATGTGATCTTGTTTTAGATTCATGTTACCAAAAGGTTGAAAGCCATGTTCCTTATGTAGTTTTGGCACTGGATGAGTTCTGGAAGTACAAATGACACTTGCTGCTGTTCTCCATGTTCGGAAGTCATGCTGGTAGTGACAATCATTGTATTGTGAAAGCTTATCACTGACTTAGGTGAAGTGGACTCATGGGGGTCTCTCTACCCCAAAGCCTGCTGTAATTACCTGAGGCCATAGAAAGTGAAATGGTGAGTGAAGTAGTGGGGTTATGAAACTGCAGTCTTTTCCTCCGAGTGCCATCCCTTGATGTTGGCATTGAAGCACAGTGGTGGCCAGCATGGGAGAATCTGCCTTTCTTATATCTATGTGCAAGTTTCATTCTGTTCACTGTTTAGTAAAGCTGAACTTCCTGGAAAATGAAGAAGACATTCATCTTCCAAAGAAAAGCAGTTTTAATTTTGCATAGAAACTTCTGAACTCTGGAAATCCCCACAATAAAAAGTGTTTCAGTTAAAAATCTGGTTCAAAAACAATGAGGTCTCCCATTAATCCTAAACTAAGTAGCATATATAGTGAAGTTAGAGTATACCTATGAGTCCATCAGGTTTTTTACATTGTGCTGAGCTATAAAAAATCACAAATCCATCTGATGTTTTTCTGAAAGCTCATACTGTTTTCCACAGTACCTCTGAAATGTGAAGTGTTTGCATTTTTGTGGGAGAGGGAACAGCAGACTCCTCTGGCCCATCTGGGGTTGTGAGTGATTCATCTGGAAAGCTTTGTATTAGCATCTACCACTTGAGACCCAGAGGTTAGCATGCTAGCTGTATATTAAATGCCTCTTGCCTCTCTGATACCGAATTGATGTTTTCTAATTAAGCATACAAGTGCTCTGTTCCTCCCTGAAAATCCCTATTCACTTCACAAGAGCCTTTGGAAATCTCATCACTGTGAGAAGTCCCAGTCTGGAGAGTGTAATATCGTAAGGAGCGAGAAAATGTTGCTGCAATTAGGACACCACCATCTCGAATATACAGGTGTGAGACACACAGGGAGGGAAATCAGGCTTCAGTGTTAGAGGGCAAAACTCTGGTTACAGCCTTCCTTGTTCTTCTTGTGTTTCTGCTTATACCTGACATTGCAGTTGTAGGCTAGTTGCTTAATGTCTTTGTGGTTGGAGAATGGATGATGAGAATGGGGGATCTCTGTTCCTCCCCCTATCAGGATAACGAGGATTAGCTTGTTTGTAAAGTACTTTGAAGTTAAAGTGCTTTGAAGATGAAACATCCTGTGTTGATGCTTAAGTACTTTTAGTCATTAGTGACACTCTCAGTGGCAGGTGACAGAGCTAAAAGGAATCAGGTTGAGCAATGAAGAGCAATTGGTGATGGAAAGACACAGTTTAGTGAGCATCTTTGATTATTGTCTAGACTGGAACTGTAACTCTGTGGAACTGATAGCATGTTAATGATGTGTCCATTGTTATTGAGAGGGATGCATTTACTTATGATTAGCATAAAAAGGACTTTTCATTAAGGTAACTGAGCTAATGTAGGCTGTGTTACCACAAAGGCCTCATAAACCCTGGCTTGGGCTGAGCTGCTCTCAGCAAACAAACTCAGGAAACAGTTCCTGACTTATTCATAGAGGAGAATTCTTAGTACAGACATGTGTTGGAAGATTTGTTCTCTGTATAATTACTACTAATAAGAGACTATTGTTACTACTATGTTAACGTGGGTGGGGGTTTTTTTGTTTTCTTTTTTTTTTTTTTTTTCATGTGAATTTAACCCCACGCAAGAGGGACCAGATTTAAAAGTGAGAAGACTTAACGGTTCAGTTCTGGGCTGCTTATGCCCATCTCAGCAAGGAGCCCAATTAGTGTATTTTTAATAGGATTTTTGTCTCTCTTAAAACTGTAAATAAACAGAAATAATGCAATCTGTAATTACTACTCTTGGGGAGAAAAACATTTGCTATTATCAAGAAATACAGTTTTGCAGTCTTGTACAGAAAATCCTCAATCTGCTCAGATGGCACATTAGTCCAAAAGTTTTCTATAAAAAAGGGGGTAGGGGAAGCTATTTCCCAGATAGGTGTCTATGAGGTTGAGCCAAGGGAATTTCTTTCTATTCTGCTGAAGGATGAGATGAGACCTTGGCATGTTGAGTACAATGAGGCAGGGGGGCAGGTGGCTGAGTGCAGCTCTGAAGTCCGTGCATTTCAGTGCTGAAAGTGATATCTGAAACTGTTCATCTACTTGCTCTTCTGCCCTCTCACTTCACCTCCTGCCAAAGTCCAGTGTGCCTGGACAGTTGCAAGGACCTCATAATGACTTCTGGACTGCCTTAAAGTCCTGTTTATGCAGGGTCTAGTCCTTTTGCTGTTAGTGTACTCATTGCTGCTGAAGCTGTCTTGGGGAATGATGTGAAGTTACTTCTCATGGAACAAATCACATGAAGGCTTGCAGTCAAAGGATAGCATCATATTTTTTAAACTGACACTTGCTGGGCTATTAAAACCAAAAAGCACACAGATTTTTTTTCATCACAGTTCTTGGTGTGTTTTTTATGGTTTTCCCCCGGCCTTGTTCACCTGTGGCTTTGTGTTTGTTGCTGTCCCTTGTATCTGCATGCTGTTTATGATTTATCTTTTTACTTAGTTACTACTGTGTGCTTTTTCTTTCTCTAGGGACTGAGGTGAATGCTTCGCCACTCTGGAACTTGGCACAGGTGAAAATGGAGCCACAGGAAAATGAAGAGAGCAATGTACATGGCCATGGGGTCCTAGGCAGTGATGTCTTTGAGGAACCAATGTCAGGCATGAGCGAAGCTGGGATGCCACAAAGCCCCAATGGCTCTGAGAGCAGCTATGGTTCTCATTCTGCTGACAGTCTGATGGGATCCTCACCTGTCTTCAACCAGCGCTGCAAGAAAAAGATGAAGAAGATGTGAAAAGGAATAGTCCTTTCATTTAGTCCTGATGGTATGTAATAGACTTGAAATGAACTAGGAGAGTACTGTGATGACTGTGATTCCAACACAGGGCTGGCCCTGGTGTATGAGGGACCTGCATAAAGTTACTATGGGAGGTTTTATGTGTAGTGGACTGCAGCTCCCCCCCTTTGCTGGCTTCTGTACTCCATCCTGATTCATGAAATTGAAGATCACCCTTTACGTTTGATGGTGGCATGGCTTGCTTTCGCAAATTAATGAGGAACGTACCAGTGAAAAGTAGTTATGAGGTGGTTTGCTAAGTCACAGAATCATTGAATAGTTTGGTTTGAAGGGACCTCACAACGGTTCTACTCCAGCCCCCTGCTCAGAGCACAGCTTTTTGTGTTTTGAGTATCTACAAGGATGGTGATGCCAAACCTCTTTGGGCAACATTTTCCCACATTTGGCCACCCTCATAGTGGAAAAAAATATATTCTTGCATCCAGTTGGAATTTCTCATGTTCCAACTTGTGTTCATTGCCTCTTGTTCTGTCATTGTTCATCTCTGAGAAGAGCCTGACTGTCTTCTCTAACCCAGCTATTAAGGGATTATATACAATGAGATCTTTCTTTAGCCTTTTCTCTTCTTCAGTGTGAAGGAACCATTTTCCCTGAGCTCTCTGTACTCGTACTGTGCTCCAGCCCCCAACCAGCTCTGTACCTTCCACTGAAATTGCTGCAGTGCCCTTGTAAAGGGGAGCACAAAAGTGGATGCAGTCCACCAGATATGGTCTCACGAGCGCTGCATAAAGAGGAATAATAATTTCCCTCAATGTGCTTCCTTCCCTCATGCTTGCTGACTGTTTGGGGCAGCAAGACAGTCTTAAGTCAGGGTATTTTTAGTTGGAGAGCCATCGGTGATGATTACATGACCTAGCAAAGATGCTGTAGAGTGGTCTCAGTGCCTTCAGATTCATCCTGTTGGTTCCAACTGGATTAAGTTCTTGATAACTCAGTCTTCCTCTACAGTAGGTAATGCTTTATTCCCACACACTGCAAGAAGGCTCCGGGACCTGGCAGGCCTTAAGGCAGAACTTCTCAGTATAAATAAGCAAAAAAGGTGTTATGTACATCAACCTCTAAGTACGAAGAACATCCTTTTGTTCTTCTTACGTTTGTCACCATATTGCCTGTATCGTTTAACAGTAAACCTATTTTCTTATCCTTTCTTTTGCTTCCAGTGTACTTGTAGAAGCCCTTCTTCACATCTCTTATCAGTCTCAACTCCAGCTGAGCTTTGGCTTTCCTAACTGTCCCTGCATAGTTGGGCTATGTCTCTATACCCATGCTAGCCAGCTCATCCTCACCCCCACTTCTATGTACCTTTTTGTTTCTGTTTGAGCTCAATCAGGAGTTCCTTGATCATTGCTGGCCTTTTGTCATGCCTGCTTTAATTTCTGCTTGTCAGAAAGGACTGTTTTCCTACTTTGAGAAAGCTGTCTCTGAAGATAAGGCAGCACACTTGGGTTCCTTTGGGCAGCCAGGGCAGTCTCTCATGAAATCCTGCCAACACATTCCTTGAGTAAAACAAAATATGTTGACCTAAAGGTACAGGACTCTGTCTTGTACACATTTCTCAGGATTTTAAATACCACAATTCCATGTCTTCTGCAGCCAAGACCTTCACATTGTCCACCAATTCTTCCTTGTTAGAAACAAGTCCAGCAGAGCTTATGTCTTAGTTGATTTCTTGATTGTCTACTCAAGGTAGTTGGTGTGGTTTTCTGGAGAGAACGAAGCAGCTTTTACTATTAGTGTGAGCCAGCACTGGCAATGCAAACTTTTCCTTTGCTGTCATTGGTTTGAGTGCAGCAACTTCAGACTGGCTGAAGATTCATATTCAAAGTTGTTATCTTGACAACTTAGTCTGAAACAGAATCTATTTTGCTGCTTGCTTTTATGGCTCAGCTGACTGATGGCGTTTTTTTTGTTCTGCACAATCCTCAGTTGATCAACTTGGTCTTTAACTTGATTCAGTGTGTCTCTCTCTCAAAAGAGCTAGAATGAACATGAATCAAGAATGAACAGCCACTTAAACTGGCTTTATACCTGTAACCCCTTGGGATGTTTGAGGGAAATTTACCAAACCTCCCATTTATCCTTACAGCTGCAGGTTTATCTTTTGAAAGAATGAGCTTCAGGCATAGTATTTTTGTTTCTGTATAACATGCCTGGCCTTAATTCCTTTTTCCTAACTGTATTCTCTTCCACTTTATAGAAATGGAAGCAAAACATAAAATTCCTCAATGTCTAATAAGAATGCGCGACCACAGGCTTTTATGGACAATGGAGTTAAAATTGTCCATCACAGTTTTAAAGGTTTCTCCTGGGGGGTAAATTTTCACTACTTTAAGCCTAGTCAGTAGTAGAAGAGCATACCAGGAAATCTTTATTTTGATTCCCCCTGAGTCACCATTAGGCAAGCTGCAAAGTCCCTGTTTTCTCAGCCATAAAAAAAGAATAGTAATACTTGCCTTTTAGAAGTATATTTGAGATGTAGTTACTATGCAAAAAAAGGCATGGTGATCATTCAGAGAGTTTTGTGAGAGTTGTGAGCTTTTATTAAATTTTGGACTGATTGTTGCTGGCTGGAGAATGCTTAGATGGTCACTGAAATGTTACTGTCCTATATGATACAGGTTTTAAGCAAAACTGCTGATCACGAAGTACAGCACAACTCTACTGTCCAGCTGCCCAGGTGCAAGGAAGGCATTTGGGGTGGTATCTTCTCACTCAGCTTTAGATGTTTCCATCTAAATTTGTTCCTCTAGGCTCCATTTACAGCTGAAGGAACAGAGTCATTCTTAGGTCACTGTTCTTTTGGGCTTGAGGTAGAAAGCGGGTCAAATGAATGGCATCTTTAGAAATGTCTATTTTTCCTTTGCGTGCTCATAAAATGAGTTCAACTTGACTACCTCAGCTGAAGACATCCACACCAACAATATCTGAGATAAGTGATGTGACTCTAGCCCTTCCTGTGTGGCATTCAGAGGAGACTTCCTACTGCTGGGCCATTTCTTTTACTTTTCTGCCCATTTAGTAGCGTTTGCCATTCAAATGGTAGCACTGGGCTAAGAGCAGGCTGGCCGTCTCCACTAAACCAGCACATCCAGTGTTCTCCACAACACACAGAATGTGCTAGGCTGGGACCTCAAGGGTCAGCCTGATTTTGCCCTTGTGTCTTTGATACTGTGTGAGAACACCTATCATTGGGCCTTTCTCTGTGGATGCTTTGCAAACTGGTGTAGTGAAGTATTCTCGAGGCCAGAGTCCTTATGCAAAGTCCGTTGCACTATTTTCAGGAGGTAGATGACAGAGTGACTGCTGCCAGCATCGCCTGCTCGTTTGCGAAATTTCAAGTGGGCTAAAAATGAAAATCTAGTGTTCTCCAGGGCTTTGGTTAAACCTCCTAAGTGTTAATCTTTAAGTGTTTTCTCTGTATTGCTCATGTGCAGATGTTCTGTCTTACTTTTGTGATTTTTTTCATTTCACATCCCTTTTCCACACCGATTTCACTCTGTAACACACACTCTGAAACAAGCCAAGCCTGAGTGCTTCAAGTGTATTTAAATACAGTTGAAATTCACCCTCCTTTGATTCAGCTGTGTCATTACAGTGTAAGAGAGAAGTGTTATTTTTTCTCTTGGGGATGCATGTTTATGTAGAAGTGAGAAATCCATCGGCGTCGCTTACATACTTAAAAATGAAGGCAGAGTAACAGCTGTACCTCCCGTTCCCCCACTATGCTAAGGGTTGCTGCTGACATTTGTGTGCTTGAAGTTTCCTTTTTTAAGCATGTGGAAGCTTTGCCTTCTGGGTGAGCCCTTCCCCTCTGAACGTTTATGGTTCTTAGATTTACAGTGGTGTTCATCATGCATGAAATAGTGAAATTTAAAATCTAGCTCACAAAGTCAGATACAGACAATATGCTCTTTTGATGAATCAAATAAGATTTTGGTACATGTTAATGCAGCCTTGGGCAACTGATGAGGTGTTCACTGACCATGTAATCCCCAAATTTTAAGCCACTGTGAGATGATGCAGTGCATTGGAATGAAGCTCTGCTCTCGCAGTTGTTTTTTGCTGATCACTGGTAAAGGGCTCTGCTGACCCACCTGCTTCAGCAGTCTGCAGTTTTGATAGTTCTTTCATCTTTTCTCCCTTCTCTTTCCAAAGGTGGGTGGATGAAAAATTGGAATATTGAGTATTGACCATGTCCATATCCAGTAGGATTGATATCTTATAGTGATTTATTTTGCCACGATTGAAATTGGTGGGAACCTTGATATCAATTTGGAGAGCAAGATCTGTAAATTACTTGGCTTTTGAAGTGTTTTGCATAGGAATCATACAGAATTGTAGTTGAGAGAGTGCTGTGCGTCATATTCCATTTTCCCTCTAGCAATACCTTTTTATTCCTTTTGAAGAGTTTTGCCTGGTATCCCACAAAGTTCTCTGTATGAATGGCAGTGTAACAACGTTAGTATACAGCTCTATATCAGACTGTGCTACCTAGTGATTTAATTCCAAGGCCATCCATCCTAATTTGAATATGCATAATGCTGTGCAGAAAAAGAGATGTTTCCTGCATAGAAATTTACAATTTAAAAAGAAAACAGGAAAATAAGATTAGGTAGGGTAGGTGTGGCCAATCTGATTATGTGCTCAGTTCTGAGACTAATGCACGTGTTATGTGTGGAGGGTGTTTTACTTAAAATGTTTTTGTTCATGCATGTGAATGAAATATGTAACTTTGCTTGTGTTTATAGGGAACAAAATTGCTTGGAAATATTTCAGGGTTGGTTTTTTTTCCTTGCTCTCCTGGAGAGAGTTTCTTTGTAATTTCTAAGAAAATAAAATAAATAAAACTATTCAGAAATAAAAAGATCCTAAGGATGTTGTGTGGATTTTTTTGTTTGTTTTGAAGAATTGTGCTGTGAACACAAAGGCTGGTCTTGGGGTTCTGTCTATCCTTTTGTGGCATATGAATAGACCTTTTGCAGGCCTGAAAAAGGTGCCGAGATGATATATGAGTGTTAATGTCACAACCAGGAAGATAAGACATGTTATTCCAGGAAGGGGCCAGAGAAAAAGCAAGTCTTATTTTTCATGGATGCTAGTGAGCCCCTGAAGTGATATTAGAAGCACAGTGCTAGTATTGGTATTCATCTAGCATAACCAAGTGCTGTTTCTGGAGCAACTACTAATATATACTTCTACTACTTATATTAACAGACTACCTAGGAGCCTTGCTCCAAGCCGTGTGCTTTGCTTTTATGTGCTGGTCTACTTACTTCACATTCTCCTCTTTTTTTTCTGGGGACTGATTTAGGCTGCAGTGAATGAAGCACAGTGTTTTTTCCCCTCTGCTCTGTCTGTCACGGTAGGGCTGAGGACAGATGTTTGATTCTTGATAGCCCTGCTAAGCAATTGCAAATAGCACACCATAAATTAGGATTTTGGCCTGTGCTGCTTGCCAGGAGAGAGGGAATAATAATCATTGTGCTTCCCATTACCCTTGTACCTGAGAGCAGTCTGCCTGCACGGCTGCTGTCCTCCCNAGCCAGGGAGGGCCGCTTGCAGCTGCAGCGACAGCTTCTCCTCTCCCAAAAACACCCCCAACGCTAAATCGTGTCGTTTTCGCCGCGTATTTTATATTGGAGATTAGAATCGCCTCTTTGTTGCTATGGAAACGCTGCTTGAGAGAAGTCGACCTCATTATTATGGTGAAATGTGCTTTGGGGTGGGCTCGGCACCAGCACCCTTGTATGGGGAGAATGGGGCTGTCTGTGACAGGGGAGGTCGTCCCTTTTGCAGTGATACTCAGTGGCTTGCAGAGCTCGTGGGTCTTTCTCTCTGGGCTCAGCAGGCTAGAGACAGCCCCTGACCCTGACCCGTTGGGAATCAGCTCAGGAGCCATGGCTGCACCTGGACTGCACATGCCCTTCTTCAAGGTGTGTGTGGGGTGTCGTTGCAGTAGGCAGTGGGGCCTGACAGTGAGCTGGAGAGGCTCGGATGTTGTAAGGGGTTTTTTGCTTCTAGTGTCTGTCTGGGCCCTGGCACCCAGTCTGTGTGCTTATCCTTCAAATCTGGGTTGCCACCTCTGAGCCCACACTGTCCTCGTAGGTGGGCCTCACTCTCAACTTTGTGACCATCCAAACATGCTGCTGCCTCTGCTCATGCTGTGCTGTCCCTGGCTCTTCACGCAGGTTTGCCCCATCCCTCCCTTGACATGCGTCACTCATTCTCCTCTCGAGCTCCTGACGGCGAATCTGCGCCCTCACTGCCCAGTGTCTTGTGGCACATTGTTGCTGCCTACCTTGAGTTGCAAAGTAGGCTTAAGAAGCAACCTTTTTCTCCTAGTAAAAAAAAAA
>WEIV01004362.1:106847-270967 GCA_013390005.1 Calyptomena viridis
ACAGGTTGCCCAGAGAAGTTGTGGAAGGGCTGGATGCCCCATCCCTGAAAAGTGTTCAAGGGCAGGATGGATGGGGCTTTGGGTCACCTGATTGTCATGGTTTAGGAATGGCACTCCTTAATTTAGCACCTCTCCCTCCCCTTGAAACTCTCCCAAATCAGACACCACTCACCTCCAACAGGAGACACAAAAGGCAGAGAATACAGGTTGAGATAAGAACAATTTNCACTATATCTGAAAGAGGAGTCCGAATGAGAAGCTTCAGTGCTTGTTGCAAGGACTGTGAAGGCTAAAAGTAGGCAGGTCTCATAGGGAGTACCTTGCCTCAAAGCTTGTACTGTTTTTGGCTTTGTAGTGCACAGGGACAAAACATGCACTGAGAAACTGTGGCCAGACAGAAAGGGTGGGCAGGAACCATGTTAAACCTAGACCCCAAGTCAGGGACCTAGTAGTCTGGGACTACCCTGTGCGTGCATGAACGAAACGCATAGTCCAGAAGAGATCAGAGCTCATTTCTTCTGTATACCCTCATGTAGCACAACCCATGGTATAGGAAATATAATAATGAGTATAAACCATGAGGTATCTCTTTTTTGCTGTGCTTGAAGAGTGTAATTTTACCACTATTTGTTTTCACACAAGTCTTCTGTAGTTCTTGAAAATTCATGGGGTTGGCTGGGAAATCATGATTAATAAGCAAACACTACAGGTGTTTTTTTCAGATGTTAGATTTCTGAGTCTGTTTCATCTTATTGCAAACAGAAGGAGAAGAAATGTCCACAAAAATAAAAAGAAAGCTGAAGATCTAGGTGGTAGACCTTTAAGACACACTGTAAATATTGCAGAAATTATGATGTGCTCATAGAAGTCTGTGAGAAAAAACTGTCTACTGAAAATACAGCCTCTCAAAGCTTGAGATCATAATTTAGTCATGTGTGTGGAGAAATATGCTGTAAGTGCTTAACAAATTATAAAAAATAATAATAACAATTAATAATAGATGAAACCTAGAAAAGAAAAAGAATCACTGCATTAGAGAACTCAGTAAAAATCTTTTGTTTCTTGTCAAGGATCTTGTGCTGACAACTGTATCTGCTACAGCAGTATATATTGGAAAAATGCTCTGAGATAGGGCTCGGTTACGCAGATTTACAAACTGGGGGATAAGAATCTGGCCTGCAGCATGACAGTCTCATAAATCAGTGGTAAACCTTGCTCTGCATAGCTTGCTGAGACATGAAGCAAATGCCATCTTTGTTGGGTTAGAGAATGGCTTGGCTGTCTGGTGATGGTGTGTCTGGTTCTGGGGTGGATGTAGCAAGGTATGTGGGAAGAATTTTGGAGAGACTGGTATTACTAAGGGATGGGGTCAGTCATAGAGAAGACCAGCTCCTGGTCACCAGATCTGTACATGTAATTGAAGAGAGAAGTGTTTTTCCAGTGTTTTGTTTGTGAAAATGAATAGGCTCCCTGTGGACTTGCCAGCAGGTACAGATGAGACTGCACTTCTGCATCCTCTGGCCAGCTCCGGGTGCTGCCCAGAGTGAATTGCTTGTCTCCCATTGTGTACAAGCAAACATCATCCTGTGTGCTCAGGTTAGGTTCCATTTGTTCTCAGAGTGCGTTTATCATCCACATGGGAGCCCACAGCAAGTTGCATTCGTGATGAAGATCATTCCCCTGCCTGGGGCTTGGATTCTCAGTATGTTGATCCCAGAGAGAGTAACATGTATTGCAGCTGCCAAGCAGAGAGGACACGTTTTGCCTTTGCCAGTAAAGCAGAAATCTCAACTAAACGGCTAGAAAGTCTGCTCAGGGCATGCTTGAAGGCAGAAAAAGCCAGAGGTGTGTGGAAACATTAGATGAATGGTAACACTTCTCTTTCTGCTTTTAGCATCCTTTTAGAGACACATAGAATTCTACTGGGTTGTTTACTCTGAATTGAACAGATCTGTACATTGAAGACTGATTTTTAGTTATAGAAAGGTTCTTTTTCCTATCTTGAAAACATAAAGAAGCCGTGAAAGAATAACAAATTGCCTTTTTTACTGTGTGGAATCCTCTTTATGTTGCCAAAGTGATGAAAATTGCCCTGTGTGTAAAATGAGCTTTAAACCTAAATTGCAAGTTTTCGTTCTTCACTTCACCTTTGTCATCTTCTCTCATAGTATGAGGTCTTGAGATCTGTCTCCATCCTTCTTCAGTGTTTGGAAACTGCTCAGTACACATGGCAGGCCAATTTAAATGTGTGATAAATAGGTATAGCATGATAGGTTACGGCTTCAGCTTCACACAGTTTTGAAGAGACAGTGGATACAATGACCAGCTCAGGGCTCCTTATATTTTAAACAGATAGAACTTTTATAAGAAATTAGCTATACAAAAGATACTGCAGAAGATTTCTAACCTCACTAGTGACATAGGGAGGTTTCCTTGTTTTTCCTCTCATTTCTTGCTGAAACTCTCTTTTTTTTCCCTGTTAGAAAATTCTCCATTATTACAGAATGCTTTCCTCCTCTCTTCAACACAGTCCTTACGCTACCTTTCAACTATATAGAGAAAAAGTTCTTCAAGTATTGCTGCTGCTTTTACATCATAGGTAGACAGTAAACTCTTTTGCCTCAGTTTTTGATGGTGTTTGCATACAACAAGGTGATTAAGCCCCAATTTAATCTTTCTTTTCATAGAAATGGAAATCTTTCCTATACTGTTCTTTCCATGTCATCTTTTCCTTCTTTTTACTCAGGAACATTTCCTTGCCATCCCTCTCCTCGGGCTGACCTTTCCGTAAGATCCACCCCAGGTTCCACTCTTGTTCTGTTTTTCTGCTCACAGCCTCGGGGTCTTTTAACACAAGACGATGAAGCCAGTAATAGAAGGAATAGCCAATATCCATTATTATTATGAATGGTTACTGCAGTTTCTCAGGATGATGAAATACAGCTGTTCGAAAAGCAAGAGCATCTAGGAGACCCTGTCTCTGGCCGACATCACTTTGGCCAAGCTTTGCACAGACACGGGACAAAATGGCAATTCTTGCTCCCAGATGCAAAAAAAACCCCCACCAAAAAAACCTCTGTTTATACTAGATGGTACAACACAGAGGAGGGTGACATGATGAAACAGATATAGTCTGTGTTGTTTCAGCATGGCAGGAAGGAAAGACTTCCATATGGAAGGATATTTCTCCTTGTGAGTCAAAACTTGGACCAGAATCAGCCTGTAATGTACTGGAAGAGAAAATCAGCTGCATATAAAAATAGCCTGGACTAAAAATTGCATTACATTTGATGAGAACATCTGTCTCTACCTACTATTGTTGTGCTCACCCTGGCCCCAGTTACACAGGACTTTTTATGCAACCTCTTTATCAGATCTTAACTGTACTTGAAGGAGGAAAGAGAAAGGGAAAAAATTCTACATCGTTTCCATAGCTATATCTCCTTTCCCATAACTGAATGACAATTTGACACCCAAGTTTTTGTTGTCAGCTGTTCCTTGAAGGGCATGAGGAAAGAAAAACTTCTTGAGGTTTCCAATTACAAATGTAATGATCTCCGCAGAACAGAAAGCAATATCTGTCTATAATGCAGACAGGTTGAAACAGAAGATGTCGAAGAAAAATGATAGAAATGAGAGCGTGACACATGCATATGGAGAGGTTTCTGACATCTATCCCCAAACCATCCCCTATCATTATTTGCTGAAAAACTCAATTTTCTTGTTTGGAGATGAAAAAACCTCCAAAACTCAGAAGGAAAGAACTGTGTGGCTGAAGAAGGGGAATGTTCTTCTTCCCTCCCATCATCTCGAGGATTTTTGGAAAGCTGATTCCTTTCACATGAGACATCAGCTGGACATCCTTGTGGGTATCTGACAACATCTAACTCCTAATGTCATGTAGCAGTTGATATTTTTTCATTTTATAATAATGTTGATAATACTAGTTTTGTCATCTCTTGGACCTGACTCTAGTCTCAGCTCAGTTACATTCTGCAACTCCTCTGGACCTATCAAGGACAGAGCGTGGTTCATTTTGGGCAGTAAGGTTATGCATCATCCTAACCAGTTCCTCTAATTGTAGGGAACATTTGCCCATGTCTGCAAGGAATATGATCAATATGGCAAAATTGGTGCTGTGCCGAAGGATAGGTGTTCCTTGTTTGGTCACCTGTGACATTTTTTGGCTTCTGTTTTAAAACAAAAAAAGTCATCACTTTTCCTCTCTACTAATTTAGCTTTTATCTTATTTGTTTCCTACTTTCCAGAGGGCTTTTGTAACCAGGTCTTACAGGCTGTTTTAATTATCAGATGCAGTTGTATGTGATAATTTGACGACTTACAAGAGCAATTAGTGCAACCAGCAGAGACACCAGACAGAGCATGGTTTTACCAGAGTCATTTATAGAGAAAGCTTATCTGCTTAGAAACTAGTCTTTTCTGAGCTTGTTGTAAAATTTCTTTTGAATATGTTTTTTTCTTTTTCCCTCTTAAAATTCCTGATTCTGGCATCTCTCCATGGGAGGAGCTGTCCCCACCTGTGATGAGAGTGTCTATGCTTCACAAACAGTGAGTGATGTTTTGAGAGCTGGCTCCAAGACGTGAACCATACAAGCACAAATATGTCCAGCCCCAAGAAAGGGAGGATAGAGTGATCAACTATCTTGATATCTTATCTGTTTTGAACTTCTTGGGGTAGATAAAGGCTCTGACATAAAGTTAATCAATTCTCTTTCCTCTGCCTGACTTGATCTGACTTGATTTTTCTTCCTGCTTCCATAAAAGTTCTCCATGGCACTGTAAAGCAACAAGTGTCACATCCCAATATGTGTCCACTGTCAGTAGCAGTCTTGCAAGGTGGCCTGTTTTGCAGTGGCTGGAAATGAAAAGGAAAGATACTGCTTAGCTGACTTCTCCTTGAGGTTTATTAATGTTCTGAAAACTTTTTCTTGAAGTGTGGGGAATTTCAGGTATTTTCTTCCTTTTTCATCATCTCATGGGGACTTGGTCTTTGGCTATTGCTTCAGTTCTTGCAGACAGGTGGGCTGGGCAAATCAAGCCAGTGAGACTTCTACCAGTTTGAAAAGTTGTTTTGTGGACATTGATGCTTATTTCAGTTTGGGAAATGCTCTGAACCAGATTGACAAAAGTGAAGATTAGCTGTGTTTCTGTCAGAAAGACTTGTTGGAATAATTACAGCTCTGTACATATATTGACCAGCCCCTTTCAATGCACATGGAAATTCCAAGCGTGTGGAGTGACAGCTGCTTTGGGTTTTAGCCAAAGGACTGGGATGCACTTTTCCCCACATTTTAGTTAAGTGGTAAAAACGGCCTTCTCAGCACATGGTGTGGCTTGAAGTTTGTCTTCCAGGAACTATAAAAGCCAGGGTCTGGGGTCTGTCTCTGCTGGAGTGTTTCAAATGCTGACCTGGAATCTACATCAATCTACATGAGCATCCTAACAGTGACTATTGGGTTGTGTTCAGGCAGGTTGTGGTTGCCAGGGGCCAGGAATGGTGCACGGAGATGGACTGCTGAGGTTGGCAGCCAGGAAGGGGCAGCTCAGCCACAGGGTTCACAGAAGGGACTGACCTGTTTTTTTTTTCCTGCATAGTCATGAACCATCTAAACTGGTTAAAAACCTTTTTACTGCAACCAAGGCAAGTACAGCCTAAATGCTCTGATCTCTAAGGAGGGCGCTTTGGGTCCAGCACATAACCTTGGTTAAACCTTGGTTAAAATGCATAAACTTCTGAGATGGTAGGCTGCTGCTGTGAACAAATTTGTTTCAGACTTTGTCCTGTACTGCTGTGAGCTCAACACAGCCATGTTGTGAAGTGCTGGAAAACCAGGGAGGATTAATGGAAAGTGAAAGTGATTCAACCCTAGGGCCTGAGAAATTCTCCTCTAATGCCAGTTTTCCAGCTGAGCAGTACCTTGGCTTTAGTGGAATTACCCTTGATTCATACCAGTGTACATAAAGGTCCTGGAAACAGACCAAACCAGTGTGGATTTTGCATCTGACTTAGCTTGCTGTTCACGTTTTGATTTTTTGATATCAAGGGTGTCTTGAATGCCAATCCTATTTTCTCTCAAATCCCAGAATACAGATTTGTGGAAATACGGTTTGGATTTGAGCCCCATCTCTGACAGGTAGTCTAACTTTGGCATCTTAAAGAAAACATAAGCCTAAACAACCAGTGCTACTGAGGAAAACAAATGAAATTTGAAGAATGTGTTAGGTTTAAGATAAGAGATGGAGACTGGAATGATGAAAGGTTTACAAACCCAGATTGCTCTGTTAATAGCTCTAGAGAGGAGACATCAATTCTTTTAACTTGATTTCTGCTCTGGTAAAGTTCCTTTAAGAAAAGCAAAGGCATAGTGAGATACTGTAAGGTTTCATTCCTGCTGATAGGGGCTTTGCTGTGGATGTTGTTATTCTGATCAGCTTTGACATCGTATAAAATAGCACTTATTCTCCAAGTAATCTGAGAAGCTTTTCAGAATTCATGAGGTTTAAGTCCAAATAATTACATTTATCGATCTCTACTATGTGAAGAAAATTTCCAATTTATTTCAGACATGTTTGGTGTTAGACCTCAAATTAGGCCATGTCAGGAATTTCTTTTTTTCTGTCTCTATTTTTTGAGATTGTTCACCTGATGATAAATACTGTCAAAACTGTTGTTGCTGAGCAGGTAAACTAGGAAATCTGGTGCCATCAGCAAGCCTCAGGCCAGAGGAGCTCTGTGTAGGTCCAAGGGGAGGAGGGAGACGTTCAGTTCTGCAGCTAACATCTCTAATGCTCTGCTCCCCACCCTGCCATGCCCTCATGTTGGGCGCCTGGGTGCTAATTGCTCTGATCTCCTCTGGAGAATAAAACGGGGAATAAAACTTCTTCCTCCAGTTCGGTGAGGAAGCCCTCAACACTTGTTTGGAGATCCTCAAATGCACCGTGTGCCTTGAGGCATCTTCTCTAGGAAAAGGAGACTGGTATTCCTGCTGGTCATGCCAGAGGTATGGGGGAATTACCAGTATGCTTTGTAGTGACTAAAAGATCTATACATACTACCTATAAACCTAGATAAATTCTCAGAAGTACCGACTTTGATGACCTGCAATTCTGTGAAGCGCGGGTGGACTAAAAGTGTTTGCAGATGTTCCTCATCCCCATTTGCCCACTGTTAAAGCATCACCCAACCAGAGTGAGGGGGAGGAAGGCTCCATACATGAAGAGCAGATCAAATTGTGGCTTTGGAGTCAACTACAAGAAACCTGCCCAGCACCTACCTGGGGCCCAGGATGGATGGTCTGTCTGGAGAACTCTGTTTCTGGACATACGTGCTTCTCCTTCTGCAGGCAGGTCCTTGGTGAAGCAAAACACTTACTGTGAGCTTTGCCTTAAGCATGGAAATGCTCCAGGTGCTAAAAACAAGCATGTACAGAGTTTACTGGCTCAGCAATTCAGAAGCCAAAGCTGATGCATTAGGAAGCCATGGCAAAAGTCACAACTATGTCTTAATATACTCTGCATCATGTATTGGCTTTCAGTGGGGGGAAACAAGGCCTTTAGAGGTTGCTGCTTGCTGTCTGTCTTGATGCTGGGCTCTGCACCAAGCCCTTGGACAAAGAAGCTTGGCAGGGGCTTCCCATGCTGTTGGCCCTGCTGTCATAGTGGCTGTGGGAAGAGCATCCCAATGTCCCAGGGCCACACTGCTCCCTGCCTTCTGCTTTAACAGTGTACTGTGGGCTGTTCCAGGGCTGGGAAAAGCAGGGCAGGACAGGGACATTTCTGCCGAGAGCTTTCTGTGAGACTGGAAGGTACTGCCAACAATTTAATAAATTATGTTTTTCTCCAAATATGCCTTTAAATTTAGATCTCAGTTTAATAAGGCAATCCTCACATGTTCTTTCAGGGCACATGAATTATTTAAAAAACATTTATAAAGGATTAATGTACTCTGGAGCCCCACTGACACAAATCTCTGTCATTTTCAGTGCCAAAAGCCCGAACAGTCCAGCTTATGCTAAGAAACCTTTTTCATCTGTATGTTTATCTCTAAATCTGGCAGTTGAAAAAGTGCTAGACTTACAATACTTGTTTATCTACAGGAGTCCTTTGTTTATCCAGTAAACAGGGATGGCACAAGCAGCAGCACTGTTGTCTCTTCCTGTGCTCAGCCTAACCTTTCTGTTCTGTATGTGGTTAGTATCTTTGCACAGAGGCTCTCAAAACTTCTGATCAATTTATGCTGACTTCTGCCACCTTTGGCCATGCAGGCTGATTAGCTGTACCTCCAGTGTCCTGGGTACCAATTTGTAGTTTGGAAAATGTGTCTGTCTGTCTTTTGCAGAGTTTGTGTGTCTGCAGGTGTCAATAGCTAGAGGGATCTTGCAGATGAGGTGCTGATTATTTTCACATGGCAGATGGTTGCGCAACAGGGAGTAACAGAGCTGCCTCTCTCTGTGACCCCACAGTGGACTCCCAGTAGATGCCCCTCTGTTCTGACAGCTGCAAACTGCTGGGCAGTGTTGTCCTTCGTTTAGCTGGAGTAGGCAACATTTTCAAGTATAGCTCAGTTTTCTTACCCTTAAATCTCTGGGAGCAATGACTGAAATCACCAGTGCTGGACTTAAGCTTTTGTAGGGAGCAGCAACTCCTACTAGGAAAGGAACATGAGGCTTGAATGAGGCTTTAAACATTGCTGCACTCTTTTTGAAGATGGACTTGCATCAAAACCCTTATCTCCTGCTGTTCAGGGCCAGCATAACCTTGCTGGGCAGGGGGAGGATGATGGAGACTAACTACCCTCTCTGGTCCCACCTGAACATCTCCTGTGCAGCCCCATTGTGCTCCTGTGGGCATGCAGCTGGTGTTGGGGTGCACCAGGGCTCCCTCTGCTTTGGCTGACCTTGCTCCCTTCTCACCAGTAGAGCTGCTTTGTTAGGCAGAGGGGGAAACGTGGCAGGAGGGGTGAGGGATCACTAGTTTTACCTCACAGCTGAGTAGAGAGGTGGGATGAAAGAGAGAGAGTTGAGTTCATCCCCCAGAGAGCAGAGGTGGTGGATGGCCAATAGCCTGGCCCCGCCAAGCCTCGGACCTGTCACCGTCCCAGGGGAGCATCTGTATCTGCACACGGGAAGGGTGACAGGTCTTGAGCTGCTGTCTGGGCTCCATCTCAGCTGCCTGCCTGACTCCACGTGTCAGGGGAAGTTGTAGGGCCAGGAAGCTGGAGAGATTTCTCCTCACCATCAGCATTGCAGAAAGCAGCCAGTCATTAACAATCATGGTTTTGCCAGCACCTAATATCTCTGCAAATTATTGTTCTGCACTGCTCCTCTCCTGCCCTTTTCCTTCTCTGTGCATCTTCCTCCTGGCCTTTGATTCAATAAATCAAAGCTTAGTGCCAAATCTTGTTACATTCCAGTTTCCCTGTTATTCTCTCTCTGCCCTTTGGGAGATGAAAGCTTGGAAATGTGTATAATAATGAGGATTGTGAGGTGTGAATAAAAGACATGAGAAATGTAAACTAGGAGGATGATCAAAGATGATGCATTAGCTCTGATGAGAATCTGTATTGCTGCTAACAGGGTGGCCAAACCAATACAGAATGACAGAAAAAAATCCCTGCTGTGATACTGCCAATAAAGTTTCAGCCTGCATTGGAAGGAAGGCTAGAGCAGAGTGGCATAGAGAGGGATCTATGGTGTCTGAAATTGCCTTTGCTGGCAGAGAGGGATAATCTCAGTTCTCAAGGTAGCTGAAGGAATAGAACATCCAGAGCTGGAGAAAAATATCTAGTTGGGCTTTCATAGAAAATAATAGGAGTATTCTTCTTACTTTCCTTTTTTTTGTTTTTGTTTTAGTTAAGGAGAAAAATAACATTAATTATTTTGATTTTGTCTTTTATTTATTTATTTATTTATTATTTTAACTAGTATCTTTGCAAATTGGAAAAATATCAAATTTTGTAGTTCTAACTTTTTGACGTTTTTCTCTCCTGTTCACTTGTTTTCTGCATTTTCATTATTCTACTTTTTTCCTCAGTAGAGTGAAGAGAAAATAATAGAAGACTGAATCCAACTCTTTATTAAGATCTAAAACACATATGATGTAGAATGTATATTTTTTAACCAGTTATGTTTTAAACAACACACCCCCCAGAGAAACCAAGGCCAGTTTCCACTAGATATCTTTTTCTAAAACATACCTTTCCTGTTTTTCAGGTCAGACAAATCTGTGTCATTCACCATCTCCTCTGGTGCATGCTTCCTTAGCTTTTGTCTTTTTTTGCAGCTGTCTTCTACATTTTCTTCTGCTTCGGTCTTCATGTCTGGTCCACAGCCCTGAATCCCAGACATCAGCCTTCACTGGGGTGGGACAGAACAGAGAGATTTTCTCATGATGACACTGAGCAAGATTTGCCAAAATGAGACAAAACTCCCCTTGAGTTTGCGTTTCTCTGTGTCCTGAAATACATGCTTCTAACTTCTGAGTTATTCCCTGTCTTATGTCTCAGCATTGGTATTCTGTTTTCCTAGTTAGTATTTTGTTGAAGACTTTGAGTTTTGGCTTGTTGATTTCAGACCATTTCTCCAGTTTATTGAGACCATTTTGAATTTGGGTCCTGCTCTACAAATGTGCTCTTAAGTTGGAATGATCAGCAGATTTTATAATGCACACTCTCTTCTGTTTTTCTAGTTACTGATGAAGAACTGGAACAGATCCAGGACTGGGTCAGATTCTTTTGGGATCTGGATGAGATTTCAGACTGGTAGTTAATCACTGACGTTTTATCTGTTTGGGGTTTTTTTTGGCTCCCTGGTTGCACTGACAGGCAATTTCATGTAGGCCAGTGACTCCCACATCGTCACCTGTGAAATGCTGATGAGCTGCAAAGCCATATAGCAAGTGGTCTGCAGGTGATGCAAGGAAGCATTCTTCCTTATGAATGTTTGCCTATTAAAAGTTTAATGATAAAGCCAGACAGTGTTTGCGAGGGAGTTTTTGTCTGGTTATGCTCAAGGGTCCAAAATGCTGAAGTACCACTAAACTGGATTATATTCCTTGGTTTGCCTATGTCCATGTGGGACAATACTGAGAGCTTTGAAAAAGATATATTTCAGCTACTTCCTCTTTACCCACAAAGCTAGTTACCTTGTCAAAAATGGAATTAATTTTTTCTGGATCAAACAACTAATTTGTTGTCCTTTTTGTTGAAATAAAGATCTGAAATTATTTTTTCTTGATAAATTCATTATGCTGAACTGGTTTTTGTCAACTGTTTTTCCTTTGGGTTTTTAATATACTGATCAAGCAGTAGTCTCTGCTAGTGTTTTTCCAGGAAGACTGGTAAGTCCACATTTTTCCATAGTCTCTTTTTCCCTTACTTTAAGTAAAGACATTGTATTTGCTCTTCCTGTATCTCCAGGGATCTCTCCCAAGGCATGAATTTCAGGGATGATTTTTGAACGATCAGATATTTCTACAACTGGTACCTTCAGTGCTTGAGGGTGGATTTCAGAAGGCACTGATAATTTGATCAGATCTCATTCATCTCAAGAGCTTTTCTTTCTGACTTGCATTTCTGTACCCTCGTTCAAATTAATTTTTGAAGTATATTATGGAGCCTGAAGCAGAGATGGATTAGGCTACTTCACCCTTTTTTATGTCAGCCATTGTTTCCTCTTTTTCTGTTCAATAATAACCTGTATGTGTTCTTTTTTTGCCTCTGCTGATAACCTATGCAACTTTATGCCAATTACTAATTGTAATTAAATTTGTGCTTTAGCATTTCTGATTCTTATCTTTGTGGTCTAGTTTTAATTTTTTTCTCTAATATCTTTTTGATTTTAAGGTCCCTAAAGAGCTCTTGACACAGCTATAATGATCTTTTATGCAGCTTCCTGTCTTTCAACAACAATAGGATAGGTTGCCATTGTCCTTTAACGTGGTCTGTCTCTGTAATGGCCAATTGTTTCGCTTTCCTCTATACATAAGGTCTCCTGAGAGCAGAATTTATCTGCCATGTTGCTGAATCTGGAATTTGGGAAGAGAGTCTGCATTTTCCCTCGGGCTCCTACTAATTCTGCCTCACTTTCAAAGAACATAGGGTGCCATAGCATGTCAGAATGACTGCACCCAAATGACTACCCAGCTGAGATTTTTAACTAGTAGCTACCTACTGATTGCAATCAAGCCTAGAAAAGTGGCTTGCTCTGCCAGCATCTTCCTTCACTGTTTGAAACAAATCCCCTGAGCACTTGAACAGTCTGGCATATTGTCTGTTCCTGCTTTACTCCTTTTCTAATGTTTCTAATGCCAGATGAATATTGTTGCTTGCTGCTAGCCACAATTCTACCCCTTGCCTTCCTCTGTTAATTTATAAACACAAAAAAGACAAACTTCAGCTTCTCTGTGGTGAGATGGAGTGCAGTAGCATTTTTTCTTGATATCAGCCTTAATTTTGTCTTTGCTTCACTTAAGGAAATTTTAATTGTTATTTCACAGTCAGGTTATGTGCAATCCTCCATCTCCTCCATCTGTTTGTATTCTGCCTACTAGGGGCTCCCTCACTATCCTACTACCACTTACACTTGCTGAGCACATACTGGCCACCTACTTGCCCCATAGGTTGCCCGCATATCTCTCTCATCTGACATTTCACATCTATGCAGGAACTTCTCCTCCTTTTCCTCACCAGTAAGTTTTCTTACCTTACCAGTCGTTTGTCTTACCAACTCAGTCAAAAGCTCCAACACCCAGAGGTAGGCAAGTGAGTGCTCAGGAGTGTGCTTTTGCTGCACCTTTCTGGTGTCCATTTGCGTGGTCTTGGGAGCAAAAGCTACCTATAGGTAGCTAAAGGATAGTATATGAGTCAAAGCTGTTAACTGGCTTTCATACATGGTATTAAAAATCTCCAGAATTTTAGTGTCTCCCATGAGATTTATTGATTCCCAATAAACTGAAAATGCTTTGGTTACAAAACAGCTGCTTTTTGCTTTTTATTTTTCCTTCTCCTGTTCTGGAAAATGTCCAGTAGTTGGTGATTTTTTTTTTTTAAATAACAGTCTTCAAATGTAGAGAAAAGGATACTTTTTTGATTAAAAAAAAGCTACTTTTCTAGAAAATGTCTTTTATATAAATAATTTAGCTGATGATATAATGTAGTGATTTCCCTCTGCTATCTGCAATTTATCCCTCTTTTTCTTTATCTTCTCTTCACAGCTTCCCCAGATACTGTGATTCTGCAGATCCTGGGATGCTGTCAGCTGCATTTACAAAAAATCAGGTGTATATGTTTTTGCCCTTTTCATTCTCAGTTTAATTTTTTCCCTGCACATACTAATATGAGCGGTTCTCTTTATTTGGGGGTGCAAGGAAGGAACTAAGAAAAGAAAAAATAAAAATTCTGGGGCTTTCACAAGGGTAAGCAGAAGCAGATGGTGGTTTTGATTGTGTCCGGTTGTGTCTTCACCATATTGGCTGAGGTGCTGTCCATGAAATGAGCATAATGGGACCATGGCCATGGCGCTGTGTTGTGATTGCAATATTAATGATAACTTCAGTGAGCATGGACTCTCCCTGGCTCCTTTTCCAGACTGTAAGTGCATGGAGAAGTCAAGGAAGCTGTGCGGGAACTGCAGATGTCCCAGAGCTCTCATGCTGCTGTCCTGTCTGGAACTAGGGGACACAAATGTGGCAGCGAAAGTGCTTATTATTTTTAATTTTTATTGCAGGTGTAACTTTTTCATAGGTTAGTAAAGTCTCATTTTGGGGTCTGGTCATTAGCTCTGATCTGACCAATAACAGTTGCCTTCGTCGATGACACTTTCTACCTCTGAGAAATATCAGCCTCTGAGAGACACTGGCCAAGAGGTCACCTCCCCATCGAGAAGTCCACATAGAGCTGTATGCTTCCTCAGTCTGAAAATTAAACTGTTGCACACTGCTAGCTGTTCCGCTGGCAGTTTTTGTTAATGGTGAAAAATTACCTATTATCCCAGCATTGGATGGCTTTGACAATTCCATTACATATTACTAATAGTGTTATTAATATTTGGCAGCTTATCCTCGGCTTTTGAACACGTGTGTGTGGATATATATGTGACTGCAGGTGGTTGCTCAGTGGGAAGCAGGAATGGGGACAACAAATCTGCTGTCAGAATGCAGCAGCCACTGCTGTCACCTCTCCTTTCCTCCTGTGAGGAGACTACACCCATACACGCCCCCTGTGTATGGCAGGGGAAGGCCTGGCTCTACTGTCTTGGGAGCAGAAGCATGAATGAAGTTGACTGATGGAAAAGATGCTGACTTCTAGTGCTGTGGCATCTTCCTCTGCTGTGTAGTCTATCTGTGACTTGGGAAACTGGTCTCTGGTTCCTCCTGTTGTTTGTCCATGCTTCATCTGTGCTCCCCTTGCTTCTCTCCTAGTCTTTACACTCTAGTCTGTAGCCAAATAATTCAGTTTCTGGAACCTGCTTATGTGTTAGACCTCCCTCCAGGCACATTTTAAAGCAGTGGTATGAGGCTGGCCAAATAACAGAGGGTGGAACTGCTTTAATTTCTCAGCAGCAGTTTAGCTCATAGGATTAAAAAATGAAACAAAATTCTTGTGGTGCTATCATAATGTAAAAGACGTTGATATGACATGCATGCAGCTAGAGCAAAATTGATCCCCACTTCAGGGTTCCCTGGGGATAGTATACATGCAGCCGTATGGAGAAGGGAGACATGGGATTAGGGTGAATGCAAGCCAGAAGAGCTTGGAATGTAGTGATTTAGCTAATCTTCTCCCAGGCACTGCACAGGCAGGGGTGTGTGGCTCAGCCACTCCAGAGTGAGGCTGCCATGCTCACCTTCTGCAGTCCTGTAGCATGGGGCAGCTCCTGCCCAGCAGGTCAGCCAGGTATTAGCAGTGCTGAGAAAAGGGAAAGTGGCTGCTTTAGCTTTGTTTGTGTAAGACAGGGAGAGAGCTTGCAGCAGCCCTGCCTTCAAGTGAGCTGGAGTCTTTAAACACCTGTTGAGGCAAATATCAGAGCTCCGTGTGCATATGTCCATCCTTCTCATCCCTCTAGTACCTGGACAGTCTAGAAAGTTCTTAGCTTTATTGCAGCAAGATGGAGAAAAGGTGGAGCGGGTCTGCTGTACCCTGAACATTTTATTTATACAGAGCCTCTTCTTTTCATCTGTATCTGCCTAAGTTTCAAGTTGTTTAGGAGCAAAACTGTCCCATACAGTGCTTCATATGAGCAGCATCAGGGCATTTCAGTCCTGGCCAGCCAGCCCCTCAGGGATTTCTATACTGCAGTATGAACCCTAATGTCAGTGTTTTGCCTTGTTGATATCTGCTGATCTGGGAGCACGACTCCTCTGCAGTGCAGTATCAGCGGCTTTGTGATACCACAGCTGCTGTCTTGGGCTGCCTTTGGGGCTTCAGCACTTGTTGGAGTCATTGCAGTCCTACAGAAATCAAGGACATGGCCCTTGCTTGATCTCTTGGTCTTTTTTCTCATCTGTCTTTTGTGCAATCTTGTGCAGTGCTGAGAGTAGGTGTAAATGCGTCAGACAACTTAGCTCTAGGTTGGCCTCTTCATGTTGAAGAGCCAGAAGATGATGAGAATTTCACTCTATTTTCCCCCAAGATTTGTTTTAGCATGAAATACATGGGAAGAAGTTTATGAAACTTCTGAAAAAAATGCCTCGCTCTCTTGGTTTTCTCTTTTTTTTTTCCCCCTTTGCAATGTTTCAAAGTTAAACCATCTGCAGAGGAAATTTTTTTAGAAGTAGCTTGTGCACCACTGCAGGTGAATTCTTCTGTGTCTTGAAAAATGGAACAATTCTTTCCTACAGCTATTGATTGTCATTCCACATCTATGCTGTCCTCCTAACTTCAAATCAATTTGTGCTTTACCAAGCTCTTTGATGTCATCTTATGACAGAATGCTAACTTTTCCCCCTAAAGGCGGTTTATCTCTGTCTCTTTGTAAGGTCAGTGAAAATCACTGTACTCTGGCCCACTAAAAGTAATCCATCTAGTGGAGGAAATGATGAGGTAGTATTATGTCTGGCAGCCTTTTTAAACAAGTCCTCAGAAATATAAAGAAAAACATGATAGGCTTGGTTAGGGAGGGTAGAATTAAGGGTGTTGCAAGAGTCAAGTTTGAAAGCAATCAAGGGAAAGCTTGGAGTTTATATTCTGGAAATGTCCCCTCTTCTGGAATCTATTTACAGATATTTGCTGCTGCTACTAAGGCCCGAGGGCGGGGCAAATTAATAGTAATCCAAGCAGGCTTTCAGGTGGCTGATGGCCATGAGTCTGAATTAGAAGGATCATTTATCTCTTCTGCCACTTTGAAGCCTTTCAGCCTGGGGGAGATCCCTTGTCTATTGAAATTAACCAAATGCATCTGCAGTCTGGGGACTTCATCTGATTTTAAGTTTTTGCCTCTCAGCAGTTTCCAGGTATCCACTCATCTCCAAAATGCCCAGTGCCAGCATAGTATGCATCACGCACTGCTCAGGCTCACGCAAAGTGAAATCTCCAGTACAGAAACAGCCTCCCGCTGTCTCTACCACTGTCTGTCTGTGCTGCCACTGAACTGCATGCACTGCATTGCAGTCAAAGGATCTGTGCAGTTAGAAAAATTACAGAAGAAATTGTCACAGACTATTTTTAAGTGCAGAGGCATAATGTCACAGAAAACTTCGGAACAGCAGGTTGCCAGAAGGTAGCAGAGTGTTACTGGGAAAGGGTCACTGTGTTTTCATCCTCCTCTTATGCAGTTCACCTCGGTGTTAGTGGCAGTTATTAGAGACAAGCTACTGGAGCAGTTCAATCTTTGGCCTGACTAGGAACAGCCATTTCTGTAACTGCTGCTGGCTCAGGAGAGTCCAAAGCTCTTGGTGGAAATGGTATATCAAAGATAAATCTCTGATGCCAAATTAAATTATCCCATGCTCTTTTCCCAAAGAAACTTACAGCTTGCGTATCAATCAGACACTGAGAAAATGAGAAACTGAGCTGTAGTTATAGGCATCCACATGGCTGTGGCTGTTTGTGTCGAAGCAAAGCATTGGATCACTGCAGGAATTCCCTTGTCAAGCTGGGAACACAGTGAGCAGGGTAACTAGGTGTCCCCAGAAGCAAGCTAGTCAAAGTATTGAAAAAATCAATACAGAGAGCAGTCCCACCTTAAGGTAGGTCTGATGGGGATTGATTCAGCATTTAATTGATCAAGAGAAAATGGGGGAAATCGGTGACATGTAGTGTAGGTTACTGCAGATGGCTAGACACTGTAAATGGGATGTGTAATTTCTTCCTTTTTCTCCTGCTACAAGGCCACAAGAATGCCATAGTCGTTTGAATATGCTTACATTCGTTTTCTGTTCACTTTTTTCTGCAACCTTCTTTTCCCTTCACCCACCAAGCTCCATCCAATTTCTATGCTTTTCCTTTGGAGCAGATTATCTGATTTTATACAGCTTTAGACATGGCTCTGAGATTGCATGAGAGTGCCAGCAATATGACAGAGGTTTGCGTAGGCATAAATACTGTATTATGCGGATAGTCAGTAGCCCAGCTTTATCTTGAATAGATGCAGATTTGTTATGTATAGATGTGTGTTTATTTGCTGAATACTTATGTTCTCTCGGCTCTGGTAGCTTCCAGGAGGCAGTTGTGTTTGCATGACAATCTTGTTCTCAGGAAAGAATAAAATGCTTGTGCAGAAGTGCTGGCCCTTAGGCTGTCGGATGAGGGAGGTTTTTCTTTTCTTGTGTAGGTTGCACTGAAATCAGTACCGAGAAAGCCAAATTCTGAGTAGCACAAGCCTGATTTTTTTTACAATATTTTATTTATTTCTTTTTTAAAGGGACATGTAGTTTATATGCTTCTCTCCTGCAGTGAAAAACAATATTATGTTGGTAGCAGGCTTCGGTTAGATTCAGTGACAGTCTGACTCATTGGATGCAGTGAGGTAGCTAGGTGAGTATCTGAGCTTGCAAATATCCTCCTTCTGAGGCTTGAAGACACACTCTTACCTTGCTAGCTAAGGAGGTACTATGCTGTTCTGCTGTGCCTCAGCTATTCTGTAAAGATACAGCTCCTTTCATGATTAGAAGCTTAGAAATCCCCATTGCCTGCCTCAATTTTTTGCCTTGATGTTGCAGAGTGAGCTGTGTCTTAGACATGTATTGCAGAGCAGAGTGCGACTCAGAGAAACCCTCAGGATCCTTTTCAAGGGGTGGTAGAGGGAGCATTGCCACAGTAGGGCTTGGCAAGCAATAGATGGCCTTGAATATAATTTATGCAAAGAAATCTCCCTGATATGAGGGTAACAAATGTTTCTTATTGAAACAGGAGATTATTTCTCCGGGTTTGAATTTAAGTTTTATTGTTTCTTCTTAGGTTCAAAGTTTGTGAGTCTTGTCCTAGAGCACCACATTGCAGGTATTTTTTTTTTCTTTTTAATGTAATGATTATTTTCTTACCTATTGTTCCTTATCTTATTCTTCATCCCAACAGGCACCACTATTGAAAGCAATTAAACAGCAGCCCCATTTGCTGTTTCTGTATTCTGGTATGCTCAAGTACTTAATCTCAGAGCTGATCAATATGGATGCCTGTTCCACCTGCCCTGCTCTTCCCGGGTGAAGAGGCCATCAGCAGCAAGGGGTGGTTGACTGGATTTTTTTTAGAACTTCACAAAGATTAGTCTTGACATTTGGTAAAGGTCCAATAAAATTTGTCACGCCCAAACCCCACCTATTTTACCTTATTTTTGTAAAATAATATAATCTAGAGAAAATGATGCAAAAATGATGCATAAAGTTAAAATGGATGCTAGTGTCATCTGCTGTTTGAGGCATTTGGATTAGTCTCTTAAGAGGATCTGTGACTGCTGTAGAAAACTTGAGACAAGTGTTAGTGTAAGTTCTTGGCTTCTCAAAAGCCCCATAAAAGTTGTATTAATGCAATTATGGTTGTCTTTAGCAACATTAAGTAGGCAGAAGGAATATAGGAAGGTAAATGTTATTGTAATAAATATAAAATGTTATTTCCAAAGATGTAACAAATAAACTATGCATCTTTCATGGGAAGATATAACTAAAATTTGATCTTGGTGCACTCTCAGCAAATTTGCAGACGACACCAAGCTGAATGGTGTGAGTGCCACTCCTGAAGGATGGGATGCCATCCAGAGGGACCTAGACAAGCTTGAGAAATGAGTGCATGGGAATCTCATGGGGTTTAACAAGACCAAGTGTAGGATGCTGCACCTGGGTCAGGACAACCCCCAATATCAATACAGGCTGGGGGATGAACAGACTGAGAGCAGCCCTGCCGACAGGGACTTGGGAGTGCTGGTGGATGAGGGGCTGGACAGGAGCTGGCAATGTGTGCTTGCAGTCTAGAAAAGCTGATGATAAAAGCAACATGGGTAGCAGGTTGAGGGAGAAGATTCTGTCCCTCTACTCTGCTCTGGTGAGATCTCACATGGAATACTGCCCATGTCTGGGGTCCCCAGCACAAGACCAACATTGTTGTACTGAGTCCAGAGGAGGGCCACTGAAATGCTTAGAGGGATGAAACACCCCTACTATGAGGAAAGGCTAACAGAATTTGATTCGTTCACCCTGAAAAAGAGAAGTCTTATGGGTGACCTAATTGTGACCTTCCATACCTGAAGGATGCCTACAAGAAAGACGGAGAAGAACTTTTACAAAAGCACATAGTCATAGGACAAGCAGAAATGGATTTAAACTGAAAGAGAGAAGGTTTAGGGTTAATAGAAACAGTTTGTCTAGCTGTTTGCTCAGAGAGTGATAGACCTTTGAGCTTCCTAGACTACAATAATGGTCAGTTAGCTCATGATGATGATTTTAGTCTCCATGTATTCTTCAGCTTTGGCTTCTAGGTACTGGAAGGTTTCAGTAGTCAAAGTGATAGAGCTTCAGAAGCTGTTCTCTGGACTGTGCATTCCCTTTGATCTTGAACTGTCTGAACTTGATCATCTGCAAAGATATGTGTGACCTGAAAGGGTATCCAGCTTGACGTTGAAGAAATTTATCTGGGAGACTGAAATTTGTTTCCTGCGGCTGTTACTTCTGCTGCAAGTGTCTCTAAACTGCCATTTAGAAGTGATGTTTCACTGTTTATAACTGCAAAGGTACCCAGAGTTTGAAGAAAGGTTGCATTAGCTGGACAGCAGGGAAACAGCAGAGAACTGTTGCTGCCTGCTGTCCTCCTGCTCCTTGCTGAGCTGTGAGGAGGCCCAGCAGAAGCAGCCCCTTCCAAATGCCACGTCCTGAGTCACCATATGGAGACAGCAGGAGCTGTGCCACAGCTGCTGGCAGCCACAGCCTTCAAGAGAAAGTCATCTCATAGCAAATGATGATGAGACAGGGTCAGAGCGTGCATCATTTTTGTAATATCTCTTGGTACTTTCCAGCTTTCCAGCAGCCAGGAAAACAAATTGCCTGCAGGCACTGTAAAGGTCAGGGTTGCCATCAGCTAAGTGAAATCGCTGGAGGTAATAGTCCCATCGACATTTCCCTCTGCAGCATGGGCTGTCAGCACAAGGTACTTTCATTACATGTGGGCTGGGCTTTCATGGGATCATTTTGTGTTTCATTTCAGTGAGAGTCACTTCTCACCTGTCATGTTCCTGGTAAGCTACTCTCCACGGTGCATCAAGGACAAGGGAAGAGAGGCTCAGAGAAATAACATGTATTCCAGTGAGGTGTTGTAAGTGGCCAGATGTGCCATTACTTGCAGAGTGGCAGGAGGGAAACCCAGCTGGTCCGAACAACCCTTTAGCTCTATAGGTGTCTCTTGCACTGGTGTAACCCAGAGGAATTAACATCTCGGAGTAGATGTTCACATGTTCACATTACAACTCCTCTGATGGGAAAGCTGACTTAGTAGATACCCCTGACTCTTTTTCCTTGGCCCTGCTTCCTTGGCACTCATTTCCCTATTACCTTTTATTGCCATTATCGTTTTCATTTTAAAACTTGTTTTTAAATATCCTCCATTCCTAGGGCTCATTACAGGTGCATGCCAGATACATTGAAATGTCAATAAACAGTCCTACAGAACTGCTGTGTGCTGCTACCTTCTCTCATCTTGCCAGCTTAGGTTGGTAAGTGTCAATCAGGGAACATGGGATCTACTTTGTGAGTCAAACTACACTTTGTACACAAAGGCAACCTCTATTCAGTACTAGGTGTATAACTCATGACAGTGGTCCTTCTCCAGAGAACCAGAACAGATAGGCAGGAAGCTGGATGATGGGATGAGTGGCTTGAAAAATGCAGTGCAAGCCTGACCTTTACAGTTCATGGCAGAAACAGCAGCAACAGAAGCTGTGCAGAGAAGCAGGAGGGCTCCAGGGCTGGCGAGCCAGCTGCCAAAGTACATTTTTTCTCTCGCTTGCTTTGTCACCAACATATTGGCTTTAAAGTCTGTAAAGATAGACTTTGCTCTCAGCAAGGGAAACTCAAAATCTGTCTGTGGCTGTGAAATGCAGAGACAAGTGACACGAGTTCTCTCTCATTTTCCTGTGGACTTGAAAGGTCGGCTTTGAGAAGTGACTCAGTTGCATGGCTTAGTTATGCAGTGATTTGCAACAGGGCACAGTGTGAGTCGGGTGCTGATACTCAGCTGGTAATTTGATGCCTGACTTAAATGGCTACACAAAGTGCAGGCCTGGCATTAGACTCCCTAGTCCTTACCACTTGTACTGTGGATACAAGCTGGATAACTGCAAACCTGTGATACTCTGTGTGGTGAGTTTTCCTTTTACCATTTACCTGCTACTTTAGAACTTACTTTCCCTGTTACATCAAAGTTTGGGAATCCTTTAATGTCAAATAAGAATTCCTTACCTAATAAAACAGCCCAATGACTTGCAAATGAGTATTTAGCAACTAACTGAAGCCTGGCATCCAAAAAGTCTTATTTGCATTTCTTCCTGCATTGTCTTCCCTCCTTTCCTGACATAGTCCCTTACCTGCCCTGCCGCTGTGCTTTCTTTCAAGTCATTTCTTCTGATCTCTCTACCAAGTAATTAGAGAAACAACCCTGAGAGACATCATGGAACTCAGCTGTATGTTATAGCTGTGTAAATTTGCTTTGACGTTCAGACAGCTTTCATTTCTTCCTGCCTGCAATGGGAGTCAGTGAGCTGGAGAAGAAATTGTGTGGATTGTACAGATAGGACTGGGAACCAGTGTGAGCCTCACACTGCAGTGGGAAGTGCTTTATGATTTAAGTTACTGTCTGGAAGAATAGTAGCCTGGTTAGGTAGCAGCAGACAGTGAAGCTGAATTTTTTCTTTGCAAAAGGCAGTCTTGGACTGTGTGAGTGAAGGATTGAAAGCCTAAGCCTGTGGCTACCAGTCCATGAGAATCTGCTGCTTCCCTCTGAAAGGGGCCAAGCAGTGTATTAACTGGTTAAACTAGTAGCCATCTGAACTATCCTGACTCAAAGCTCCTAGTCAAAGACAGGAGGGAATGACTGTAAATGCACATAAACACATTCATGTAAGTAAAACACTTTTGTCTGGATTTTTTTAACAATTATTGTAATTGCCCCATTTGGAGGTAGAAGCTATGAAATTGTTTAACTGTTTTCATAATTCACCTGTCATTAGGAAACTCATAAAGACAGCGTTAACACAACACTGGTAGATAAAAGCCACACACACATATGTGTGCCTACCCGTAATCACACCTGCGGCTGGAGTCTTTTAACAGGGTCATAAAAGCAGGCATTCAGAATGGAATCAATGCCCAAACTAACATTGCCCGGGCAACTTGTGGTTTGTGCACCTGTGCTCTGGTAGTCTTTAATTACATTATCTTGTGTGTTTTATGCCTTATTTCAGGGCTCAGGATACATAGTCTCTATTTAATGAGCAGCTGTTCAATATTTTGTTTTACCATTCCTGACGATGACACATACTCTTTCCTTATTACCGGGAGCTAATCAAACCCTGCTCTGAGGACAACATGAATCACTTCCACTTGTTTGTGTTTTATGTGGTGCTTGCTGTTGATGTATCTGAACACTGCCCCCCTTTAAATTGTCTTCAGAAGACATGGAGACTTGAACTGAGGTGCTGTTTTGCACTCATTGGAGCAAAGCAGCTGAGGGAATAAGAAAGTTGAAAGAGGCTGTGAGTTTCAGAAGCCTACGCATGATACTGGGAACTTACTTTCCCTGTTACTTTCCCTAATGTGAGAAAAATGCTCTTCACAGTGCAGCACCACTGTTGTCTGCAGCTGGTTTTTGTGTGTTTCTGCCAACCACACCCAGAGATAATGTATCAGGGAGCCAGAAAATAGCCACATGAATAAAGATTACAGTAAATCGCTTGTGCAATGTTCAATAGTCTTTTGTGTTTGCAGTCGCTGTCTTCATTCTCTGCAAATCTTTCAACTTAAAAAAAAAAAAAAAGGAAAGAGAAGGTTCTAGGATAAAAAGCAAGAATAAAGCAGCAAAAGAGATCTTGCAAAAATCCTTAGGGAGCTGAAAACAACCAGATTAAATTAGACTGCTAGGAACTGCATTGTAATTGCACAAACACAGTGCACAGACATCTTCAATTCTAAAATTTCTGTCCTTTGCATGCTTTTGCTGAATTTGAAAGCACAAGAGTGCTATTTGCAAGTGAGTGTGCATGTGTGCCTGAATGCATGTGTGCAATTTCTTGAATTTAAAAACAAAGTAGCTGAATACAAGATCTTCATAATAGGTGGCTATAGATGACTTGGTATGAACCATTAGAAGGTTTGGAACATTTCAGTTGCACAGCACAGACCTTTGTCCCTGAGTTAAGGGAGTGTCTGACAGCAGCAGGAGGTTATCATCAGCTTTAATTCTCTTCAGAGGGAGAAGAGACATCCACTTTGCCAACATCTATTCACAGTTCCTTCCCTTCAGCAGAAGACTAGTGAGAGCCAGGAGCGTGGGCTCCTATTCGAGGTTCTCAGGGTCTGATGTTCTGCTGAGTGCAAACTCTTCTGCCAGTGAAGGAGTGAATATGTTAGATCCACTTTGTCTGCCATGTGAGGAAAAAGGAAAGAAGGCCAAAAAAACCCAATAGGAAAGACAGAAAATACGTGAGCGTTCAACAAGAATTTTCTAAGTGCAGCTGTATGTGGCAAGGGATCTGTCATTTCGACTTTTTGTTCTCCATATGGTACTTGCTGAATATTTGTCAGAAACATACTGTGTTAGTTTTATACGGAGAAGAGCCTCATTAAACTGGACTAATGACCTTGATACATTCATGAACTAGTTGATTAAATGTACACAGGAAAATATACAGTGACCTCTAAGGAAAACTGTACCTGAAGCTGATGTATTCTATTGTGATTTGATTTGAAAAGTTCTTTTGTTTATCTTATTTTTGAGAATACTTGACCGTGAATTGTTGAATCCACTGAACCACATATTACAATGCAACCGGAGTCTGAAAACTCGTGATCCCAGCTTTGCTTTTCAGAGAATGGGGAAAAGGTCCCTCATCTTGATGAAAAAATCCAGGCATATTCAACAATGAAGTGTTTGTGAGTCAGTTTTTCAAATAATCTAATCTGCTCATCAGTTAAAACAGAATTTGCCAAACTTTATCTGGCCTATGCTATTATTAATGTACTACATGGTTTTCATGGGTGTTAGATGTTTCCAACAGAAAAGTGGAAGTCTCACAGAGGGCAATTCTGCAATCACTCTACTTCCTTTAGCCTGTCCTCTTTGCATGTCTCAGTTATTATTTGTTATTAGTATCAGAGGCTGGAGGCTACTCCTAGTTCTGTACAAAAGTAATGACAGCTGGAGCTGAAATTCTAGTTATGGAGATGGGGAGATGGAAGGAAGCACAAAAAACTGAAGGAGGACAAGGACACAAACAGTAGGACCGTCTGGTCACAATGTCTTTCAGAGGATCATCCTGCTGGCTCGTGTAGGAGTCCTGGCTATCTTCCAGGAGGTATCTCTGAAGGATCATGGTTGTCCTAGAAGACAGTTGCTGCTTAAGAGGACATACACACAGGGGTCATACACACAGAGGTGGGGCAACAAGGACATGGGGCAGCTGCAAGAAGTGTATGTGATCAAATCTCAGAGATGACATTGCATGTAAGAGAAGTATGTTAGATGAGGATGGAGATAGTACATGAAAGGAAGCTTGAGCAGAATTGCAATCAGGGACTTCTAACATCATCATGACAAACTATGTTGTCTATGGAAATGAGGACAGCATGTTTTGATGCCAAGAATTTTGCTGCATGGTATTAAATAAATCATCTTGCCATGGTATGATGGTTTCCCAGGTGGTTTTTTTTTGCCTGACTTCATTGAAATACACCAAGCTTTGTCTTCCTGTTTACTCCATCTTCACTCTGTCTCATCTGTTTCAGACTGAAATTATTTCCTGCTTTGTGAATCTGATTATGTATCAGATTGGAAACACGTTCACTGTGGAAAGCAAAGATCAAATAAATTCTTTTTCAATGGAGCCACCACAGACCTTAGGAACCATGTAGTGTTTTGTACAGTGGCTTTGTGTCCTATAAAATGTCACCTCTCTTGGCTGTTCTACAGACATTCTGGACAAACAGGAAGAAGAGGACCTCTGTGCTATGAGTAATGAAGAGGATGATGCAGAACATAAGACTTGAACCTCTATGATGCTGTCAGGTTTGCTCATTTCCAGCTGGAATGTTGTGAAGTATGGTTGGAAAGAGCATCCAAGGCCTCCTTTATACTTTATGACAAGCCTGACCACCACAGCTGACTACTTAGCTTACTCTGGCTTCAAGCACATGGTGAAGGAAGTTGTGGCTTTCCATATGTGTAGCTGAGTTCCTCTGAGTGCCACTGTACTAAAATTGACGGTCTCAGACTATCAATTTTTGAATCTCTAGCATATATGAAGTTTCATCTGTTTGTACTGCATTAAATTTGACTCTTGAACAAGCGAGATTTTTAGAAGCTGCCTGCTGTATCCTAGACCTGACAAAGCTGGTGAGCTGTGGAGAAAGAACGGTTTGCTATACAAATTACACCAAGATGTTCTAGACATATCTAAAGTAAAGGAGGAAAATACTGTATTTTCATATACATATTTCCATCAGCTTCCACTTCTTTAAAATGGTAGTACTTGAAATAAATCCCAGGGGAACCCTTATCTGCAGATAAATTGTACCTTTTGAAAACAGGCATGATAAAACAGTTTGCAGTCAAGAAATCAGAGAAAAGGGAGGAAGCTAGAGATGAACTTTGAAGTAAACTTCCCAAGAGTTTCCTCCAGATGTACATAATCCTCAATGATATTGAATACTGGGGAGAAGAATCTTCTTTCTTTGATTTTAATGGTAATCACTGGGAATGCATATGAAAATACAGATGCACTTTTGAAGCAGCATTGGTCTAATTTCCAATTTTGTTTTTGGTTTCAGTAGAGATTTTCCCCTCTTTTTCTGTTAGCTATTTCTCTCTTGCCTAGCTCTGAAATACACATTTTGAAGAGTTTTGTATGGGATGCCTATTTCAGCTTGAGCAGGACTCATTAATCTTCTGTAGTACTGAACTGAAAGGATTAATGAAAACACCTCTTCTGGATTTGTAGTTATTTTGACCCTTCATTTTTATTTCTAATTTCTATTTTAAATTCATAAACCTCTTGGAACTCACCACCTGCTTTCTAATTAATTAACAATAATTTTCCAGTGTATTGGGTCTGGCTGAGACGGAGTTAATTTTCCCCATGGCAGCTGTCATGGTGCTGTGCTTTCCATTAGTAGCTAGAAAGGTGTTTTCTACAAAACCAGTGTTTTGGTTACTGCTGAGCAGTGCTCACACAGCATCAGTGCTCTCTGTACAGTATTCCCCCACTTCACACAGTAAGCAGGGGGTGAGCAAGACCCTGGGAGGGCACACAGCCAGGACAGCTGACCCAAACTGACCAGAAGGATATTCCATACCATACTGACAGTGCTCAGCAATAAATGCTAAGAGAAAGGAGAAGGAGTGGGGCATGTGCTTCTCTAACTTTTGTCTTCCAGAGAAGCTTGGAAGTACATTGCCTGCTAATGGGATGTAGAGAATAAATCTTTTGGTTTCCTTTGTTTTCATGCATGACCTTTGCTTTTGCTTTATTCAAGTGCCTTTATCTTGGCCCATGAGGGTTTTATCATCTTATTTTCTCACCCTTGTTCTGTGGAGAAGGGGACCGATAGACTGGCTTGATGGGCACCTGGTGTCCAGCCAAAGTCAACCCATCACATCCAGGAACTGGATTGCTCCCTAAAGCTCACTGGTGAGCTTATGGCGAGTTTTGTGATCAAAAAAGTGCCTGTCCAAGCCACAGCTCCATAGCTCCTGGAGACAAGCTATTACCTGACAGTGTTTGTTCTCCTTAAAAATAAAATAAAACAAAAATTGAGGTCCAAAATTCTGAGGTTGTAACAGTAAGCTTAAAGGTCTGTGTGTTTGTGCCAATTCTCACAGTTCAGAAGGGAGACAGAAGGAGACCAGCATCAATTTGTAAGTCAATTCAATTCATCAATCCAAGTCTTCAATTCATTATTTTTACAATTGTGATTCTTAAGTATCTGATTTCTGATTTTTTGGGTTCCTCAAGCTTTGATCATGGTGCTGTTCCAAGCTAGAGTCCTAATGTCCTGTGCAAAACCACATTAGGCAAAGCAAACAGGAATAGGAGACCTCAGCCTGAGTCTTAACAATAAGGTATCCATTTTTACTTTTTAACCCAGGAGCTTCAGGAATCTTGTTTTTTCATTACAAAGGCAGCAAGTTCTACCTACTTACAGGATGGAGAATCACCAACAAAAAGACATGTCCCCCCGAAACACAAAAATGACACCTTAAGTACAAATTAGCTCATCTCCAAACCAAACTCATGAATGACAATTTGATTTGTGCCAGGTGAGAAACCTACTCTTGGACCTCACTGCAGTCAGTCCATCTCTTCTCCCTTGCAATGAGCAAAGAAACTGTTGCAAGGAGTTGTTATTAAACCTGATATTTCAAGAAAGCTATCTTTTCCACCTAGATTTCAAAAAAGCTATCTTTTCCATCTAGTAATAGCACCTATATATTTTCAGAACTTCAAGGTTAAACACTGACTATGATTTTATAAAACCTTGTATTACGGTGGCAGCTTTGTATGCAAACATTTGCAGTTAATTGCAGTAAATCTGAGAGTATTGTCAAGGCTAAAGAAACAGGTGCAAGTGATTTATGCTTCAAAGATTTCCCCCCCAAAAAATCAATCCAAGCATTTTACGCTTGATTCCACTGTAGTTTATATAGGTGTAAACCAGAAGTAATTTTGTTGAGGTCATGAACCATGCAAGGCTAAAATGGCACAAAACAAGCTCCATAAAGACGTCTTTGTTTTAGCTGAAGCCTTACTGACACTCTTTATAACTGGAAATAAACTATTTCACTTAATGGCTAGCACTAAAACCTGTGCCAATGTGTTTGCATTTATTTGATGATGTCCTTTCACACAACAGTGGCTTGTGGAGAGAATTTTATATTTATAAATGGAATAAAGATTTTTGAAACAGGCATGATAATGGCAACTATTTCTATAGAAGAAGACCTGGGAAGGAAGAATATCAAATGTCCACTTAGTATTCTTGTTATTAAATTAAGCAAAGATACTTGTCAGCTGAAGTAAAAATGTAAAATGTAAAACATTCTTTTAAAATGAAAACAACTCCAGTCAATGGTTGTTCATGTTTTAGGGCTATCATATCAAGCAAAGTATGAATACATAAGTTTTGATTTGCTACTGGTTGCAGTGATTTCAGTACCAGGGGCATGACAATGGTGCGAGGGAAAGGGGAAGCAGACCTTGTTGAAAGGGGTACTCCAGCTGCTCAAGGAGTTCAGAGATCCCAGCATGGGGAAACTCTGCCTTCCTTTCTTCCAAGGAATTTGAATGGATTACCAGCATGCAATTCATCTGCAGACTGAGGGTCTTTATTTGTCTAAAAAGTCACCTTTCCCTGTCTTGAGTGTATAGCATGTCTGTGGAGCAAGTGTGGAATCCTCTGTGGTGGCATTGATATTTCGGTGTAGGATATTAGTATCTGACCTTGTCATTCAAAATTCAGGGAAGACATCTGAGTGTGTAGTTTTCTTCTTAAGATTAGAAATACAGTCCTGAACAGAGTCTGCATGAGTTAATCTTTTATTATTGGGCTGGTAAACACTGCTATTTTTGTTTGCACATGCAATAATTGAGTGATCCTGACATTTTTTTAGGACATTCCTTGAGACAATATTTGCAGGTGCCTTAGAAAAAGATGCTGTGTGGGGAGAAATTTGAAATGGACTTTAAAACTTAATTCAATAAATAAATTTAACACATGCACAGATATATGCTGTTTACATCTAAATACTATTGGTGACATTTACTAGATTACTACTGTGTTTGAACAAAGGAGACAAAGAAATTCTGATTTTTCTCTTCTTAATAGTACCAGTGCAACAAAATAGGAGTCTGGATGCCAGTTCTATTGTATAATTTTACCAATTTAATCTGGTGGATAGTTTAGTTAATGAGCCATCTGCTAGTTACCACAGGCAATTAGTGCTCTGTAATTCAAAAATATTTTGGGAGGATGTAAACTCAGTATTTTTTTCTGAATGACAGAAAAAGTGATACTGTCATTTTGTCTGTGTGCCTCAGAGCACAGAGTCAGTGTGCCAGTGACTTGTGTGTCAGTGAAATATTTTTTCTCTTCTTTCAGGTACAACCTGATTGTTCACAATTCAGGGCACAGGTGGTTCAGTTGAGAGGATAGTAATGGATCAGGAAACATCATGATGATATTGCCACTTCTTTTACCCCACAAATTACCTGTGATATTTAGTTTAAAAACTAAGCTTTAACAAAACAAGGAAGTAGTAGTGACAAATACACAGGAAAAACTTGACAAAAAAATGGTTTTTAAAATTAACCTTGGGATCAAGAGAGCTGTGGGCATAAAGATCCTCTCAGAAGAGTAAGGAGAAGAGAGGGAAATTCCAGAACCTCTGTTTCTTCCAGCAGTGGCTCTCATGCCTGCGTTTGTTCTCCTGCATGGAGGCAGAGCCCTCCTGAGACACTGCTGCAATTGCACCTGCCTTTGCTGCTTGTGCACCAATAGTGCTATGAAGCAAAGGAGAAACAGGGTGATTTCACAAATAAAAGCCTTCCAAGGGTGGTGTGGAATGGAGGGCTGGTTGCAAGGGATGATGGTCTTCTCAGGGAGAAAAAGATTCTTGAGGAGACTGCTGTGACACTGGTGCTGTCAAAAGACAGGTGTGATAACAAAATGGAGCTGTGACCAGCTGAGTACAAAATTTCACTTTTTTATTAATAGTGTACATAACTAATGGTATTTTCAAGCTGCAAGGAGATTAATCAACTTCTCTTCTTACTTAAATTTCTCCCCATAATGTCAACCAAAAATATTGTCTTAAGTTTTGCCTCTTAAAATGCACCAGTGGATAGTGTTTGTATAAACAGGCTGAGAAAGCCACATTTTAATGCAGGTGCAAAATTTTTACATATACACAAAGACAAATTGTCAGTTAGTGTGTGCTTGTGCAATCCAGCTTACCTTCCCAGGGACTTTGATCTCCAGCCATGAAATTGCCTCCAAAGACTTCAGGCCAACAGGTTTTTTCAAGCCCCAAATTCACCTTTTCCCAGGTTCCCATAAAGTCCTGCTCCCTCCCCAGAGATACACTCACTGGTGAATGACACTTCTTTGTTACTGCTAAGTAGAATATAAACAAAATAGAGACTCATCCTACCAGCCGGGGCACTCAGGAAGCTGTCACTCTCATACGCTGCCCAAGTCCCCAGCCACCCACTGGTAACCCGAACCTGTGGTGCTGCTTATGTGAAAACAACATAATAACAGACATTAATAGATGCTTTCAGGACACAAGGCTCTTCTCTTACTTTTCTGTGAAGCAAGTGGCACTATTTCTGCTCTGTTAGCTAAAAGAATATATGCTACTGCACATGCAGGTTTGTTGCTGTTGCTCTGTTTGTAGTGCCAAGTCAGATTCAGGATTACCACAATGTTTTCTGTACTCTTGAGGCAGCAGAGCAAAACCTGCCTGTCCCTTTCACTACAGAATGTAGTGTTGAAGGGAGTTTTTAAACATGAGCAAATGCAGGACTGGAACAAACATATGCCCTGTCACTGACTTCTCAGAAGGTCTTGAGAATGTCAACTAGTCTACATCTGCTCCTCCCCTCTATATATATGGAGATAGAACCAGTTCTGTCCCTAAAGAGGAAGCAGTGTGGACTAATTAATGAATATTTGTAAAGTACTTTGTAAAGGAAACCTCCTGCATCTTATAATTGCCTGATACAAGCCAGATCCCAGGGGAGTGCTCCAGATGGCTGGTGCTCCATCCTTCACCCCTGCTTCTGAGGACAGTGCTTTTCCTGTGCCCTTTCAATGAAGCTGATGAGGGGGCCTCTGGGGGATGTGCATGGTGTTTTCTGTGATATGAGATTTTACTTTTTTAAATTAAAGAATAATTTTGTTATCCCCGCACAACTTGATACTTGAAGTCTGTTCCCTTTTGTTCTTCACTGCCTTGACTTTTTCGTTTGCAGGAACATGGAAGAGGAGGCAGTTGGAAGGAAAGCTGTGCCTATCCTTACCCTGCTTTTCTCATTATGGATGTCTTATGGACAGGTGATCTCCCTAGCTGCCTTGTTTCAAAAAGCCAGAAGGAATTTTCCTTTCTAAACTTAACAGCACTGTTTGCTTTTTTAGTTTTTGTTTTTGTATTTGTATTTTTTTTAATTGAATCAAAATCTGTTGATGCAGAATGTATCATGTACAATAAAACAGTAAATTGCTCTGAGCACATGGTTCAGGTTCCTTGCTGGCTTCCATGTTATTTCTTCAGCCGTGCCAAGACCTCTTACCTCAATTACCTTTGCTACAGCAATACTATTTTTTGTTTACCTTAACTTTAAAATCTGTCTCTTAGTGAACGTTCTATGTTGCCCAGAAGGAAAGGAACCAGGCTGCATGAACTTTGAGTGTGTGTGTTCTGTGTTCAAGATGTTTTGTAAGAATTATATTAATATAACCCAGGGATAAAACTCAGGAAAGTTTTCCGAGAAGAGCTGGTGGAATGATTAGAGAAAAGACACCCTCTGGGAGCTTAAACTGTTTCATTTTTAAAGAGAGGTTAAAGTTTGACTTTAACAGTCTGATCATGGGATGCATTTAATTTACAGTCTCTGCAGTTCAGATGTTCCCACAGGTGTCTATCTCTGAACATAGCTGAACCACACTGAAGAAGAGTATTTCTCATCCTGACCATAAGGTGACTCAAGCAGATGAAGACCTGTGGTCTGATCCACCTTCAGCTGGGTGTTCAGTCCACAAGACAAAAAGAGTAAAGGACTGGGAATTAAAGCTAGTCTGGTTTATACTGGAAATATTAAGTATTTTTTATTACAATGAAAGTGATAAAAAGCCGGAATATTGTAAAAGGTGTATGATGAGTTGTGCTCCATTGTAGACTGGAAAATCTAGTCGGGGCATTTATTTTTCAGTGATAATTCTATGCAAACAGCAGTGAATTTGAAGAAGTCTTCTGGTTGATGGTAAATCACAGACCAGCTTATATTATTTGGGTGGAGTTTTCAGTCCAAATGAATCCTTGTGCTGTCATTTCCCATGAAAAGATGCCAAATCTTGAATTTAAACTCAGCAACTACCCAAACTCACATTAGCTTCCCACCAAAACTATATGGATCAGACAATAGCAAATATTAGTAAGAAATGATGCAGGAGTCTGAACACGTTTGCAGAGGAAAGTGGATGAGGCTGGGAAAATGTTCTCTTCGGTATTTTGGGACCTGACATGAATTAGACTCTCATGCATGTTGGAGAAAGAGCAAATTCACACTCTCGGGAATGCACTGTTTTTTATTGTCTCTCTATGCTTTCCTTCATCATGGTATCATGTATGCACACAAACTAAAACCCAGAGTCTGGAAAAATGTGCAATAATAATTAAAACCGTCAGAACTGAAGAAATCTTGCTCACAGATCAGAGTCCTGACAAATAGCAAGAGCAAACATCAAACCTGAAAAAAGTGTCACTATGGATATGAGACAAGAGAAAAGAGCAGGGTCCAGACATTGGAAATCGCCAGAGAATGATGAGACATCGATGCTACTCTCCTTCCCTCTTCCATCAAACATGAACTTGTCTCTTCTTTCAGGGTGAGAATTTGCATCTTGCCTCTCATCAGCCGTCAAGAATAATCTCTTCTGGTGCTGGCAAAGGTACTCATCAAGCTCTTTTTCCCATGTTATTCTTCACATTTTAGAGGACTTCATGTAAACATGCACAAATACCTCATTATCCCATGCTAGGGCTATCATTATAGCTTCCCTTTATGCAGCCTACAGAAAGGCTCGGCTGCCTGATTTGCAGAGGTCTGCTTGACCTGTTGTTTACTGCCTTGAATAGCTTGGAAAAATGTCTGTACTCTACACAGCAACATTTCAGAAGGTCTTATTGAATTATTTATTACATACTATGTGTGTACGTATATCTAAATATATATATATATATATATTCATCTATGCATATACATCTAGAATCCCTTTTACTTGTGTAGTTGTGCAAATGGCCTTATCCTAAAGATTTGTCAAAAGCAAGCCTGCTACAAAACATGTCCCACACAAATCCTAGACAAGCTCTGTACTGTGAGTCCCTTTGTTACTGTGAGTCATGTGCTATTACAGTATATTGTCTCAGCCTTCTCCTCTCAGACCAAATCTTTCCTTTTGAACCGTCTCCTCCTTTCCAGGGGTAAGTATGCTTCCAAATCAGGATGTTAATTTGCATAATTCTTTCCACACAGAAACTGCCTATCTGCCCAACATTCTTCGGCTTTTTATTATTCTGTGTGACACCATCTGCTGTAGACAGTTAACTTGCCTACTTCAGTGTGATTTTCATGGACTGCTCTCTCTCTTATGTTCACAGGCCACAATACTTCAAACAATATTGGATTGTGGCTATGCTGATGCAGCTTCTTGTGGCTGTCTTCTTCCCTGACCTGGCAAGCACTCTTTGAAGAGCAATATTCATGGATTAGTTAAGAAGCATAGACTGAGGAACCTCTGTCAAAGGCAGGGACTGTAGCTTTACTGAGTACTAAACCTGTGCTTGAGGCTGCACATAATGAAGAAGCTGCAGTGGCCTCTTCATGAAGGGCCTAAGCCAGTGGTTGTTTCGACACTAGTATTGTCTTTCTTATTGCTTGCCACCAGTGCTCCACAGCAGAGACACATAGTTCCAGTTCCAAAAGCAAAGGAAGAAATTTTCTGCAGTTGTCTGCTCTCATTACAGTCTTAAAGTTGTCAGAGAAAGAGGTTAAGACGGTGCCGTTTTTGTTTTTTGTTGCTGTCTTTGCCAAGAAAATGAATTGTCACAAAAGCTCAAGACCTAATCTCTTCTCATTAGGTGCTCCTCTCAGCCTGAGACTTAGGAGAGTTCTAATGAGAATGGACATTGATGCAGAACAAGCATGTTCTGACTGGTGGCTACTCCAGCAGCAATTTGAGTACTTACAATTCTTGATTCTGCTGGAATGTAGAAATATATTTCTACTGAGTGGGGAAAGTGATGCATTTAGTCTAAGTTCAGCAGCCTCCAAATATTCATTAGAGCAAGATACAAATGAATTATATAATAGCCACCGCACAAAAAGACAATGCCATGAATGAATGCCCACGTCATTTATGTATAGACAATGACTGCCTGAGTCTTTGTGTGCACAGACAAAACACATTGTTAAACAAACCCTTTGAAAATGCAATGGCCACATAACAGTAGGCCTTGGTCCTAACTAGCTGAAGGTGGGACTGTTGACTTCACTGCCAAGAGCTTCTGGCACCAAAAGTAGTTCTTAAAACTGTGAAGCCTACCTCTGTTTGGAAAAAGCAGATATCTCTCACATAGGAGTTGTATCTGGCAGGTACCGTCAAAGTCCAATGCCTAGAACTGTCCAGTGCAATCTTTCAAGGCTTGCTATACCACCTTTCATAATAGGAGGTTACACTCATTTTTGCAGAACTGTAAATTCATTGTTTATAACATTTTCTCAGACTAAAAATTGCTCAAACAGTGGCATGGGACTGCCCTGAAAATCTGTAAGCATGAAAGAAAGTGCTTCTGAGATGTGTTCAGCTCTCAGCTGCCTTCATAGTAGCCCAGGGATCCTTGCAGATGGAAGAAAAATACATCTTCAGTCATTCATTTTCAGTACTCTAGTTGCAGCAGTAGCCTAATTGTGGCTTTTAAACTTGAGGTTGCTAAAGCCTTAATCTGAATGCATGCTGTAGCCTCACAGACCTCCATAATGACAGCTAGCATGATATGAGTACACTTGCTCTTTCGAGATGGTAACGCGTGGATGCCTGCACTAAGGCATCAGCTCAAAACTATATCCCGTGGATCAACAGAAAGCGATACGATTTCTTGCTCTTTCCTAAAGTGATCCAAGCAAGTTATGTTCTTCAGAAAGTTAGTACAACCTTCCCTGTGCAGTTTCAATCATCTTACATCTTGATGTTTTACTGGTTTGGATGTTTACACTCCTTTTTATTGTATCATTAAGACATTTAAGCTGATATCAACAGTTCATCTATCGTTTAGGCTTCTATAAGGCCTATAGTGTCTAATGCCTTAGCAAAGCCTTTATTAAAGCTGTATATCAATGCTTCAGAAAGACCAGCAACATGTTAGCAGATAGGAAGAGACCTACATCGATTTTCATTTTGCTAATGCTCTTTTAGCTATGTGACTTAGTGTTAAGGCTTTGAGAGTAAAAGGCTAAAAAATGGTGATTTCTTGCTGGATCTTCAAGTCCTAAACCTGAAGTTTAGGACATTTCAACTCTCATGGGAGTTTTTTTCAGATTGTCTATATTTAATGTCTGACCATTGATCAGTTTTAAGTGAAGGTGGAGATTAAAGTTTAACTTAAGGGCAAAGAACAATGGAAAAGTCCTTCTAATCTTTTATCCTTTGCAAACATCATCCCTCGTTCTTGGTGTGTATTCTAAAGAAGAAACAACATGAAACTGGACTCCACATTTTGGTCTAGGTCCTTAGACTAGAAAATTTCACCAAAATTGCAAACTGTCACTTAGGCCCTTCAGATATAAGTGTTCATCCTAGTTCAGTGGAATCACGAAGCCATCAATAAGCACCAATAAGCCAGATGGGTTGTCCTTTCATTTTCAAACTATAGGCTTAACTCCTACGGTAACTACAGTCTTGGATATTACATCAGAATCAGTACAGTCAGCTGAAATTCACCAGTCCTTAAGTTCTTGCTCACAATGGTCATGTGTACCACAGGCGAAAAAGGGAAATCTGGAATCCCTTTAAATCTTATTTTGCTATTCCTTTATGTGAGCACTCACATGATTATGAGCTGAAAGTATGATACAGGTGATACTGGCTGCTCCGCAGTGTCTCACAACACATAAAATGGGTAATTAATCATGTTTGGAGCTAATTGTGTAGGCACCACAGAAAATAGGACAATAAACCTATGTTTTGGAGTTTATTTACCCTTATCTCTTCCTCTCCAAATCTTCATCCTTAATTAAAACCTAGAAATGATACCTTGGAGGCTGATACCTTCACTGAATATACTCAATATATTGACTAAATATACTGATCTTCTTGACATTAATTTTGAACTGAGAGAACTAAAGTAAATTTTATACCTCAGAAAAAAAATCCTTCAAAAAACCAGTTTTGATACACACTTAGTCAGGAAGGTTAGCAATGGAATTCAGCAAGTGAATAAAAATTTGCTATAGAAACCTTACAGGCTATCACATTACAGGCTTCCAAGAAGTTAAGAAGCACAGAGAGGTGGCCTGCCTAGCAGGAAGAAACATTGCCCAGATTTCAAAATCGTCTCTAAGCTTAGTGATGGCTGGAAACAAATGACTAGTGTGTTCACTAAGTGTAAATCACTGGTCCTTGCTGACAGAAATCCCCACTGCGGGCAAGCAGGTTCTAGGAGTGCAAGGTGAGGCTGAGCTAATCAACATTTCTTTTTGTGCACCTACCACAAAGCTCATTCTTTGCTTGTACTGTAAATGCAGGTGGGCTTCCTGTGCCCAAAATTTGCCTGAAGCAAATTTTGTAATTTATTAGTTTTGCAGGAGTGTGTTTTTGCACTTTTGCTGATTTCCAGCTTCAAATGTCAAGGAGCAGCCCAGTCACTTAACATTCTTTCCTGTGTAGAGAAAGACCCCTCAGACTGAAGGATAACAGGTTCTTCCTAGTGTTTGAAACTGAGTCTGGTGGTCCCAGGAATGTGTTCTGTTTCTGCTAGTGCATCTTTGGCATGAGCAGGACAGCAGTCATGCATGAATGCAAAGAGGAGAAGAAATGTTTCAAAGAGAAAGCCAGGAATACATCAGAGCATAAGACTTCTTTTAATTTCCTTTGATGAACATTTCCATTGCACTGAAGCAATCAATATGCCACTTTGGGGGATGGGGGGAAAGAAGGACTATTTTCCTTTCAAAAACACTTAGGAGTGAATGATGACAAGTTCAGACTGATTGATCCAACAGAAGAAACTTCCACTTTTCTCTAAGTGTTTTGCTTCATTGAAAACAAAGTACACACACATAATTAATAATGTTAATAGAATTTAGTGCCATTCTTAATATTAGAAACAACTTGTTTATAGAGGTGACATTCTATTCCTCATGTTCCTTCTAATACACACAACTGATATACCTAATTTTATAACATTAACAAGTGATTAACAGCTAGTGCAGCCATGAAGTAGTGTGGTTATAAACATTTATGTGGAATGTTGTAGGTATAAACTGCAATGAAAAGGTTGTGAACCAATAGTTGGAGCCTCAATTGCACACATAGACACACACAGACAAAATGAAAAAGAAAAGTTTTGTGAATGATGCTTTTCCAAATGCAATTAATGTTGGTGTGCACGTGCTATTACTTATAAAATGTAAATCATGGTGTTGTCAATGTAAAACTCCAGTTCTAGAAGTACACAGGTTTTTCCTGATTTTAAAAAAATCCACAGAGCGCCAGCAGCTCATATAGAGCTACATGTAAGGACTGCACATTTTCCAGCCTTCCTAATTACACTGGCATATGGCCACAAAGCTAATCCTCCTGAAGAGCCCTACTCCAGCCTCAGACAGCCTTTTCGTCCAACTCCCATTGGAAAATTGGAGTCCTTCAACAAAACAAGGATGGTAACAGATTCAAGCTGTGGATTAACTCAGCTGGGACTAGGAGCACATCTGAGAGACAGAGATGTTTTCACCAAGTGTCTTACTAACCACTCAATTTCTCTTGGGGTGAAATTGCTTAAATTTCATCACTTCTGCTGAAAATTGCTCTTGATAGAGTGGACTTGAGAAACATCTCCCAGGAAACCACGGCCCAAATTATTGAGAGATTTAAGAATTCGAAAGGGAGCATCATAAATTCTCCCAGACTCTGATGGGGCTTGAACAGCTCCTGGCCAGTGACAGAACACCCAAAACCCTTAGGAAAAGTAACCACACCCTAGAGGAACATCAGTTCCTCCTGAGTAGAGACCGTGGAGTGCTCTGTCATCTAGCACCAAATCCAAGAGATTTCTCTTCAAGTTCTCTGCTCCACAGGATGTGACCTACTTAAAACCATCTCTAGAGAGGAGGAGGGGAGCTGATGTCAGCCATGCAAATCAGACTGATTCATATTCTGATGCAATCAGCCACAATCATGAAATCCACTTAGCTGGGTGAGGACTCCAGCTACTTTGTTCAATTATGCAATTATCATATTCAATTTAATCCCCAAATCAATTCCTGTATTTAGAATTATTTAAGATGCTTCAGCAATTATACCTAATTAGGTTCTATAAGTAAAGTAAATAAATGTTGTGATGTACCAATCAGATGGCTGCAATGGCAGCTGAAGGAAAAGGAGCTCCTAAGTCCTCTGCTTCAGCCGAGGATGCAAATGACTGTTAGGGTGTTATAAAGCTATTTGTTATTGCATTGGTGGGATGAAAACTACACAAGACCAGATCTGCTTTAACCATTCAATCATTTGAGGACTGTGCCACCTTGAACACATGCAAAGGTAATGACCACTCTTTTTCTTGGATCTTTTGGCCACTTCATTTCCTACTTGATGTTTATAAATGGGTCTGAAGAGATAAAATAGAGAAGGGATCTTTCCCGAGTCAAGATCCTTTGTCCTGCCTCTAGATGGAGGTTTTCAGACTGGTTTCAGAGGAAGAAGAGCAAGCAAGAGTAGACTGTCTTAGTATTGGAGAAGAAACCTCCAGAGCACATTCTGTCCTACACAAACCTCAGGCAGGCTCAGTGGCTGGAAGTGTATGAGAGCATCTCCTTCAACCTCATGCAATCTTTTTTTCTACAGCCAGGCTGGGCTGTTTTAGGGTCCCTTGATGTGCTCCAGACTTCACTGAATCTTGAAGTTGTGTACAGTCTATCACCAGCATGAACATGGTTTTCTATAGGAAGAGCCACCGATTTTGAAAATATCAGCTCTGCCTTTTGGCCATTTGATTTAACTCTTGTAGTTTTTACTTTACATTGGTCTGGATATCTGGCTTTCAGGCACAGAAAATGATCTATTTAATGCCATATCATGCCATCTGGAAGGGCAAAAGGTTTTAAAGCAGGGGCCTGTAATGCCAAAGCCCAACTTTCTACAGCTTGAGCTGAAGAACAATTCCTTCAGCTGGTAGCACGAACAGATTATTATCTCCCATGCAGTTTAAAAGAAACATGACATGGCATACAAAGCTATGATGCTTCCATTGAAATGAAGCTTTATTTAAAAACAAAGGCTGTTTTATCGTCTCTCCCACATGTGGCATTGAGAAAAGGTAGACCTAAATGACTGGACAACACCTTTTTCAGCAGCACAGCACAAATATCATCCAAATGTACTCCTGTTCAGAACTGCTGGAGGGGGATTACTGGAGAACATCGTATAATTACTAGCTGCAGTAACTACAGTTACATGTTAGATTTGTCAGAGCCTTTAGAGACGGTGAGTTTAAAAGTCACTATGAGACAGACTTTGGTGTCAGGCAGAGATTGTAAATTGTCAGCCTTAGAGCCAGGGCTTGGGATGTTAAATTGTCATATGCACTATCTGGTGGTAAGTGCTTGGCTCTCTCTCTCTCTCTCCACCACTTTGCTGAGGATGGGTGTTGGGAGAAGAGGTTGCATGAAGCCCTTTTTTGATCAGGCCCATGTGCACAAAAATGCATTTGTTCCTTTTTCATGCCTGTATTTTCCCTGTGAAAAAAAAAAAAAACAAAAGCCTGAAACTCTTTTCATTTAGGCTGGTATAGGTCAGAAATGACTCGCTGGGCTCAGTGGGGTAAGTGATATCAGTAATTTGTACACTGCCCAGAGCATGGAATTAAATAGGTAATGGTTAGCAGGCAATTACATTTAATCTGTGTTCCCATAATTTGTAGAGATATTGTGGGGAGATTCTCTTTTGCTCTCAGCCTTTCAGTATATCTTCCTGTGTGACACTGAGAAACATTCTAAAGTGAATGCTATTTGCAGCAGAGTGGGCTTCCTGGCTCTGGTGTTCACCAGCTCCCACCATATCTCCTGCACAGCCCTTGGGCACAGCTGGTTCCTCGCCAGCAGGCAGGTGCAAAGATGAGCCTGAAGTCAGAGGCTGCAGTAAGTATCCCTTGTTTTATTTGGATGGGGCTTTGAGCAAACCGGTATAGTGGAACGTGTCCTTGCTCATGGCAAAGGTGTTGGAACTAGATGATTTTTAAGGTCCTTTTCAACTTAAACCATTTTATGATTCTATGATTCTATGTTTTGCTCCTGCAAGTTCAAACCCAGGCAGAGGTTTCTTCAGCTTCTGCATTTAGTGGAGGATTTACAAGCAAATGTTTTTTTTTTTCAGGCCTTTGGAGCAATCTCTAAATTTACTCTGACTGAGCTGACAGATTATGGGATTGGAGTAAAGAAAATGAAGTGTCAGACCACTTAAGAACAAGAAGGTGTCTTGCACTTAGGAGCTGGTCTTTTGCAATCTGACTTGTGACAGGACAAGAGCAAAGTATGTTGCCTGTCCATCTTTTTGACTTTTGCTAAGCATTAACACAACGATATGGGACAAAACACAGAATTGCTGAGGGATTTTTTTCAAAAAGTGAACTCTTCAAGAGACAAACAGAAAAGAGGAGTCAAGAAAAAGCTGATGAAACTTTTCAAAGGCCACCAAGAGAGAGACAATGTTGTAATCAAGATACCCTTGAAGAAAAAGTGAATTCCTGACCTGTTCCCATGCCATAGTAGAAAATCCTCTGTCCAATGGCACTCTGTCAAGATATTCAGCTAGTTCCTGCGTACATCTGACAGCGGTACAGCAGACCACCATGCCAATGAACAGAGGTAACCTGCCACTACATTTGGATTTTTGCATCATGGATTTTGGGAAACAAGCAAGAAGTTTTGGGGTAGGACATTTATTTACAAATTTCCACGTCTCCTAAAGCAAACGGCTAGAGTTGGAAGAACTTTGAACAGGGAAGATGCTAAACATGTGCTGAGAAATATATTGTGTACTCATCTACATCCTGCAGATGATTCTGCAGTCAATCTGGCGCAGTTATTAAGAACTAGCCCAAATGATATTAATAGAAGTAAAACATTACTGCGTAATGATACTGTGCAAATGAAACACATCAATAATGGCATTACATATATAGATAAGCCATATATATTACATATATAGATGTGTCAACAAACTAACGAGTTATATTTATATCCCTGTACAATAATATTTATGGATATGATTGTGGAAAGCAAGGGAGACTATGTTTTATGGGCAGGTCTAATATTAGAACTAATTGGAGTTCGTGAGCCAAAACATCTCCCTCCATTTAATACATCTGCTGCAGAAATCACATGCTTTTGATGGCTTTGCTCTGAGGCTGTGTGTGGCAAAGTGCTTTAAAGAAAGAAATGTAGAAATGACTGACAAGTCAAAAGTTAACCCATTTTCTCCATGCATATTCTTTTTCTCTTTTGCATTAATTCGTCATTCTGAAAAAATTATTGATTTAGATGCTTCTTATTTTTTGTGTGTCCTCAACTCGACCACCTCAAATCCCTTCTTTCCTCTTTGCAGACTGTTAAGAAGATAACTCCTGTATCACTGTACACTCAGATGTATGAATGTCAGAAATTTATAAAAGCAATCAGCCAGGAAAACTGGCAGTAGAGCACACTGCAGAAAGTCTTCTCAGATATCCAGCAGCATCCTGAGCTGGGCATACCATTTCCATCCAGAAATCCTTTCAATGATTGTTAGGCATTAATGCCTCAGTGAAAAGTAGGTTGTTGGTACCATGAAGGCTTTTGGGTGTTACATGAATTTGAGTTATTTAAAAATGCTTCAGAGATGTGCTTCAGAGATGGGCTGACCAGTGCTTGAAAAAAGGCTAAGCAGTTCTTAAATAGTCACTGTGGAACTTGTAATGCTGTCACTTTAGATCCATTAATTTTTTAATTAAAAACTCTTTGGATTAATGTATGAACAGTGCTGGGGAAGGGTCTGGCACTTGGGACACCCTCTTGATAGGGAAGTGTCTCAGAGACAGGTTGTGGACTATGTATCTCTCTCCTCTCTCTGAATGTGGGAGAGAAGGACATGTGACGGTCCCTTGGAGGATGCAAACTGTTAGCCTTGGACACGGCACTTCAGAGAACCCATGCAATTAGGCCACTTGGAAGCTCTGGTGCTGCAAAATGAACATGCTGATTGATTTTAAGTGTTGGAAAGAATGTTGCTTGGGTTGCTCACTGAGCCTTGAATGCCAAATATCTACTCAGACTGGGTTGTAGTCCAGGTGGTCTTGCCCTGAAGTAATCTATCATAATCTAAAGTCACTCAATGGCTGCAATTTATATGAAATGATAACTTCACTCCATCCAGAGGCATGTGTTCCATACTGAGAAATGACCTTGTCTCTCATTCTCAATAGACAGGTATAATACAAATGTTTAAGACAAATCCCTGCTGTTTGCAATGCCTGCTGCCTCTGGATGGAAAGGCTTTGGACATTAAGACGCTAAAGCAAACTTGTCTCTTGTCATGGTGCGTCATGGTGTTCTACCTCTGCAGGAGCTGGTGGGGCAACTACATGCTGTTCTTCTTGCTGTGCCTGCTGGATGAGATGGGAATATTGGTCAGGCTTATCTATGACTGCTAGTTTTACAGCAGTAGATTGAGTGACTTCAAGGCAAAAAGAAAAAACAGCCATTCTCACTCCTTCAAGCCCATACTCAACTGTTTTTATAATGTAAAGTAAAATGGCACCTGCAGTTGCAGTCAGATTTCATGAAAAGCCTAGGAGAACCTATCTGTAAAAGGTTCCTGCTGGTAACATCTGAACTGCTTACTTGCCCAGCTTACTTTTCCCCTGTCATGCTGGAGCAGCATCACTTTCCAAGGGGAGATGGAATCCTTGGTCTGTTTCCCTGCATTGGCCTCTAGGCAGCTCATATTGTTCTCTTGTCACTAGCACAGAATGCTGTAGGCAGGTGTGTGGTCCCTTTAGAAGGTTTAAGATATATGAATGCTATGGGGGTGTCTGACCTTTATCTCTGTGTAATGATGGGACATTTATTACAGATTCTTTCATCCTCCACATATTTCTATAAAAATAATGGGGCCCCACATGGGTGCCTCTAGTTCTTCCTTGTATCTGAAAAGTGATAAATGCAACCAAGTAGCTAATTAAACATTTTGTCAGTGTGGCATTCGCAAATAATTGTGATTCCTAATGATAGTGCTGTGATAAATGAAGGAGTTAATATATTCCAGTGGCACCCAGACAATGCAGATAAAATGATCAATCTTCATCCTGGTTCCTCTCCTGGGCATCCTTTTTCCCCTCCCTGATTCCTGTTGCTCCTTCAGGCAGAGCAGATCAAGGAGCTGAAAACATTGAGATCTGTCCCAGCTGGGTATCTCAGTAGAGAAAACTTAAAAATTTCAAATATGTGGTCACGGTCCTCTCGAGCTCCCAGAGGATCCTGCCTCTGGGAAGAAGATTAGCCCCATTGTACCTACAGCCTCCAAAACTCCTCTTCAAAACCATTTCTCTGTCTTAGAGTGTGTAGGGTAGGCAGAAGCATGGTAGAAGCTAGAAGAGAAGAGCCGAGCCACAGATACAGACACATGCATTCATGCACAAGTACAGCTCACCATTCAGCCACCTAGACCGGAGGAAGTGGAATTGTAATCTGGTTGAAGCAGATTTATTGTTTTACTCTGCTATTGACAAGCTAAAAATAAAATCCAGCCATGGCAGGGTAAGAATATTTGTAAGGAGTAAGGAACTGTAAGGTAATAGTGTCTGCTCTGCTTTGCGCCATTGTAAACACTGGCTTGTCCAGAATGAGACACCCTGCAGATGCACCTGGGTGCATCCTACTGCAAAATTTGGCCCTAGAAGGCTGTAGAAAACCAGATTTTGCTGCAGCTACGGGGTAATTTTGTAAGAAAATATGTTAATTGAGCTCTGAGTGCCATTTTTATTAAGAGTGTGAGTAAATGTGCTACTTTATCTCCCTCCTGGTGTGTGCATGAATTTAATGCTCACAGCTTGTGTTGGCAGAGCTGGAGGCTGAATTCTGTTTATTCATTATGTTCTAATACCATCATCACCATTGCTACTGTCCCCCTAATGAGTTCCTAGCAACATCCCAGGACAAAGACGTTTACCCACAGAATGGACTTGGCCTCATGACTTAAATAGGATGATAACTGTGCCTTCTCCATTCTTTCTTCTCTTCAACCCCAAGACTCTTTAATTCTAGATCTCAAAAAGGTTTCTGGCCCAGTACTTTGCTGAATTCAAGCCTGTCCCAAGAAGGATAGTGGTTTAACAAACCGATGTTTTCCAATGAAAAGCTGATTGCACTGAAACATTTCCAGACCAGCCACAGTGAGGACAAATTCATTAATATATGCCTTTGGGCCTGTTTTGTTTTAGTCACAGGAAGATAAATGCTTTAAAGTTTCTCCCACTTCAGGTGATCTGTTGAGTTACTATTTCAGCAGGGCCGCACTGGAATTGAGGCAAAATGGGATTATGGAGAACCAGGCAGGAGCTCCATAGCCGATGGCTAATAGTCACTGCTACTCTTGGTAGCACATTGGAATTGCTGCTGCTTTTAGAGACAGCAGGTGCAGTGACTGTAGGCTGTGAAGAGATGGTGCATCCTGGATTGAGCCGGGATTGAGTTCTGTCTCTCCATGTCTTTCTCTGCCAGAGGTGAATATGGCTGCTACTGTGAAAGCCAGCAGCTGCTGTGCAGAATGATGTTGCAGGATGACACTTATTTGTGCAGGCTTTCCTGTTAAATGTGGAGCAATGGGTTCTTCCTTTGGTCTTCAGGAATCCTGAGAGGTAATGCAAACTTGTATGCTGTGGGCTTGGGAAGATAAGGTTATGCATGAGTATTCTCTTCCTTGCACTTATTTCTAAAGGTATTATGACCATTCTAGCGTTATCACAAATTCATTGAATTTCAGATGCACATAAGAAGAGCAACCAAAAAAGAAAAAGAGATGCTGAGTGCAGACTCTTAGGATTTAAGTGTAGTGGTGTTCACAACTTGCTGGTGGTTGTTGTATTTCACACTCATGATTAGCACACAGTTAATCATTGCACAAACACAGCATTTCAACAGAGGATTTCCACCAAGCCTTGGACTGAATGTTCAGCTGAAGACTTGACTCTGAGTTACCATGAAGAGACAGTGTTTGCAAGGTGTCAGTTGAGGGACCTTGACAAGAGCAATGTAAGTACTCCCATTGTAAGCAGACAGTGGTTCCCATAATAGGAAGCGTTGAAAACACACAGTAAAACTAAAGGGAAGCACTTATTGAAAGCAGATACTTTTATTCCACAGTATGTGACAGACCCACTGAATTAACTGCCACAGGATATACAGGCAATAGGGTTCAAAGGATGGGTAGAGACATCAGTGAAAAATAGTCTATTTGACAGATTTAAACCCAGTTTGCAGTAGTTTCCACTGTTTAACTATCATTTATCAATGAGCAACTTCTGTCCTTATCTGGAGTTTCATTGCAGAAGATGCTATACTGATGCATGGAGTCAGTCCCAGCTCCAAAGTATTAAAAATATACATATGAATTCAAAGAAGGGATGGGACTATTGGTAACTAATGTCCCTGTAGTTCTACCTTTTCTATATTGTGGTTTGTGGGTTTTTTTAAAGCAAAAATGGACTTGGGAAGAATAGACAAATAACATCTCCCAGGGAATTCAGAAATTAGAGAGTAGGGAAAAGATTAATTTTCCTTGGAAGTTTTGGGTGGTGGTTGCTAGAAACTGACCAAAAGGCAGTGTTGTCTGATACAGAAATTCTTCAATTTCTGATGATAGGAAGGGCAACAACTGGAGAAGTCATGCAAAAAAGGTAGTATTTGTCAAGTTGTCTTTTATTTCTGGTGCTGATTAATTGGGCATTGTGAGGCAAACCTTTGTAAACATGAGGCTGCCTTTATAAAATCAAGAGGTTTTGAAATTATAAATCTTCTCTTCATTTGTTTTCAGCTGTTTAATTCTTTAGCTTTCATACACTGTACTCTGGATAAAATTTGGTGTCATGCTTGCTATATCAGTGCTGTGTGGGGAATGGCTGTGCTGTGTCCTTGGGAGAAACGCAGCTGCACCAGCACTGGAGAGCACCAAGAGCTGCTCCATTTCCAGTTGCTGCCTAGAGAACTAATTTTGGAGCAGAGGAAGGCAGTAGCTGTTCACCTCTTCATCTTTAGCCTTCACAGGTAGCCACAGCCCACCTTGGGAACACCGTCCATCTGAGCACATCTTACAAAGATGCAAGCTGAGAACAGATGCTTCTAATAGGTAGTTCTTCAGCCTATAGGATTTAAACTGGAGGGAGTAGGGACCAGGAGAGTTGAAACCTGGAAAAGGAACAGAGGGAAGCTAAAGAAACTCATCTATGCCTGGGACAGAAACAAGTACCCAGCATTGACATCTGACTGCTGCTTGCCATCCATTTGAGCATCCCAGCGGACAGCTGGATTTTCCTCTCACAGGGAGGTGGTATCAGCAGAAAAGTGCCAGATGCCAAGATAATTTGAAGAAATGGGAAGAAGCGGGCTATTTACTGGCCTGGAGATGCTTTTATTTTCAACTGCTATAATTTTCAGCTGTCTCAATGAATTTAGGTCAAAGAGCCTGCTATGTAGCTTAGGCCAGGCAATAAGAAACTGTAGAAAACATTTGTTGGGGAGCATCAAGTAAAAGATGATGGCATTTACTATAGTTCTTCTGCTCCACATCTTGTGTGCCTCTCTAAGGCAGGATGAAGTGTGACAAAGCATGGCCAAATGTTTTGTCCACACACACAGAGTCCAGGATCTGTGCTCTGGCTGCTAGTGAGCCATTGAAGTGGGCCATCACTGCTTCATTTTCTCCCAATTAACATGGGGAGAAAGGATTTAACTCATCCTGCATTAATGAGGTATCACAGAAGGAGCTAAACAGCAGTGGAAATAGCACAGAGAGGAAGATTTTGGTGATCTTATGCATGAAGAGATCATGATTAGTTATGGAGCTTGAATATACAGGTGTTTAGAAGTTGGCATTAAGGCTGGGAAGAGGCTTGTCAGCAGAGATATGACCCACCTGCTAGACAGTCAGATCTGTATTCCTCTTGCCCAGGTAAACCCTTCCCTTAGAGAGAGACACAATTTCAAGTTCCCTTCACCTCCAAAGGGGACAGTTCATGTGAATGAGGACATGTGAATCTAGCAGTTGCCCCCTCCCTTCCCTTGACCTGAGCCTCTCTGATACCATTGTTTCTTTCCTGGAGTCCCAATCTGTATCTCTGCCTTAAAATCCCCTTATTGCAAAACCTGATGCTTTTTCTGTCTCAAGTTACACCAAAGCTCTTAGGTGTCATATATGCCTCAGATGAGGATCAGATATGAACCCAGCTGGCCTTGAAAACCTCTCCATGAGGACCATGCACAATGGATCTGAGTTGGGGCAGCATGGACTTAAGCATGAACCTTGAAGTCACAGGCTAGCTTTGCAAGAAGACCCCTTACACATGGACATACCTGTATGGGCACACATGTCCAGTTGCATACATTTTTCTTCTCAAAACAAACATTTTAATCTTTTTGTGTGGATAAAAGATGTTGTTTAGGGGGAAAAAAAAATCCAAACAACAAAAAACTCCCTCAAACCTCACTCCCCTGCCAAAAGCCTGAATATTTTTCATATAGAAAAGGTGCTGCACCAGAAAACTAACTTTAGTTGGAAGACCATGTGCGAATTTTGTAGCAACTCAGAAAAGCTTCCTGTCTTCTACTGATCCTTCGAATGGGTATATCGCTACCTCTAATGTTTTCCCTTATGATGTTTTGGGCTGTTACATATTTTCATTAAGGCAAAAAATGTATAGAGGATTAGCTTCTTGTTTCTTTAATTTAGACTTCAGGTAGAGTCGTTCTCTTTCTTTCAGATGTAATTATGAATATTCACGGTTGTGTCAAAATTGTCCAGGTGTTCGTCTATAAATATTCACAAATCATTGTTGTGTGTGAGCATAAATCTGCATTATCTAAGCATGAATGTGAAATTGTCCAACCAGATCATGAATATTCATTGTCTAAATAGACTCTGAAGTGCCCATAAACTGTCTTACACTTTAGCAGCTTGATCTAGGTTTCTTTCACAATAGCCCACAGCTTTACAAGTGACTGGTCAGAATGGAGAAAATAAAATTTATCATCATGTACAGTGGTTACTCACAGTAAAAGCACAAACTCATTCTGCATTTCTTTCTCAGTATATAAAATGAATAGGGACATGGCCCATCAACCTCCACTCCATATTCTATACCGAGTGTTTTCACCCTCAATTTTCTAGGCTCAACTTCCTTCCTTTATAAGCCAGGACAAGATTGTCTTTCTCTCAGAATCACAGACACAGTGTATGTGGGGCTGTCTTAGTTTGTATTGCTGTAAAAGACCAGCTATGGTGCCAAGAAATGAAGAGTTAACCCCAGAGTGTCTAGAAGAATAAGGTCCTGCTTCTTCTGTGGTTGTGCTGGAGCTGTTGTGGAAACCAGGAGAAACTGTCTTATTCTCAGATTGCTTGAAGGCTATTTGGTGCTATTGGAAATTCACCAGGGGCAATGTTGTTCTCCTCCACAGAGTACCCCAGCTTCACCTATTAAAGATCTCTTATCAGATACCTACACATGGTGGCAGGATTTATAGGAAAGAGATAATATCTTGTATTATGCTATTTGATAAAATTTGAAAAAAATTTAAATTCTAGAAATCTGTAGTGCCTTAAAAGTACTTGTGGGCTGTTTTGTTTTGTTTTCCTGCAGAAAAGGAGATAAGGATGTCTGGATCACTTGTAAGTATCTGCCTTGTTTAACCTATAAACATCTAACTTTGAAGGAAGTACTCTTACTCTTTGTGCCTTTGATATTTTTTGGTGAAATAGGTAGTGTTCATTGTCCTTTCCCATGAACTGAGAAGGAATATGCTATAGCATGGGACATTCAGAGATGGGAAGAGCAAGTATGAGAAAAAGAGTCTATGACTACTGTAGAGAAATTAATAGAACAACCAAAACTTCCAGGAACTCTGGATCAGAGCTTTTTCCAATAAAATTAAAGTGAATTTGACTCACTGACACAAAATTCTGGTCAGGTTTGGATCTACATGCATCCCTTGCATGGGCCTCTCTCACAGAGTGATGTTAGGTGAAAACCATTGTGAAAGCCCAGTGCAATGAAAATATTACTCCATGCACAGTATCGGAGCAAAATACTTCTTTGTTCTTTGCTTGCCTTGCAGGGATGATGCACTGCTTTTTGACTGTCTTTGTAAATTCAGGAAGGTGAGAGGCACAGGAGCAGTGGAGGTGAGATGGTACATTTTTGCACTTGTGTCTCAGTGCCCAGCAGAGAGTACTTGTGTCTTCCTTGAAGAAATAATGGGGGAAATTCTTCTCCATTGCAGTTTAATTGAAACTCAGAACATTATGGTTCTCTCCTTCTCAGATATATTCAGACTAGCCAATCCTTGCATTTCCTTCATCACCCCTGCTTTATTTCCTCTTTGAAATGCTCTCTGGGTAGTGTCGGAGTCCAGGATATCGAGACTACACCTCAGATCGCCCTGGAGGGTCTGGGACCCTTACAGAGACCCCAGGAGGATACNAGTGCACAATGGGAATCGCAGAATCATGGGATGGTTTGAGTTGGAATGGACACAGAGTGGTCAGTCTGGATGCACTTGGTCTAAATTCTTCTAGTGCCTATTTACAGTGTGAGTGAAAGGACAATTGTGCCATACCAATCAGGATCCTGTAAAAGCTAGCAGTTGCTACCTAAAACCAGAAAGATGTCAAGGAAATAAGCTGATAGTGTTTGCTTTGATAGTACAATTCTTCTAACATGCTTTTTCCCTGATGGAGGGTTTCTTGTAGAGGAACAATGTGCAGTGAAAATTCTCTGAGATTGGTCATCACCTGCAATGTTGATATTGGTAATAATAACAACACGATAGACTTCAGAGGTATTGTCCCACTGCTGGAGGAGATACAATTTATACTTGAATGAAAGTCCTTGACACAGAGATCAATTTAACCTAATTGCTAATGCCATTTGTTGTGTTTGTCATTGCAGAAAGTCAGGTTGCTGAGTTTTTCTAGTTTACCTTTTGGTTTTTAACAAATTGCAGCTAGGCTCTGACAGAAAGCAGGATGGAATGCAGTTAAAATCTCTACATGTTTGCTCAGATGCTTGTTGTCAAGATCTGTATCCTTTGCTGCAACCCAAATGACTTGTTCAAACTCTTTCCAGCTCTCACTTACAATGATGCCTGTGCTTTGTGCTAGTCATTTTTCAAAGACAAAAAAACTATAAAAAACTCAGGCAGACAAGAGACATGGGCCTCATCAAACAGAGGGAAGAAATTGCTTGACAGTAAACAGCACCACATTGTACAGCAGCTTCAGCCGATGAGTGGCCTAAAATCCCTCTAGGGGAAGATGTGGGTCAGGGAGAAAAAGGAAGAGTGGTCTTAAGATCTTTCCTGAGCCAAAGCAGAGAAGAACTGTTTACCAACTCACATTTGAAGAATGGTGATATGCTAAATCACCTTTTTAAGGAGGGAACTGTGAAAGAATTAGAATAAAAATGTAAAAAAAAAAAAAAAAAAAGTCATGCTTCTTCTTCATGAAAAACCAATAAGCTAAACCCCACAGGAACAAGGCTGATTCTGACAGGATCCTGACCGTGCTCCTGTGCACACTTGGGTGTACAGCAGCAGGATGGAAAAGACTACATTTGTGTTAGGAATCATAATCTGCTTCCAAGATCAATACAAGACTTGGCTTAGCTGCGAAGGTCATGATTACACCTCTCTCAGACTCACAGGATCTGAACAGTGTAGATGCTAAGAAAAATATCATTACTGTAAATAATATTCATATCTGAAACTGCTACCTCACAGGTCACTTCAACCATCTTGGGTACTAATGGCTGCACTATAGCACATGATAACTTGGGCTGGCAGTTGAAAAATCCTGTATATTCCCCCAAAAGGAGCAGAACTGTCTGACAACTGGTTTGAAAGCTACTGGGAACAGCAGGACTGGCTTCAAAACTCACTCTGAGGTGTAAACTGAACACAAAAAATATGGCAACATCAGAACTTTGCAAAGCCAGGACTAATTAAAAGAACAATTTTATTTCCTGACTGCCAACACAGAAGCAACTGTTCAGCATAGACTAAGGAACAGGAGTGTCTATATGACTGAGCCAGAACATATAATGGTTGAGCTGTACAGTTCTACCTTACTGTGAAAAAACTGCACAGAAAATGTTCTTCTCAACTGTGCTTAAATCAGAGACTCACAAGCTTTCCTTTTGGGGAGCTATGTCTAAACTGGCACGTCACTTGAGAATAATCAAAATTTCGGTAGTACTATTGCCACAATCTTGTAGTGACGACATCAGTGGCTATCAAGAGCAGAAGGGGGATGCTGCTTCTGAAAACATTTGTAGAAGCCTTCATGTGATGAGATGCTGTTTTTAGAATGCATTAACATTTCCTTTTGGCCTATGTTTCATTTGCTGCACTCTGTTCTTTTCCTTCTCCCCTTGAGGGTATGACATGGCCAGTAATGTCATGGCCCTAATATAAGTCTCTGCACCTGTGACAAAATCCAAGCCTTTGAGTGTATTTGTTGCTCCAAAATCAGAGCCTGCCACATAAGAGACATTTCCAGAGCATTGCACTGAATAGGGCTTTTGACCCTCTTTTCATGGTTATTTTTTCTCTGCATGTGCCCAAGTCTATGAAGTTGTGAAAATGGATGTGAATTGCCTTACCCCAAAACACAACAGGCTAGGATGGAAAGGACTCATTTAACCATTAATGTAGAAAACACAAGAAATCTCAAAGATTGTTGACTTACACGTTCAGGGATAGGGGTTACCCAGCTACTTTCCCTAGGAACAAATAATTACAATTTCAGAAGATGCCATATGCCACTAGCAAATATTTCCACTGAAAAAGTTGTTGAGAAGTTGAACGCTGATTTAACTGGGAGCAAGATGTGATCTTCTGTTGGATGACGATGCTCAAGATGGTAATTTTACAGACAAACTATCATGAGAAGTCTTTAAATAGTTTGTATTCTCTGATGTTTTCAGACAAAAACAGCAGCTGAGTTTTTTTCAGCCTTCTGTGTGCAGGAACAGACCTTGTGTTCTCACCTTGCAAATAGTGGGACTGTAATTTCAACATTGTTTCTGTGTTCAAACTAACAGAGAGCTGAGAATGAAGGTTGACATTGACAATGTCCTTTTAACATTTTGATTGGCACGTCTCTACATCCTGCCACTCACAATACCCAGAGAGAAAGCTATCTCATTAATAACAAAGAAAGAAAAAAAATGAAAGCCATTGGCTTGTGTTGTCTGAGTGCAAGTTGTAAGACTTTGCTGACACCTGCGAGGTGGAATAAACATCTGCATTTCAATCACTCGGAAGGGAAGTCCATGTTTACAGAATTCAAATGCTCTGTGCATGTGGTTTTTTTTTTTTTTTACGAGTTAACGTGTCAGCCTTCAGTCAGAAAATCCAGTTATGCTTTCCCCCAGGATGGGAGTGAGAGACAACATGTGTGCTATGGGCTACCAGGTTCCACAGGATACCGAAGGATAGGCAGCATCAGGTAGAAGGTAGTAAAGGGTAGGTTTACAATGCTATAGAGTGCATGTATATGGCTTAAACTGGATAGTATGGGTACCTAAAAGGAGCCGAGCCCAGCCTGGTGCTCCCACTGTCCCACGACTTGCTCAGAGGAACAGATGCATCTCTGCTTACCCCAGAGACCATGAGCACCAGAGGCATTGCACCAGGTGGGGTGCATTGCTGGGCACTGTCTGAAAACATAAGGGCCAGGATGTGCTGGGGATGTGCCATGGAGGAGGAGAGAAACTACCACGGGAAACAAACTAATTCAAATGCACTGGCAGCTGCCCCTTCACAACCTCTGAAGCAGCATGCAGCACATAACAATAGAGAGAGAAACGAAAGCCCCTCAAAGTAAAACTGAGGAGCACAGAAATTAAAACTGAAGGAAAAAGCAAGGAAGAATTGCTGAATAACCTTTTGCAGCTGGAATGTTCAGGTGTGTGGCAATTCTGGGTGGTGAGCTGCAGGCATGGATATTTGTAGCGGTTCGAGCAATGCTTTGATTAAGTTACCTGTTTTTATTACAGTGCCCCAGATAATATCTTTCTTGCTGAAGTTTGCAGTGGCATTTCTCTGTTCTTCAAACTGAAGCAGATTCATCTTGTTGGTTGCTTTTTTTTTTTTAAGTTATCAAGTCCCATTTTTCCTTTAGGGAAAAAAAAAAGAAAAACCTTACCTATTCTATGATTATAATTCAGGTTAATCTTCCTTGGACTGCAGTTTTCCTCTGTGTATATATATATGTATATATATATAAGAATTTGTAAGTGTGAAGCTAAAAGGCAGAGGGGGTTTGTTGCTACTTTTTCCTAGTGCTGCTTTGCTCAATGGACCTTAGCAAAATTTTTTTAGTCACTATTCCTTCCCTCAATATTCCTTTCATCTGTAAGAAACCTAATGATTAAGACAATCTCAGAAAGATTTTCAAGACAGAAGACAGCAGTATGAAAATCTTGGAAAATTAGTCCCTTTCTCTGCAGTATAAGCAATACCAGTTCAAATTATTTCCTCACCATCTTACTGATGGGTCCTGTCCTGATACAGACAAATCACCTCTTAGGAAAAAATTGTCTGTTTTGGCCACTCACTTCTTCTTCTGTGCAGTTTCTGAGGGGCTGTCAACATCTTTTTAGTGGTTTTGTCCACAATAGAGGAGTCAAAGTATGTTGCTATCCATTTCAGGCAGATATTTTTAAATGGAGGATCTCAGTGCAAAGTTAGACTTCAGCCTCTGTGGAGATTTTTGGGTAGGTGTGGTGTCCATTAAGTGAACACCAGAGCTGGACACCTCTGCTGTATTTCCAGCCCCTTCACAATCCTGTATTTGTGTGTCTTTGCTTACTCCTTTGGTAAAGAATTATGTTTCTTTCAGGGAGTGTGGTAGGTTGCTCAGAATTTGGGGCTGTTGGCATGGCTGTGATATCCATCACTAGCTACATTGTGTCCCCAAACCCTATGGTCTATCACATCAGCAGGGACGTGTTTCTAACCCTAGCTCCTCTCTCTGTGCCATTCTAAGCCTTTTTAAGCTTTTTTATTTGGTTGGTTTTTTGCTTGTTTGTTTTTTTTTTTTTTGTGGTTTTGTTTGTTTGTGGGTTGGGGGGGAGTGTTTTGGTTTTGGTTTTTTTTTTTTTTTTTCTTTTCTTTTTCCTGTGGTTGCAGAGCATAGTGTGAGCCATAATGAGTTCTCAGGGTCATCTGCTTTTATACTCCTTTGTCTTCCATCATACACTTCCTGTTCTCTGCACAGTCCCTGCTTCCCCTGCTGAATCACAAGGGGAAGCTTCAGGCAGTGCCAGAATAGGGGTAAATAAAAACTTGTAAATTAATCCCAAAGCAAGATGACTTCACTTACAACAATCTTTTTCAATCTTTTTTGTTGCTTTAACTCAAAATGAAAGAGATCCACACCCCTCTGGAAATGCAGGTTACTTTTTGAATGCACTAATACTATTTTATGGTAGCATCCTTACCTTGACATTTTAAAGGAAAGACTTGAAAAGACAGCTGTTGTATTACCTCCTATGCTTTGCACAGCAACATAGGTTCTTTATCTATTTCCACATTGTCCTTGTAAAAGAATTTGTTTTCTCTTAAATAAATAGCAGAGATTGTGCTAAACAAGTGCCACTTTCTGACCCTGCTCTCTGCAAATTCCATGGTTTGCGTGGGTGGATCAGTCTTGTGTCTTAAGGCCGTCTGTGTATTACATGCTGTATGGACTGTATGATCCCCTGGGCCTTAATACATCTGGGTGCTTAGTACAAAACCTGCTGTCTCCAGGTGGCCACCAAGGACAGTCCGTACTGAGTAGGAAGAATGACTTTCTTGGAGGTGAAAACAGTTACTCGGGTAAGAGCAGGAAGAACAAGACTTTCCGTAGGGAAATGCATAGGTGATCTAGATACAGTGTCAAACCTCTTTTAGCAGCTTGATTTTACAAAGACAAGGGAGCTGCAGCTGTACCAACATCTAAAGAACATCAGTCCATGCAGTAGTATTTTGCATAGGCTGCTTTTAATACTTCCCTACCATAGTAAAATAGATGCGTTTACTGGAGGAAACCTGACAAAATTGTGTGGTGACCCTAGTTGGACACCAAGTGCCCATCAAAGCTGCTCTATCACTCCCCTCATCTGAACAGGGGAAAGAAAATATAACAGAATATAACAAAAAATATAACAAAATATAACAGAAGGCCTGTGGGTCGAGATAAGGGCAATGAGATCATTTGCTGATTACAGTCATGTGCAAAACAAACTTGACTAGGGGAAATTAATTTATTGCAAATCACATGAGAGTACGGTAATAAGAAATAAACCTAAATCTTAAAACACTTTCCTGCCCTCCTCCTTTCTTCCTGGCCTTAACTTTGCTCCCAATTTTTGCTCCCTCTTTCCTCCAGTGGCACAAGAGGACAGGCAATGAGGGTGCAGTCAGTTCACCACATGTTGTCTCTGCTGCTCCTTCCTCCTTGGTGGGAGGACTTCTCACTCTCTTCCTCTCCTCCAGTGGGAGTCCCTTACATACAGTACAGTCCTTTCCCTGTGTGATCCTGCCAGGATGCTGCTTCAGCATGGGCTCCCCACAGGGTCATTGCCTCCTTCAGGCATTGACCTGCCCCAGTGTGGGGTCCTCCAGGGTCTACAGATGCCTTCATCTGTTCTAGTGTGGACCTCCATGGGCTGCAGGGGGACAGCCTGCCTCGCCACGGTCTCCACCATGGGCTGCAGAGGAGGAATGTCTGCTCTGGTGCTTTGAGCACCTTCTCCTCCCCTTTCTTCACTGGCCTTGGTGTCTGCACAACTATTTCTCCCACATATTCTCACTCCTCTCTCCAGCTGCTGTTGGGCAGCGGTTTCACCCTTGCCCCTTCCTAAAATGTGTTATCCTGGACATGCCACCACAGTCACTGATGGGGTCAGCCTTGGCCAGCAGTGGGTCTGCTTTGGAGCCAGATAGCATTGTCTCTGTCAGACATGGCAGAAGCTTCTAGCAGCTTCTCACAGAAGTCACATGTGTAGCCTCCCCGCTACCAAAACTTTGCCACACAAAGCTGATACAAGTTGACAAGGTTGTGTCCCCACCTTGTGGAAACTGGGGAGTGCCAGTGTTTTAAAAAGCTTCTTGTCAACTCAGAGCAGTCAGGTATCTGGTCCCAAAGCTGCTGCTGCTGCTGTGTCAGTTCTCTAGGTACTACGGCTAAACGTGCAAGAGGGCAAGCACCCTTTGAACTTGCAGATCACAATTACTGGACAGTAAAGGTGTTCATAACATGAAACACAAAATTCACAAGTCCCTTTTGAAAACTTTGGCTTGGAAAAGATGCATATGTGGTTGGGTGTCCTGGGGTATCTTCTACTTCTCTGCTTACACAGACGGATGAGTCTGCAGGGAGAGCTGTGTTTCCTGCTGATGATGGGAACACTGTAAAGCCTGGAGTATTTTTAAGATCTTCTCTGTGCTCTCACAAGGCCAGCTTGGTGGACAGACTTCAGCAAGTGGAGAATTATCCAGTGTACTGGGAAAAGCATGGGCATTCTCTGAAAATTAATTCAGCTGGTGTGAGCTACCCTGTGGGCTTCTCTGCATCCACCTTCAGCTGCAGATACACCTCATGCCCTTATGTTGTCTTCCTAAGAAAAATGGCTCTCAGGATCCTATCCCCTTTCCTGTGCCATTTTTACAGCAGAGCTGTGCTGAAATACCTGGGGAATCAGGTCATTTTCTCCATCCCTTGTCTATCTTCAGTGCCCAAAAGATGTCATAGTAACGTTAGTCCACTCATCTGCTCCTCTTGCTTTACGAAAGTGACTTTTGATGTACCAGGTAATAAAGACACAGATACCCTTTTTTTCCTTCTACATTCATAAGCTCTAATTCTTATCTTGTCACTTCCTGGGGTCCTGTGAAGAACACTACAGCCACAGTACCATATTCTTCCATGAATCCACCTTCCCTCTTGTGATTGCAGCTGTTTCTATGCTAATAACCCTGCTTAGCTCAATTGGTTGACTGTTTCTGTTATTAAATAAACATCGCTGTTGTATCAGCCTCTTGTGAATTTCTGGAAGCACTACCCAAACACTTGGACCATCTTGCTGCCCCTGCCTCTCGTGGGATAGATAGAGGAGTATGATTAGGTGCATGTATGTTTTTATATAACATACTCATATTTTTGCAATCACTTCTGTAAGTGAAGATTTTCTTTTTTTTTTTTTGTTTAATTCTCTTTTTCATTTCTTTTGGACATCTGTTTTTTATTGCTGTTCAGACTTTCTTATTTCCTAAGGGTCTGTATTTTCTCTATAGTGTTGCTCAGGAGGACAGTGTATTACAGATTTTTTTCACTGTGTATGAGGGCTAAAATGCAAATATATATTCTGTGTTTCTATAGGATAAAAAATTCTCTGAAAAATGATATGCTTCCGTCATCTTTTAAGTGGAGGTGTATGTGGAAAAAAACTTGCAAACCCAACTCCTACACCCAGTTTGTGCAGGTTCAACTCAAAAGGGTCTTGCTATCTTCTTTTCTCACGTGAGTTTGAAATGTGCTTGGCTTTTTCTAGCGGGGTTGTTTTTTTTTTTTGGCTTTGCTAGTTAATTTCCCAAACACAGGGAACTGGGCTCAACTGTTGCAAATTGAACCAGCATCTGATAATTTAACCCAGACTGTTTTATGCATTGTTGCCAGAGATGATCAACCTGACTCTGGAATTTAGTGGGTTGCTCCAGAGTTATTGTGTGCTACAGCTGGTTGAATAATGAGAAAATCTGTATGACTCTGTCCTCCAGAATGAGATTCATGGCGATTCATAGAGGCATCTCAACTCATTATTCACCAGTATCCCAGTGGCTGCTGGGAATTTATGAAAATGTTTGCAAATTGTAAATGCTTCAAGAATACATTCTGGAAATGAGTTATTTGCTATATGTCATTCACTGGTAGCCTGTTTGGAGGCATATCTCACATACAAGTTTCAGTCATTGAGTCCAAGAATAAAAATTATGCCATATGACTATTCACACATCATGAGTGACTGGGAACCAAACTGAGTCATTTGTGAACAAATTGAATTTTGGAAATTATTTATCTGTACTAACTGGCAAAGATTTATAAACATGAGTTGAATTGTGCATGTTTGGAGTGAGTTGGTACTTTTCCCTGGTGCTTTCTTCTTCTGTCCAGGAATCTCATTTTCGATTAGGACACATGATATATAAACACATAAAATTTTAGTTTCTTGCCAGTGCCACTGGGAAAAAAAATCTTCAAAATATGAGCAGAATATAACCAATACAGTAATGTTTTGCTGATCCCACAAATAACCCGGTAGCTGCAAGACACAGCCTCATTCATCTCAGATGAACCTGGTATTTGAAATTTAATGACCTTTAGAATGATGATGGCTGAAATGCTAACATTAATAAACACATCTCAGTATTTATTAAAGTCTCTAGAAAAGGTTTGCATGGGAGATGGCCACATTTGACAAACTAGGAAAACCTGAAGCAAGCAGCAATTTATATGTAGGATGAGCTTGCAAGATGTGTGGAGCTTGGGAATATTTCCTTCACTTCATTTTCCCATCTTCAGTCCCTGCTTATGAATATTGAATCCTTTGACTAGTTGATGAATGATTCATCAACACAAGCATACACGCAGAGCAAAATAAGAAAAATGTTTGCTTTCATGAGTTTTGTTTAACCAGTGTTTTGCTTGAGACAAAACAGAACTCAAGGTTTATGGGGGATTGTTAATGATGTCAATGATGAAAAGTTTAATTTTGGATGTTACTTCTTCCATGAGTGGCTAGTGGTGACTTTTTTGCTTTGGTGCGCAGATCATGCGAGGAGATTACTTTCACACAACATGACTCTGGACCTGTTATCCTTCTCAGAGAGCTTTGCAGAGTAACACTACAAGGGGTGCCTTTTTGATCATGCATTTTCTTTGCAATGCAGTTGTATCATGTCTCTATTTTAATAAACTCACTCATTATTTGCAGAAAAAGGAAGAGGTATCCTATGAACTCTGGGCAATCCCTTTAATCCTGTTGTATTCATTCAGTCAGCTCTTGCAGAAACTACACCAAGGCCTGCAAGATGAAAAGTCTCTCCATACAGTCCAATTCTAGTCACGGCAGTGCTCCAGAAGGACTAGGGATGAGGTGGGGTCAAATGGTGTCAATAACATGTTCTACATTCCAAGTTGAGCAGAACTATATCTAGAAATATACTTCTCTTTCTTAACTTTTCTTCATTAATCTTCTCTTCTAACTTATGAGATGGAGTCCAGTGCTGGCAATGTATCTGCCAGAAGAAGTCGTGCAAGATGGACTGCTCCTCTCGCACACAAGTGGTATGTGAGATCATGGCACGAGAGAGTGGCCATTGCCTTGAGGCAGAGGGCAGGACACAGCCCTTGCTACTGGGGAAAGTGAGACAGGAGCCTGCTGTTATAGGGCTACAGGTTGTGCATGGCACTTTTCAGCTGCAATAATAAAGCTGGTGCTGGAAGGTGGCAGAGGTCTATCTGAATATCACTGAGGTGTACAGGAGCTGTGACATCTGATTTCCTCCCTGCTAGCTTAAGGTCTCTTCCTTCCCCAACCCAGTTGTATGATGAAGGCAATGATAACTACCCACCATTTGGGAAGAGAGACTAACTAGACTATGGGAAAAGTAAGAAAAAGAGTAGTCAATCCAAATAGCAGGGAACATCTTACGAGGAAATCTGTTAGTGCAGGAGTGAAGCAAATAAGAGACTGAAATCAGATGCTTGGAGAATATAAGGTCAGTCAGAGGAAAACTGGGAAATGGTGTAAAAGGGAATGTACAGAAAAGAGGAACACCCTTTCAGGAAACAAAATGAAGAAGTAAAGAAATACTGTTAAGGCTTTTCTATCTCTAAAGTCCTTGTTTGTATAGATAGGTGTCTGCTTACCCTGATGTTGCCGGCTCCATTTCAGTGATGGCCACAACACTCTGTGTGTAGCTGGGAAGAAAAAAAAAAAATTAATAACACAACCATCTGGAAGTAATGAGTCAAGGATAATGTAAGATGACAGTAATTGATTCTTTGAAATAAAATTCCACAGGAGGAGAAAAGAAAACAAGCAGAAGGAAGGTTGGGAATGATGCCAGCTGGGAACCCCAGGGGACAATTCTGGGAGTGTACAAACTTGAAATCCTTTGGAAATCTGTGCACACACTTAGAGGAGGACTGAAGCCCATCTGAAAGTTCCAGTAGGACATTTGGGCTTGTACGTTAAGTTGTGGGTTTTGCCTGGGAAGCATCACTTAAGTATAGATATCTGCCATGTCTATCACATTACAGAGGAGTGTTTATTTTTTTGGTTGCCCTATAAAAAAAAAGGTTTTGGGGATACAGAAGCAAAGCACATTCTGGAAAATACTGCACTGACAAACAGGCTATCTCCCTGGTCCTGATCTCCTGATTATTCACACTATGTGTGTCTATGTTAGAATGTTTGTCCCTAAATGAGTCTGATATCCAGCCTATTTAGACATCTTAAACTTAAATTGATTTTAAAAATTATAACTAATCTTTTTAATACTATGGTTTTTGATGACTGTCCTTTTGGGGACAGCCTAGAGCTGCTAGAACCTCTCTAACAGCTGTGTGTAGAGGCAGAGAACAAATCAATGAAGCATAATCTCAGACTATTCAGAATTTTGAGTTTTTGCAGAATCACCTTGTATTTTGCTGAACTTTAAGTTAAAATCCTTCCTCTATGGCTTGAGAATGGACAAAGGATTCAGGGATTCCCATCTCCTCTAGTGATGTCTTAATCTACCACACCTGAATGGGAATAATCCTGGAGGCTCAGGGTTTACTGTGGTCATGGTCTGTGTTGCAGGTGTAATAATCTGAGTCGGTCTTTGTTTATGGCTTTGAGGTCCTTGTTGCTCTGAGATCATGTCTCATTTCTTCATTGAAGAGGATGATATATTGGATGAATTCTATGTATACAGGTGCAGTTTCAAACTGCATCTATATACACTGAGGTGCAAACTCTATATACACTGAGGTGCAAACTCCTTCTGGAAGAGCTCAAGGCAGTATTTACAACAACTCTTACTCTAAATTGTCAGGGAGGCTTGATACAAGCCTCTATCAGCTTCAGTATGCAGATCTCTGTAATTTGGACTAAAGGAGTCTCTCCAAGGGCTGGCAGCAGCAGTATGCTGCGATTTGCAATGCAGATCAGCTGCCAGAGGCTGAAATCACATACACTTTACAAGTTATTTATTTATGGCCCTCTGAAATCAAGGCTCAGGGCTCACCTGTTATTGTTTTAGAAGAATAACAAGAGATTGCAACAAAGAAGCTGGATGCTAGAAACAGAAGGAAAGATACCTAGGCTGTGTGTGCACTGTGCAGCATGGGAAAACTATCCTCAAAACCCACTGATGGGTCCAACTCCTTTTCTCCATGACAGCTTGATACACACTAAAGACATTCACATGGGACTGGCAAGTATATGGAGGGGATACCTCTGGTACCGACGGCATTCAGAGGAATATACTTAGGCAGCTAAATTGCTAATGGCACATTTAGTTGCACAGTACTGTGCTGTGTGGAGGCCTAAGCCATTTGCACACCCTGAATTGTGTCTAGTGAGCATTGATCTTAAAAAGGTGCCGTGTTTGACCAGCCCAGCCCCAGGGGAGGTAACAGGTGCTGGAGCAGCTGTGGTACTCTCAGGTCAACTGCTTCAGGTTAACCTGGCTTCAGCTCTATCTCTGGCAGCCCTTCTCCCTCCCACACTCTCTCACTTGCTGAAGGTCAATTTTCTGAATGCAGAAGTAAACAGGGCTGTGCTATGCTGCTTCCCAAGAACAGGTATGTCTGAGATGTATGGTGGTGTGTTCTCGAGGGCCAAACATCTTTAACTTCAGGAAGGTCTGCAGAGCTTGTAAGTAACATGTCTAAGGTTGGATGGGAACATGAACTCAGTAAGTTGTCCCCAAGATCATGCTCACTCAACAGTCAACTCCAAATAAAGGAGGCACAAAGATGACTTCTGGTCTTCTTTGACTCCCACTGTTCTCCGCGTTTCATCTTTTCGGGCAAAGCATGGCTTACTGTTTCCCTCCTCATTCCACCTTCTTGTTTCTCTCTTTCCAACACCAATTACACACTCTTTTTCCCTTTCTTTCCCAGGCTATTTTAACACCAAGTTTTTGATGTCAGCCTAGAGGCAGATCCCTTATTCCACAAAAATGGTGGGAAATGTAGCCTTATTTCATACAATCTCTTCTCTCAAAATCATCAAAGCTGGAAGCAGCATCACTCTTCTGCATCCTGCCTGAAGGTTTTGGTTCCCCACAGATGGAGTTTTCATTTAATCAAGCTCAGACTGAATGAAAGCAGCACTATTAATTAAACAATGGTCCATCTGGTGCACTGCAAATATCTACAACACTGGAAGATTAATATCAATTATATCAGAAGCTGGAGGGATGTAAAAACCTGCAGAGACACACTGTTTGGGTTGTTTTAGAAACCAGGCAGAGAAAGAGTGTAATCCTGTAGAGAGATCTCTGGGCAGGGAGCAGGAAATGTCTGATTCTGTTGCCAGCTGTGATGCTAATGTTCTTTGTGCAGTTGGACAAGCCATGCCTAGGAAGGTTTCTTCAGGTGAAAGCTGGGAAGAATTTGGTGTGTCATTCCCACTTGTACCTTTGAAAACACATCCTGTGTCCCTGTACCCTAGAATCCCTCCACTATAAAATACTTTCTTCTAAACATTCTTTAGGAGCTGCAAAGAAAAGTGTCTGCGAAGACTAGAGATAAAACCTGCAACATCTGGTTTCAAATCCCTATTTGTAGTGTCTCAGTTCAGTGCGGTGCTGCCGGCCTTAATCCAGAAACTTTACTCTTATCAGTCGGATAGTTCACTCTCTAAGCTCATATTTTTGAGCATGCTGATTTGGAAATCAGATTACTTTTTCTAAAAATTGTGCCCCAGCTACTGGCTCAGCCAGAGATGTCCCAGATTTCTTATGTGCATCATTCAGTAGCAGCAGCTATCCAGAAATCCAGGAAGGTTGATTGCTGTGGTGGTACAGAGCTGATTTCTGCCACATGTGCAGCAAGTCTGGCAGGCTGGTGCTGGAGCTGTGCAGATAAAAAGAAATCAATGTTAGACATATTGAACCTCCACTTTTGACTGTGGTGGCAGCAGTGGGTGTATGCGTAATTTAATTATGGCAGAGCATGTCATTGGATTTTCTTGTGAAGGCACAAAGAAATGGGACTAGAAGTAAAAGAAAAAAAAAAAAGAAAATAAAAGAAACCAGCTCTGCCATGCTATTTTTAGAGCAGCTGGATTTATCAAGGCAAGGAGTTGTGTGCAGTAAACACTGACTGGCTGTGATGAATAGCTATTCAATCAGAGATGGAGAAGCGTCACTTCACGGTAAGAAACAAAAACGTGTTGGAGATCATGGTAGATTTGTTATCAGATGTATAAGCTTTGCTATCTTCTACATTGAGCTTTCAGGGAAAATTCAAGGTCACAAATATTGCTTCTTAAGAAAAAGTTCCCTGTCTAAAACCTCAGCTGACAACCCATCCTGGGCCTTGTTTCCCTGAAAAGGCAAAACAGGTTTTCAATTGCAGGTCAGCAGACTTTTTGCTTGAATGGGAGTTAAGTCAATCAGATGCCAATATTTTTTTTCCCCTTAATAGATTTCAAAAATCATTTTGGCTGTGAGCTGAGTAAATCCAACGTCAGGCACATTGGCCTGCTCAGATTTAAAGCTGCTTTGGCCAGATGGAATAAAGTAACAGTGGGAGAACTGAGTTGGAACAAATAGAAATTGTCCCAAACCTCCAACTTAATAATCGGCTTGGCTTGACAAGGTTTGGAGGCTAGAGAAATACTTAGATGAATAAATGCTGTTTTACATTTCCTCACTTTGGAAAAGCTCCTTGGAAGTTTATTGTCCCGGATGAGACTATAGGATGTATCCAACCTCTGATGGGAATGTTCCTCCCCTCACTGGAGAAACATTTTCAAGAGCCGATCACACAACTTTGTGCTGCTCAGTGCAAGGACGGGGTCCAGGTGCAGCCTCACATACAATAGTAAATTGTAAGATAAGAAAGTGGCTTTGAGCTTGGTTCTACCAACTTCAACTTATACTGCATCCTCCTGCATGGGGAAGTAACCCATTTTAGGATACAACTACACCCAGGGGAAGCTTCCTCTGGGAGAGGATTATGGGATAGTATTTTGTTGCCACTGTCTGTATTAACCTGCAAACAACTTGCTTAATTTCCTTTGCTTTTTGGGGTTTAGGGACATAGGAACAGCTATCCTAAACACAGACAGCTTTTTACTTCTCCTTTTATTGCAAATAATAGGGATTTGGAGAGAAGAACGGTTCATGTTTGTAGGCTACAGAGCTGCCAGTTATCTTGTGATACCCATACACAGGAGAGAGGAGTTGTCCTTGGCTTGACACACAGGGACTTGAAGGTGACTGGTTTGTTCCTATGGAAGTCAGGCTCTCTGCTCCCTAGTCTGTAAAGAAAAAATCTCCCTTTTTGGTCTATTTATTTTCATTTGTGCATTTATTTATTTAGTTAGTTAGTTAGTGAGTTAGTCCTATCAGAAAGATGAAAAATAACAGTTGAATGAGAGCTACCTAGAAAAAAGGAAGGGAAGGAAAGAAAAGCTCACATGCTGCTTAGCTGTAACGCCTTCTCCTTTGTGCTATAGGGTGTTCTTGAGAGTAAAAATTGAGCAGGCAGTTGTAGGTGAGGAAATTTTCAGGGAAATGACATTTTCAGCAGCCTCCAGATCTAAGACAACAAGGAACAAAGAAATAAAGTTCACCCTGTAGATGGATCTAACCTAGGCAGGATTCTTTCAGATTTCCAGGTGAAATTCTTCGTAGATCTAATGCAAGGCAGGAATAAGGTCTTATATTTGCTCTAGACTAGTAGTGTAGATCTGAGCAGGTTAATTATTTTTTGCTGACCTCATCAGTCTCAGGTCAAATTGGTGTTCTCAGCTAATTGAGGGTATTTTGTAAGGATTGTAGCCACCTCTGAAATAAGACTTGGGTGTGGTACAAGCCATGTAGATTTTGTTTACACATTTGTTCACTTGTAAATTCTACGTTTTTATTTTTATTGATGCTTTTACAGTTTGACAAATATTTTTCTATGAAGAGAAACATAATTAACTTAAGTCATTTATATTAATCAGAAGGGTGAGGACTCATGCAAAACAGCTAATTTTGCACTGAACAAGTTGGGTAACCTAATGAATATAGATGATGCTGATTTATGTGTTTACAGAAAAGTAGCACTGGGCTGGGGAGGGTGGAGAAAGAAAACAGGCCAGAAAAATACACTGTTAAATGATGTTCTATGATTTCTGTGTCGTCTTGCTCAAGAAGTGTTTCAAATGTAAATACAACTTTTCAGTGTGCTTACTGAGACTAAATTACTAAGAACGGCAAAGCAAGACATTATTAGATTCACAGTTTGTAAATGGTGGGCTGACCCTCAGTCCCATAAATGAGCACCGTGTTAAGTGTTTCCACTCATTTATTTGACTGGTATTTGTAGGGCAAGGACATATTTCTACCAGGGAGAAGGTGCATTTTATAAGCAAGCAAAAACTAATGTGAAGCTCACTACCTGCTCTCCAGTACTTACATCAAATACCAGTGGGAAAAAAAATAGTGTTGAAATGTCAGCCTCACAGAATTAGTGGCAAAATAGCCATGGTATTAAAAAATGACACTCACCTGTTACACACTGGATAGCTGTACAACCAGATGCGACATAGATGGAGGGGAATTATCCTAATCCTAAAATATGCAAATTGAAGGCACTGTAGATATGTGTGTACTGAAAAGCATCTTGGTCTTTTAAAGAACTGATAAAGCCAGTACAACAAATTATTTACCTTCAAAGACTTATCTAGCTTAGTATCTCAGACCTGGCACAGGCACTTGAAACCTCAGGGGAAAGCTGAGTAAGTCCTAATGTGTACCCCAGCAGGTGCACAATGGACTCTCCTATGTTTCTCCTTTCCTGAAATAAACAGAAGTAAATCCAGGCACAAGAATCTTCTCAGTTTCGCATCTCCAAGAGGAATCATTACCTCCAATATTCAGTGCCCTTTTATCGGAACCTGTTGCAGCTCTGAACATGCCAGTCAGGTTCACAGCTTTGTTTGCTCAGGTTGCCTAACAAAACTAGATTTTGGAATTATATTTTCTTAATCTTTTAAACAATCAGTAATGAAGAGGAGTGGTCTTTGTTGGAAAGCTGTCTTTATCCCTGAGGCTTTTGGAGAGGTTTGCAGACAGCCTGCAGGGAGCACAAGGAGGCTGTTTAACAGTGTGCAGCTTAACATGTGCTGGGAAGTAAATGAAAAATAGCACTTGCTACGTCATCTTCAGCAGAAAATGTGGGCAATGAAATGTAAGATTCTGTAATGTTTCTGTAGGCATTTGTCCAAGACTGCAAAACGTTGATACTGCTATAGTGAAAGTTGGGACTTGAGTGGTACTGAAAGTAAATTCTGCTTTAGCAAAACCAGCCCATTTATAGTTTTTAATGTGTGTTGTCTGCCCTTGCTGGTGTGGGAATTCTGCAGGTATGGATGGGTTTCCTTCACCTGCAGGCATCTGGCAGCACTCAGGTGGGAACCTGCAAAGGTTTGATCTGAAAATAGAGCAGAGATTTCTACCTGTACTGGTTACTAAGCATAGGCATCAGGTACTATGCAAAAGGCTTACATCTTGGTCAGCAAAATGCTGTGATCCAGACTGGATGTTTTCTAAAGATCAGACCAAACAGAAATGAATTGGGAAAGCCCTAATATCTCTGTGGTGTGGAAAGCTGAACTTGGTGATCAGGTTGTGTTTTCTTTCTGGCTCTGCTGTTTGCAAAATGCTTCACAGTTCAGGTTCACAGTCCTTTTGAATTACAAATTGTTTTGCTTCTGAAAGGAGGAATACATACCAGCGGTTAATTTTCAATACCATTTGCTTTAATGTTGCAGTTCAGGCTCTTCTGCAAATATATAATAAGGACTGTCCATTTTTATTTCAGTCTCAAAAACCGCTGAGCAGTTTATTCAAAGAATTTTAATGAATAATAAAATAAAAATATCACCCACAGACAGAGAATAGGCCTGGAAATCTTAATTGGAAAGCTTCTCAAAATTATAAATGACCGAAAGACCTCATGGCTTGCTGAGATCTGAGCCATCAGGACATCTTTTACTGTTACTAGTTAACCCTTACAGGGAATTGTAAGAGACAACCCTCTCTGTTTACTAAGATCTCTTATATCTCTTGCGCTGAACATGGGAGATGTCCTGAAAGAATGAACACAACTAGCTTACAATGAAAAGGAAACATTGGCAACTTGGACTATTAAATTACAACTTGAGCCCCAGTCAATGTGAGCCTCTTTCTACACCTCTTCAGGATGTCTTTAAGGAGGCTTTATTTGGGTCCAAGCAGATCTCTTCGATTTGCACCTGTGAAAACCTTCTGAATCTAGGCAAAACCTAAACTATTGTTCAGTCATGTCACATCAGGCATGCTATTGCTGCTGCTATTATTAGTGCTGAATCTGTTCACCACAGGTTGATCGATGGTTTGAAGTATGCAGTCATCCATAGGAATCTCGGTACCACCAGACCCTTGGAACAGAAATGGATGAAAGCTGCTCAACAGTAAATTCAATGCTTTGTGATTTATGCACATTTGCTGAAATCCCAGATAATTGCCATTCTTTGTTTCACTGTTTACCATCTTCAGACAAAGAATACAAGAGCCCATGAAAATAGTCCCAGCTGAATGTTGTCAGAGTAGCAACCAGTTTTCCCACAACGTTTAGCTTTGCGGTCCTCTCTTTCTGCCTTTCAGTGGTGTTGAGCTGCAGATAAGTGGTGTTGTCTGGGAGAAGCTCTAACAGTGCCAGCTCCATGGCAGACTCCCACGCGCAGCTGAGTTGGCACAGTTTGAAGTATGCTCTGTTTTTCTATACAGAAGTGAGGGTAAGGCTGACTGGTGGGAGTTAAAAAAACCCCAACTCTTGGTTTGTTTGTCAAAATAAGTTTTAATTTGATAATGACTCCTGTAGGGACTCAGCTGCCTTGGCTGAATTCAGTTTCATTTCTCTTTAAACCCTGCCACCTATTTATCTTCCTCTTTCCTCTTTATGATATGATCCTGGCCATGGCTTTACCTTATCTATCCTTGAGTTTCTCTACTGCTGAGCTGGTCTCTGCATCTCACTGATTCCTGGTGTTTTCTGTCCTCCATATTATGGATGAGAAAAGCTAAGAGTGATAATCAGAGTACAGCAGAGCTTTTGAATTCCAAAATACTTTGCCTGCACTCACACTGCAGATGACAGGTGACAGTTTTTATTTTCTAACCTGAGGAAAAACTTCCCACCTGTGCTGAAATTGTCTTATTTCTGTAGACATGCTGCTTCATGCTTTAACCCAACTGAACAGTCAGATGTGATCCCACAAGACACATGAAAGCCTTGGCTGCTAGGAAAACTTGAGGGCTGCACACATTCTTTTTTGTTGTCTTTCTTTTGCATGTGGTATATAGTTCTGCCTATTATGGAAGAGACTTGCCAAATAAGGGCCATTCCTGAAGATCTGTGATCATGAACACTGCAGGAAATGTGTCCCTCTTGCTAGATGGGCTATCTCAGTCAAAATTCTGTTTAGAAAATGGTGGCAAGTATTAGCAAAAAAGGTTTGCCCTGAGGCATTGGCATCACTTACATTGGGTTCATGTGCCTTTTAAAATACATTTAGCAAAAAAGCACAAGCAATTTCGCTATCATTATTTTTGCTGATTTTGATCTTACTAAGACTTTACACTGAGCATCGTATTTCAGGAGTAGATGTCACATTATTGTGCAAATATGAGCAAATAATACCACATAATTTCAGTTTCCCAATGAAATATGTGACACTAAATGAAGAATATGGTAAAATCAGGGTTAACTCTAGACTGGAGTTCAGATAATTTTTTATATATCTTTGCTCCCCTAAAAAATGACCTTATTTTCTCTCTCTCCTTCGTCCCTAAATTTTCACTTCCTATCATACATTCTTGTACACTGTCCTGATGAACTATTGAATAGCTAACACATTCCTTCCCTGAGGGGTTTCACTTATGTGGATAAATTATTCCTATGTTTGGAAGTTTTAAAGCAATTTTATCTTTCCAGGAAAAGCTTCAAAATATCCCTGAAGTTATTTCTGGAGATTAGGAGCATGTCAAACTGACCTACACTTTGAAGACATTTCTGAGTCCAAATGTTATTATAGTTATAATGCACCAGAATAAAAAGGCAGCTGGATCTTTGGTCAGGAAATCCAAAACTTTGATGTTTGGCTACAATGTCTGCATTTGGAGTCCCTTTCTAGCTGATTTAAATGTTGAGGATCCTGCTGTTACACAGTGGTTGTCCACAGAGCGTGAGCCAGTAACTCTTCTTTTTTTGGGGGCTGTTGTTTAATATCCAGAAAGGCTAAAAAATACAGTGAGTATTTCCAGATAGTTACTTTCCCATGAAAATAATTGCTGTAGCTGGCATAGTGATCCTTGGCATTGCTGCAAGGCTCTGTGTGATTTGGGTAAGACAAGGGCCATCAGTGTTGCTCAGAAGGTCATGTGCAAGGATCNGTGGTCAAATGGAGAACATAGTTTTTGTTGCTTTTGTTTTTTAGGGTCTCAAGACTACTATGAACTGAGCACAATTTCTGTGGTTATCAGATGTCCTTATTTATATGTTTCTTATTTGCTGTTTTAAAACTATACCTGCATCTAGAACTTCACCTAAAATGTGAGTTTTAACACTGCACGATGGTAAAACAGGAGTAACAAAACTCTTATCATTCCTGTCAGAGAGCAGTTTAAACTGGAAGTGAGTTCAGGATGGGCGAGGGGCTTTTGCCACCAAAAAGACAGGCTCATTCAGGACTGAATGGGCAATGCATTCATACCATCACACAGATATTCTCAGACAATTAGGCAGGGAAAATGAATTTAAAATTGAATACTTTTTGGTACAGCTTCTTGGAATTACTTTTATTAATCAACATTGATTTTTAAAACATTTTTTACATAATAGTGTCATAATTTTCCCTGTTAAAGAGAATAGCAGGGAACCTGGCAAAGGCTTGGGAACTAATGAATCTGATTTTGTATTCCACGTGTCATAGCCCAGAAGCCAGGCTGTGACAGATTTCTTTATTGAACCTTCAGTCAGAATCTTTGTGAGAGTCATTTTGTAAATGAGGGTTTGTAAGCCGTGACCATGGAAAAGGTTCATTGTCCATAGCAGTGGATGGTTCAGGGATCTGATTAATAGCAGTGAACAAAGACTTTCACCTTGAAGGTCGCCAATTCAGATTTAGCCCAGTCTGGCAGTAACAGCAACTTCTTTGCTTCTTGGAACTGTAAGGGACAAGAATGATAGACAGAAACTCAGGTGGCAAATTGCACTGAAAAAATATACAATAGGGACAAGAGGGAGAACTCTCACATCTCTAGGGACATCTAGTGTAAGGATTTAACTTGTCTTCTGATCTCCCCAGAGACCAATTGTGTTGGAAGGCTCTGCAATGCCTGTAGGAGAAACCTCTCTAGCTATGTGGTCTCCTTAGGAAACCAAAGTGGACTAATTAGTTTAACTGGGTCATGTAAGTACTGTCTCAAACATGAGTCCTAGTGACAGGCTTGATGGGAAGACTGAGGAGCCTTTGAGTGACACTGAGAAGTGCTGTTCCCAAGCTGCATGTGCTGTGGCACGTAAAGTTGTGTGCACAGAGATTCCATAAGCTTCTATCACTTCCTTGGCATGGGTATTTCCTGTTTCCCTCCGTTGTTGTGCCTCTTTCTGGCTTTGGAATCTGTCTGTAAGATTGCCAGGACAGAAGCTGTTTCCTGCAATCATATAGTGCTTGGATCATTGAAGACAGCTGAACCTCTTACCACCTCCAACTGATATTAAAAAAACAACGTGTTGTGGAGTGAATGAGGAGGAGATAATTTCACTGATGTTGCTCATGCTGAGTCTATTTTGTTGAAAGGTTTCAGGGACTACATTATGACAGCCAAGAAGATGTGACAGCAACAAACTTGTTCCAACTCTCCTTTCTCATGAACATGCAGAACCTGTGAAATGAGAGATTGACCCTGGAGAAATAAAAAGATTCCATCTTTAGGCTGATTTAAACATACTTCCTAGGCTGATTGGTCAGTCAAGAATCCATTGATGATTAGAAGGAAAAGCTGCAGGCTTGTATTCTTTCTTGAATTAGTAATGTGTCCAGATGTCAGCTGAGGGAGGAAGACAGAATAAAGATCATACAATAAAGTGGATCTGTAGGAATAGGGAGAAAAGTGTGATAAGGCATCTTATTGTTGATTAAGCATCAGATAATCATGCCATAAGCCAGAAAATCAAAAACAGATTGACTGGGTCAATTCAGTAGTTCTTTTTAGCAGCAAAGGGAAAGAGGGCAGAGGTGACTGATGTGTCTTCCTCACAAGGTGCTTTCCAAGTACCTTGGGAAAAGAAGGTGCCAACAGAATATGAATGTGAAATAAAGTGTGAAGGATGGTGTAGTTGTGACTCCTAGGACAATGGGGTTGAGGGTTTCTTCATGGAAATGAATTAATAGTTAGTAAACACATCCTGTTACCATGAAAAGGGTTTGCAGTTAAGCTTGGGCACTACTGGGGCCATGCCTGGAGATGAACTTACCTTGGCCACATGTTGTCACCCTCTGAGTCAGGAAAAAATCCAGTGTGAGCATTGTTATCTTATTAACAGTGGAGTAAATCCTTTATCTGAAAGGGTCATGACTCTTGGGTTAGTGTTGAAGGCCCCAACACCAGACACTAAGATTTCACCTACAGAGAGATCAGTGCATCTATGCAGGCAAAATGGAATTTTATTTTGCAAACATTATTCCTCACAATGATATTTTCTTACGCTTCTCAAACACTCTTTACTGTGTACCTTCAAAGTAAATTTAGCTTTAAAACATGCTCTACCCTTCTTAGCATTTCCTTGTGTTTGCCCTTCCCCACTTGTCTGTGTCATTGTGGAATTTAGAGCATGGGTGGCAGAATGTGAATTTAACTATGCATTCCTCACAACTGAAATGAATTGACAACTGCTGATTATTCACTAGAAAAGTTCATGGATAACTGTGAATAACATACATCTGAGAGTTTTCCAATTTCATAAATCCAGAAATGGTGACATTCTTGTATGATTTATTTGTTGTTAAGTGTTTACTTGGCTCTGCTTCTGTGTCTATAACACCAAGCCAACAACAGTAAGACCCTAACAGACTTTTCTGTGAGATATCCAGAGCTCCCTTTTTCAAATCAGTGTAGAAAATACAAGAACAACAGCGTTTCTTGTGACATTTTAAGCATCAGAAAAAACAAAAGCAAATGAACAGGATTCCTTAAAAGAGATCTTTCTCAAAGAGAAGTCACTGGTAACCAGTGATTCCTTCATCAAATCCAGTCTGTGCCTGTGTGCTGGTTGGCAGGAAATCACATGGAACAGTTGTAACACTACCTTTGGGATCCCGTCAATTTTAAAGCCTCCAATGAAGCATCAGGTGAACATATAAGGGCAAAGTAGAATCAGTACTGACATATTTCCTGAACCATTTCTTCTGTATGGCTTGAAATAAATAAAATGTATGCTGAATCCTGCAGCAGCCCTGTGATAAACCTTTATTTAAAGAGACCTGTGGACACCCAGCAGTGTGCTGTCAAAACTGAACCTTACCCTGTGTAGCCTAGCTGTCAACTTCGGCTACAAACCTTCACTTGCCTCTTCAGTTACTGCATATATTCTGAGGACTCCCAGCTCAAACTCTCTGGAGTGGCTTTCAGAGCTGTTTGCTCTAAAGTTTTAAAATGACTAAAAAAATTTTTATAGTAGCCTTCCAGTACCTAAATGTATCCTATAGGAAAGCTGGGAAGGGACTTTTTACAAGGGTGTGGAGTGATAGAGTAAGGCACAATGGGTTTAAACTGAATGAGGACAGATTTGGATTACATACTAAGAAGAAATCCTTCACTCAGAGGGTGGTGAGTCACTAGAACAATTGCCATCCATAGCCCAGAGAGGCTATGGATGCCTAATCTCTGGAAGAGTTTATGGCCAGGCTGGATGGTGCTTTGAGTAACATGATCTAGTGAAAGGTGTCCCTGCCTGTGGCAAGGGATTGGAACTATAAGTTCTTTAAAGTCTTTCTCAAAACCATTCTATGATTCTAAAAGAAGAAAATGTCTCTGAAATCCTGATTTTGGTTTACAATCATAAATCTTAAAACTTCTGGGGATATTTGATATTTTTGGCTCTGATTTTTTGAGCATTTTGTGTACTACAGTGGTCATGTTTTCACATGTTCCAGCAAGAACAAAAGCTAGTGAGACTAGAAGAACAACCACCACCTCTCTGAACTCCAGGAGCTGGTGCATTAAGTAAAACACTGGTTTTATGAGAACTGGATGTGCTAGTTGTGGCTGGGATGAAGCTAATTTTCTTCACAGTACCTAATATGGAGCTGTGTTCTGGGTTGCTGCTAGAAACAATGCTGATAACAAAGCATTGTTTTTGTTATCCCTGAGCAGTGCTTACATAGACCCAAGGCCTTTCTGCCTTTCACCTCACCCCACCAGCAAGGGGGCTGGGGATACACAAGGAGCTGGGAGAAGGCACAGCCAGGAATGCTGACCTGAACTAATCAAAGGCATATCCCATAGCATATGTCATAATGATCAGTTTATAAAGTGGGGAGCCAGAAGGAATGGATGGGGGGAACGAGGACATTTGGAGTGATTTTATCTTCCCAGATCACCATTGCATGTGATGGAACCCTGCTTTCCTGCAGTGGCTGAACACCTGTCTGTCCAGGGGAAGTGGTGAATGAATTCAGTGTTTTGCTTTGTTTGAGTGTGCGGGTTTTGTTTTACCTATTAAACTGTCCCTATCTCAAAACACGAGTGTTTTTATTTTTACTCTTCCAATTCTGTCATTGCACTGGAGGAAAGTGAGTGAGCAGCTGCGTGATGCTTGGTTGCTGGCTGGGGTTAAACCACAATGCTAGCCAAACTCATTCCTGGTCTTTTCTGGAGACTGGCCTCATATAATGTTTGCTTCCCTCTTTCCAGTATGTGCTTGTCAAAACATTTCACTCTTCCTTTCCAACTTATGTGGTGACTAAAGAAGATCCCAGCTGCTCCCTGCCCTGCTGCCTTGTTTTGACTTGAAAAGCATAACTTTTCTAGGTAACAGATGCTTCTCTGCCTAATAGGAAATAATATCCTCAAATGGAAAGAGAACATTAGCCTGTGCTTTGACATGTAAGATCTGACAGGAGAGTGGAAGTGTTCTGGCAGGGACCTCAGGCAGAGTTGGACTGGCAGGTTTGCCATGGCAATCAGCTTGTTTATCACATCAAGGTCCTTGTAATCAAACAGCAGAAGATATAATTCAGAGAGAATTGAAAGTAAAATATACATATCAGTATCTACTAAGTTACAAGGAAAGTGGACAAAGGGATTGAACCGTGTCAGCGGTTTATTAATAGGTGGAAAGACTGAATCTCCTTTCGGTTTAAATGAAATAAGTGACAGATTTTTCAGCAACTTCAGTGTCAAGAGGTGATATGGATCAAAATAAAGATATTATCGTGGCATGAATACAAACTGGGAGATGTATTCAGATATGCAAACTGAACACATAGTTCCATGAAGAATTACCCTATGTGGTTTAATGATAGCCTTTTTATTCCTTCCATTTTCATTGAAAGAAATGGTCAGGCAAACAGAAAATAGTGTAAATTTGGGCCTTGGTTTGAGTGGAGTGAAATAACCTATAAAAGCTGTGAAGGCTTATTACATAAAATAGCATTTGCCTAAAAAATATATATGGCCTTGTGGGAGGATTTAGTTTTAAGAATAAGAAGATTGGAACTATGGGATAGTAACAGATGGATGCTTAAAATCTTGTTAATTCTTGCACTGTTGCTGATATAAGGACAACTCTGTGCTATGTAAGCTCCTATACAAATTTACCTGGTTACAAAGGGTAGGAGTATCAGCCACTTAGTTTAATTTGGAAGAAAAGCAATAGATTTGATTGAAAGAAAGAGGCAGCTCCAGGCATTAGTTTGTATGAGATGTCTGCTGTAAGTGCTCACCTGCTTAATCTGACTTTGAGGGTCAAGCCACAACTTATTCGAAAAATCATTCCCCTCTGATTCACAACAGAATTCTGCACTTCACTTGTGACTACAGTGCAAATGAGCAAAACACAAATACTACACAGTCAAGTGTGGGAGCTCTTGAGCAGGGAAATTCAGGCAGATACCCTCACTCTTCAGATGGGCACTGGGCCCCAAGACTCTGCAGACTTTCTGCCTCCCCATGCAAATGGCCTTTGTGCAGCTTACAGACTGGGCATTTGCACACATTGACGGCTGCTTTAGTTTGTCCAGGAAAGCTTCAGAAATGGAGAAAGGAGCATGCATGAGAGAAACTGAAAGCTTACAGTCAGGTTCTTCTTTTGGCACTCTCTTCATAGGGGAAGACAGAGAGGTCTAAACGGGTTAACAATACACATAGCTAAATAAGTCTAAAACATCCATGAAAGTAAAATGTTATAACTGAGTAAATTATATGCTTCAAAAGATCCCTGCTTACATATTTAGCAAGTGCAGGCTGTGCATCTACTCACACTGTACTGTGTATATTTGAATGACTGGAACAATTCCTGAGGTTAATTACTAAACTAACCAAGGGCCTTGACTCATTTGGAGCTGATGAAGAGCACTGCACTTATTGCCCAAATTTATCAAGCAAACACAATTATACTGGTCATGACACATGGCTTGACTAATAACACAGACAGATTAGACTAAAATGCTCTGCGTTGGTACGTGTGTCTCAGCCTCAGAAACTGTCATGTGCCATAAGATAGGAGTTGATGCGGGAGGGAAAGCAATGCCCACCCACTGAATATTTTCCCTGATACCTTGATTTTAAGTTACATTACTTAACTGCAAACCACAGAAATATATGACACTATCTTCCCTGGAAACTTGTGGTATTTCTGCAGATAGTTCTTACTGAGTGGTTTTCTGTTTTTAGGATACAAAGCATTCTAGTTGTTTCTGACAAGTGGGTCAATGAACAAGGTGAATGCATACTATTGAGGTCTGAGATGGTGTCTGAACCAGCTGCCAGTGAACTTCGACCAGAAGTTTTGGTTGGAACAAGAGTTGAGAATAGCTGGAGAAGAATGGCTCCCAGCCATCCGAGAAGGCTGATGCAAGCTGTGGGTCTAATGTCTGCTTTTTGGCTTTTGCTAAGACTGGCAGATACGCAGATGGTGTAACTTCATGTCAATGAGCCATTGCCACATGAATCAAAAGTTCCCTCACCAGTTTACCTGCTCTGCAAACCAGTGTCAGTACTTTGTTCCCTCACCTTTCATTGCATGTTTCTACACACTGTACAGTTGTCCTTGTTCAGGAGGTTTCTCCCGGAGGCACTTTCTTTCCCTAAAGTAAATGTCTTTTTAAGTATGCATTCTGCCAGATGCACACAGAATCACAAACTGTAAACAGAGCCAATGAACCTATTATTTCCAAGGTTGGTTAACTTATAATTTGAAAGTCTTTTCTACTTCTAAGGTAATATTAATTGTATCCTTAAAAAACATGGTGATGTTCCTGATTCAACACTAGCTTAGGTGTGCATTTATGGACATCCCTGTTTAATAGAGCCCTCCAATATGTGACTAAATCCTACTAAAGCCCAGTTTTAAGAGTTTAGCTGAAGTGGCACTTAATTTGTTACAGCTTTAGTAGTTCCTCTACAAATCCTATCTAAATATGAAATAATGAAGCAGAAGGTGTCATCCATAGCACTGGAATGATGACATTTATTAACAGAGGCAGTCCTGAGCACTATCTACTTTTAGAATAGTTTTCAATTTTTGGTTAATCAAGACTGCATCCTTGCCTGCCCTGTAGGTGAACTGTCTGCAGCACCTCTGACATTGAATTTCTCAGCCTCCCGTCCCTTTTTAGTTGTGAAGAAGGGGGTGGCAGTAAAGGTACAATACCAGCCTTTGGGCATCCCATCAGGTGCTATACATGCCCCTGGAAGCAACTGTGGCACTTAAGTGCCAGCTCGGAGGATGTGCCTGTGGACATCTAACCCACAAGCAGGAATGTGGCTTGTGCAGGGCTCACCAACCTGCCCTGCTCTTCCCTAGTTACTGTGAGATGCTTGTCCTGCCCACCACCTTCCTCTGTTGGCTCTCTGTGACTGCATTTGTGATGTCCTTGTCCTTGGGCTTTGCTTTTGGTCACAAAAGTTGAACAGAAGAGCCCAGGCGTCAGATGGTTGCCAAGCTTATCTGTTTTCAAGCAGGAAAATGGGAAATCTGATTACAGAGCTAATTTAGGAAGACTTGGGCTAAGAAGAATCATAAAATCATAGAATGGTTTTGGTTGGAAGAGACCTTAAAGATCATGTAGTCCAACCTCACTGTTGATTTAGAATAATATGATTCTTAAAGACAAGAAAAAAAACCAACCCCACATTTGAAGCCTGGACAGACTTTACGGTGATCCTTTTAAAGATTGAATTTGAGTGTTTCATGTAGCATGATTTGGCAGAAAAGCCAGCTCTGCATTAGGTACAATCTCTGTATCTTCTGGAATACTTGGTGCACTTTAACAATCAAAAAGAAAATATAATTTTGACAATTGTTTAAAAAAGAAGAAAAGGGGAAGGGGGGATAAAAAGGTTAAAAGGACTTCTTTGCTCTATCATAGGATTATTTAATGTGTTTTTGTGATCACACAAGCACACTGCCAAATTTGCTCTGGTCACAGATATTACTCCCCCTTTTCTGTGAAGTGATGTGAAGGAAAGTTCAGTCGTTTGCTGGAGTGAAAAGCATTTCGTTTTCTTTAAGTAGGAGCCAAATTGCAGTGTGTGCCAAGGAGAAAGTAAGATGAATGAAGGTCTTGCACCGTACTAGTAAGGAGTCAATGCTGTCTTTGGGGACAGTTTATCTAGATGCACACAGCTTATGACATGGGCAACAGCAGTGCTATAAAACCAAAAAGCTTAAAATCAGACAGACGGACAGTCATTAAAAGAGGTTTTTCCCATGGAGCACTACAGAAACATTGGTCTGCAGCAGCAGGTGGCAGAAGTAGAGCTTGACAAGTACCTCTATGCTTCAAGAAGTGCATCCCAGTGACAGCTGATAATACTCACAGTGTGTAAAGCCACCTGCTTCTCTCCTTGGACAAGGTCTGTTAGCCAGTACGGGACACATGCAGGGAGAAAGGACACTTACTGAGCCTCATTTAATTATCTACTGGATCCTGGTTTGGACAAAGAGCTGCATTTTGCTGCTGATTGTCATTGCTGGGCTTGCTCTGCATGCAGGAATAACTCACGTTCAAAACACCAAGCTGAACTTGTGTGACACTGGTGAGAGCTGAGGTCACTGGTCCCTTCAATAAAGTCCTTCATGTCTTCCCTGGCTACTGATAACCACTCACCCAGGGAGCTGTGCTTGCTTCCCAAACTTTGTAGATGTTTTCTGACTCTAACTTCTATAAATTTTTCTGCCTGAGTCCGAGTTATTCACCAAGATACTATGAAGACTTAGGAATTCTATGTCTGAAATACCCTAATGATTCAGGAATGCCATGATTTATAATTCTGCTTATATCCCTTCATGAATTATGACTGATCCTCTAATTGTGGGATGACTTGCTACTCTTTTCAACAGGATTTCTGTCTCATTCAGTGAACATGATTAGTCCTGTTTGGGGGCAGGGGGGGTCCCTTTTGCTATATTTCCAGTCTTTAGATGGCATCTGAGTTTGTGCATCTGACTACAAACCTTGTGCCCAGAGTGCAGGTTATGGGGAAGTTTGAATGTGTCTCAACCCATTCTTATGCCCCCGTTTCCCTAATAAGGAAACTCTGACAACACAATAAAGAAGGAAACCACTGTATCCTCCAAAAAAGAACCTAGTCTGGATAATTAGGGAAGGAGGGGTTTTGAGTGCCTCTGCAGGTAAGGTAAAGCACTGCTTATACAACCTTCATCTTTCACTGCTGTGGACTTTGGGAGGAAATGTCCACAGCAAGTGCATTAGGGACCTGGAGAAGACAGTGGATGGTGCTGTCATGGTTGAATCAGTGTGATGCTGCCTGGAAGAATGGATTCTGTCTGTACTGCAGCCACAAGACTTGTGTGTGATGCTTGGCAGAGAGATTCAAACTCTGTGTGTTCCATATCCTGCCTGTGCATAATACAGGCTGTGGAGTCTGTTTGAAAAACAGAGGATAGAAATCAGCAACTGGACTCAAAGCAATTAAAGTGCCACAAAACCTTGAATATCCTACCAAGTCAGGACTTTCAAATGAAACCCCTAGCACTGCTGGACATTTCAGATGTAATATCTCATTGTCTCAGTTCCCCATCTCCATGGGAAGTAGAAATACTGCATAATTTCTCAAGATTTGTTGTGTATATCAATTAATTAGTTTTTGCAAATATTCAAACACTGTAATGATGAATGCTTTAAAGAACTTATGATTGATGTTGTCTTCAGATTGAGTCTTCATAGTGTACATAAATAAGGCCTGGGGTTGTACATAGACAAATTAAGATAAAATGAATTACTGAACAGCTGCTTCTGCAGGAAGCAGATCCATTGTACACTCCAGGTGGTGACGGTGCTTGAAGATGGTGTATGTGAGCATGAAATTAAAAACCATAACACATGCTTTGCCCACACAGGACTGAAACAAGCTTGTGCAGGCCTTTCTTCATTGTTATCTTTGATTTTGCAACTTTTCAACCTTTTTCACTCAATGCAATAGTTTTTAATGTACTAAATATACCAAGACAATGATATAATTCAAAGAGATAATTTATTTTTGTTGGGTATGTGAAGCACATTTTAAAAAGAGGAAAACAACCTTCTTACATAAATAACTTAGCAAATGCTGGAAATTACATGGCTGGTAGTGATACGTTAGTGCAGCCTTGTCATGAGCACTGTGGAGGCTATGGTACTCCTTGAGGAGTACCAGTATAGTATTCTTTTCCAGGTCATATTGTGTAGCATCCCTATCCAAAATTCTGCCTCCAGCCTTGGATATCTATCACCACTAAGTCATCTGTTTACTTCTCAAGGAAGGACTGGAGAATGGAGAACGGAAAGAGGATTTTATCAAAGCATACAAATATCTTCAGGGTGTTGTTGAGAGAATGGGACCAGACTCTTTCCAGTAGTGTTCATTGACAGGTCAAGGGGCAATGGGCACAAACTGAATCACAAGGAGTTCCATCTGAATATAAGGAAAATTTTTTTGCTTTGAGGATGACAGAGCACTGGAAAAGCCTGCCCAGAGAGGCTGTGGAGTCTCCTTCTCTGGAGATATTCAAAGCCCGCTCGATGTGATTCTGTGCAACCTGTTCTGTGTGAACTTGTTTTAGCAGAGGAATTGAGCTAAATCATCTCCAGAGGTATCTTCCAATCCCAACCATTCTATGATTCTATGTTTGTGTGGCTGACAATCCATATTTCTCCTCCATCTTTTCTGCTTCAGAATTTGGGGGGCTGAAATGCACCCTGGCCTTCTCCCCACTGTTGAGAGTTTGACTTTAGTTTAGCGTCAACAAGAATTGTGGTTGCCAGCAGCGTTAAAACATTAGACCATGCTTTCCAGCTCAGCTTGAATGCCTCAGGAAGCCTATGGTGAGTACTTCCTAGGCACAAAAGGCACAGTCACCCGGGAGCTGGCACCAGTCCTGCATTCCTGCAGTTTCATCAATGGGGGGACAGCAGATGGAGACTGCTGCTCCTGGGAACAAGACAACTGAGCTGGTGCTTCTGGCAGAAAGTCCCAGGGAACTAACAGAATAGCTCAGACTTCTCTGAACCATGCTCTGGGCTAGAGATGAATTAGCATACAGGAAGTAGTGAACTTCTAGCCTTGGGGCTTAGTGTTCATCTCCTAGGCTGAGTGAGGAGGCTAGGTTCCAATCAAGCTGAAGCTTAGGTGTTTTTTGTCCATGAAAAATATGTGGTCAAATCATCCAGTGGTGCTCTAACAGCAGAGAGCCTCCGTAAGATACCAAACTGGCCATCTCACTTGCCAGGGGCTTCAGGTGTTTTTTCTGCATGAATGCTTCTATTATAGCTCTTCCAGGGAGACCAGACCCAGAATTAGCACTGGTGGATTTCTGTCTCTCTTTCTATTCCCTTGCTGTACAAGATCTGAGCACCCTTTTTCATAAGCTAGTACGTTTTGTGGAGGGAATTCAACCTATACTAAATTACAGGTAGGCCAATTAGGTCTTGCCAGTTCAGTTTAATAACAAATAATCTCATCTAATTTTCTTCATGTATGTTTTTCCTGCATATTCTTTAGCTTTGCCTTGGCATTTCTATAGCAGCAGGAGACTATTATGTTGTCAACAATGGTCTATTGCATTGACATTATCTCTTAATTACACAATTACTTTGTTATGTACTGTAGTACGAGCAATAAAACATTTGAAATACTTCAAGAGAATATAGTTTTAAAGGTTTAAAAGAAAAAAGACATAACCTAACTCTGATTCAAACTATCTTGTAAGTGTAAGTACTTTTTTGTTCTCTTAATAGATTAAGGAACTAATTGTACGATTAGTGCTAGAAAAGGTGTAGGTGAAATGATGTTGCTTGTTGGGATTGGTAAAATGGTGCACTTTTTTTCTTATCTTTACAGACAAGCCAAGGGAATGAGGCTGCTTTACTCACATCAGTACTTGGCATATCACCATGGGACCCCTCAGAAAAGAACTGGATCCACCCAGCCCACACCGTGTGGTAGAGGCATCCTGACAATGATCTGCATCTGCTAGCTATGCCATTAGGGAAATGCTGGCCTGACTGCACTCCTGAGTACCTATGGGGTCATCTCTCAGCACCAGGTACAAATCTGTGATAATGCCATGGGGTTTTCGCTCTGAAGCTAAGATGTAATTCCATACTGACACTGCTGTTGCCTGAAGGTATGCTGGAAATGCAGCTCACAGCCAGGTATTCCAGTAACCCACTCCCATACTTGCCAGGTTATCACTTACTGGCAGCTGTGTCATACCCCAGACTTGCTACAAAAAAGTCCACAGTACTTTGTCATTGACCTTGAATGACTGCAAATTTGGACTTTGTATCCTAGATAAAACTGGTGCATTTGTCAAGTATTTTATTTTAGAAACAAATCTCCTTATCCCCTTAAATGTCTAACATTGCTGACTTCTAGACTTTATACTTTTTCCTACAACCCTTACTTTGCCTCCTGACAAAATCAATATCCTAAAAATAAATAAATAAGCATACAGTGCAAGCATCTAAATTGAAAAGCAGCAGTTGGCAAAGTCATGCATCTTTAATCTGGATTTAGTCACCCAGATAGAGCAAAGCTTGGCAAGATCCCTCAGGCAAAGCATTCAACAAACTTTCTGTACTGCACTTAAGAAGGGCATCAGTCTTTTCCTCATTACACAGGTATAAAACAGCAACAACATTGGAATGCACCCAGTCACATCTCCCACAGCTCCCCTCAGATTGTCTCCTGGGATAATACAGGAAGATGATGGTGGCTGCTGACTAAGGCTTTTGTGTCTCAACACAAAGGAGAGGGAAGCCCCCAAGGTTGGTGGGAGGAAGAGTTGGGATGAAGCTAGAGGAGCAGTCTGCAAGTACAAACACCTGTAACAGTTTCATTGAGGTCATTGCATTTTGTCAACTCCTCTCTGAGAGGAAATGCATTTGTAAAGGAGGGTTCTGTTTCCATGGTTTGTGCTTTGGCTTTTTTTTTTATTTTGGGAGAACCATACAGGGAGGATTTGAGGATGATGACTTGAGCAGAACAGCTTTTCTTGTTTCATCTGTAGCATTCCTAATGTTGCAAGCCAAGAGATGCACAATTATATAAATGAAAGATCCTTCTAACTGCTGAGGTCCTCACCCAGTCCCATCACCAGAGATTTTAAGTGGAACCCTATTCTGCAAACACCTATCCACAAGAAGGGTCAGAATGAAGACCTGGGAAACTACAGACCCATCAGCCTGACCTCAGTGCCTGTCAAGGTTATGAAGCAGATCATCTTGAGTGCAATCACATGGCACCTACAGGATGGACAAGGGATTAGACCCAGCCAGCATGGATTTAGGAGGGGCGGGTCCTGCCTGACCAACCTGCTCTCCTTTTATCACCAGGTGGTCCGCCTGGTGGATGTGCAGAAGGTTGTGGATGTAGTCTACGAGGACTTCAGCAAAGCCTTTGACACCATATCCCATAGCACACTCCTGGAAAAGCTGGCAGCCCCAGGTTAGACAATATACCCTCCACTGTGTTAAGAAATGGCTGGATGGCTAAGCCCAGAGAGTGGTGGTGGTGAACGGTGCCACATTCAGGTGGTGGCCAGTCACTAGTGGTGTCCCCTAGGAGTCAATGCTGGGCCCAGTCCTGTTTAATATCTTTACTGATGATCTGGATGAGGGTATAGAGTCCACCATTAGCAAATTTGCAGATGACACCAAGCTGGGGTGGATTGTTGTTCTGCCAGAGGGCAGGAGGGCTCTGCAGAGGGACCTGGACAGGCTGGGTAGATGGGCCTAATCCAACGGTGTGAGGTTCAATGAGCCCAAGTGCCAGGTTCTGTTCTTTGGCCACAACAACCTTCTGCAGCACTGCAGTCTGGGGACAGAGTGGCTGGAGAGCAGCCAGGCAGAAAGGGACCTGGGGATGTTGAATGACAGCCAGCTGAACACAAGCCAGCAGTGTGCCCAGGTGGCCAAGAAGGCCAGTGGCTTCCAGGCCTATATCAAGAATAGTCAGGTCAGCAGGAAGGATCAGGAAAGTGATTCTTCCGCTGTACTTGGTGGTGGTGAGGCCACACCTCAAGTACTGTGTCCAGTTCTGGGCCCCTCAGTTTGGGAAGGGTGTTGAGATACTGGAGTGCATCCAAAGAAGGGCAATGAGGATGGTGAAGGGACTGGAGCACAAGTCCTATGAGGAGTGGCTGAGGGAGCTGGGGTTGTTTAGCCTGGAGATGGGGAGGCTCAGGCGAGACCTTATCACTCTCTACAACTACCTGAAAGGAGGTTGTAGCCAGGTGAGAATTGATCTCTTCTCCTAGGAAACTATCAGTAGGACAAGTGGGCACACTCTCACGCTGTGCCAGCAGAGGTTTAGGTTAGACATTAGGAGGAAGTTCTTTACAGAGAGAGTGATTAGGTGTTGGAATCCCCGGGCTGCGCAGGGAGGTGGTGAAGTCACTGTCCCTGGAGGTATTTAAGAAGAGATTGGATGTGCCACTGAGTGCCATGGTCTAATTGGCAAGGGGTTGGACTTGATGGTCTCAGAGGACTTTTCCAACCTAAGTGATTCTGTGATTCTGTGAAGAGCTATTTCTAGTAATTAAAAAAAAATGTTTCATAATGTTGCACTATTGGGAGAGGGATGAGAAAAGAACAAATGCAAGTCTGTTATATATCACTCAGGGAACAAAAATTAGCAGTTCTGAAATACAATCTGAATGCAGATATTACAGTGAAGGCCAATAAATAAGGCAGTGAGCAGAGCATGCAGGTTTTTATACCAGTTTGTTTGCTTCCTTGGGATTCTCAGCTGCACAGAGATCTCAATGGAGATCTCAGCTCCCCGTGACGTATTGAAGATGTGTTTGGGCCCATTCAGGCTTTGCAAAAGTGTGAATATTTTTATGAAGATTTTGAAGGCAGAAAATATTAACATTTTTTGGAGAAGGAATCTTGTGCATAGAACCAGCAGGAAATGAGTGATAAAACCAAGAGAGGAATGCTTTTCCTTGGACGGAATTAAAAGTTTCCTAGTAGCCTCTGGCTAATGAGTCAGAAATGGGATTGAGATTTGTTTGTCCCTCTAACATGTTCATGTCTGTGTGGCTGTGTGTCGCATGCACTAACTGCTCCGCCAAACACATTTTTGTGTTTACTATCTTGGGCCAGAGAAGTTCAAAGGCAGCAGATGCTGAATCGTGGCTCTTCTTTTTTTAACCACATGGATGGAAATATCAGCTGTGAACTAGAGATTATGTGAAATAATTAATTCTGAATTATAGGAATAAACACTTTTCAAACATCTGCATGAAGACGAAAAACAGAAGATGCTGACAATCAGAAAGACTGGGGGGCAAGGACAGTACCAATTAGCATGTCTGGGTAGACCTGAAAAGAAAGGGAATGCTTTGTGAGCTGGGTTGCCACGAATACTGTACGCTATAGAAAAATGTGCTTGTTTTTCCCTTCTCCTTTTTGGCACTGCTTCTCAGATAGGTCATGCCCTCCTGTCTCACCTCTGCAGCTCAGTGCAAAGTGATACGTAAGCGTCTTTTGAGACATCTTATTTTTCAAGTCTTGGATTCAGTTTAGTGTCTGAATGTTCTTTATAAAAATTGGTATTTCATGGTTAAAGATGTTTAGTCAACTGTAAAGACCAATCCTTTATTTATCAAAAAGACTATCTGATATGCATTTAGATTGTGGTTGTTGATGGGTTTTTTTATATTTAAAGTACAATATGAAATATTTTGACACATTTTAATGATGATTAGCTTTTTATTCCAGATAAGAGTGAGAAAAATACAGTTTTCTTGAGAAAAATTCCTGACCTATTCTGTTACTGTATTTTGACTTTTCAGCACATGTGCTGTTTTCCAGCCACAAACAGCCCTACAGGATCATGGGGGAACTTTGGTCTTTTCTTCTTTGCCCTATTCCTCCTGGCTATGAGCTACTCTACAGCATAGCATAAACATTTCTTTTTTACTTTCTTTTTCCCCTCTTCAGTTCTGCATCATACCCGCCTCACCGTACTCCTACTCTTTTGAGTCTTTCTGCTTTGTCTGCGTTTCTGCAAATGAATAATTTTTTTTTTTGCATCTGTTTTTGTGCAAAGGAAAAAACAAAGCAAAACAAATGAGCTCTGTGAAATGTCAAGGAGGCTGTTAAACAACAGTCTTGAGAATGCTGCCTTAATTGCATCACTAATGGGAGTTTTTATCTAATTGAAAAGCAACGAAGCAGATCATTTTTTTGTTGTAGTTTCCATTAAACACTGCCTGAGAAGTGGAGAAATGAAGAGGAAGCACAAAATAAATCTCTGTAAGGGCTAGGGGTCTTGTTGCCAGAGAGAGAGATGTGCCTGCTTGAAGACACGGCTGACCACCTTACTTGCCATTGGAAACATCAATGCTGCCTGCAGAACAGTGAGAAGTTTAAGCAGCCATGGAGAAGGCGTGGTGGGCAGTCACTAGGTATGCATCAAAGCCACCTCCTCACAGGGAGATGTAATACCTGCTGAGGTAGAGAGAACTGTAAGCCTCAAATTTCTGGTTTTGTAGAGCCTGTTTTTATGAAAGTTTTATTGCTTAACACCATCTATCTGTGAGTAGTTGATGTGGGCAGTTGCAGCATAAGCTTTATTTTTTCATAAGCTTTAATAAAACCTTGGACCATAGCTCGAAGTGCACAAAAAATGGTACTATGTGCTTAGGATACCTAAGGACTCCCATCTCAGGCTTACTGCCCATGTGAAGATTTGCACATATACATGGGCCCTGACATGTCTGACAACCACTGCAATTACTGACTCTAGGATGCACTGGGGGTGCCGTCCCTCTGTGACGTTGTTTCAGGATATATGCACAAGCAACCAACATTTCTCATTTCTCCTGTGAGGGTGGATAAGCATGTGAAAATTGATTTGTACTGCCCAGTAAGTCCTGCCCTCCCATCTCAAGAAAACCTTGACACATTCAATCAATTCCACAGCAACCAGTAAGCTGACAATAAAACTAGAGGCTGGTTGGAAACCAGCCTGGAGCAATGGCATCATACAGACAGAATTTAATAATGTGGCACTTTGGGAGAGAAAGAGAGGTGGGATTCTCACCTTACTGCTCTGTGCTCCTTTGGGAAAGAAGCATATTATTTTGAGGATTCTCTTGGCCCATGTGGATGGAAAACAAGGGACCTCTCTGGCCAGGTAGGTTAACAACATTGTGCTAAGAAGCATTAGCACTCTGGCCTTGAAAAGGATATGAGACTCTACCCATAGCTCTTATTGTTCCCTAGTAGGTGTGCAAATCACCACATTTAGTCCAAGTATGATGGGGATTCAGTGCCAGGGCTTAAGACTTAACTGTGTTTGCATCTACCTGATCAATTAAAAGAAAAGCTGTATGGTTTTCTTGATCTTGTAGATAATTTCTGTTTGAAAGTAGATGTCATAGCAAATTGGTCTGGAAGCTTACAGCTTATCCACACCTAATATTTATGAGTGTTTGTGATGCATGAGTGAAACAAATGGTAGCTTAAATTCTGCTGGGAGAATATGAAGGATCAATTCAGCAAACATAACAGGCTCTGATCTTGTTAGCTATACAAATATACACAAAAAAACATTCAGAGAATAATAAATATCTCCCATTTCAGCAGCTTCTTTCACTCTCTGAAGCTCCCCCTAGGAACTGTGTACCCAGGCAGAGATCCCACCAGGCATCTCTTTGGCTCTGTGTAGTAACTGCAGGTTGTGTATACAGAGTCTTTCCTAGCAGCCTCTCTTGCAGGTGCCGCACAATTAACCCTAATGAGATATAATCATAAATTGAGTAATTGAGTAGCAATTGAGTAGCAAATGCTGCTCAATTGTCCAAGCAAAGCAGAACAGACTACCCAGTGAACTGGCTGGGGAGCAGAACTTGGCAGAGCGCAAGGCCCTGTGTGGAGAGGTGATGCAGATAATATTCTTTTTCATGGAAAAGTGCCAAGGGTCCCTTAGTGATGGTACATAAATAAGAAAATCTCAGAATTTGTGTCTTATCTGAAATACCTCTGTGCCAACAGTGAAACACAATCTGTAATAATACATGGGGGTGATGGTTTGGTATTGACTCTGCTAGTAACACCTCATTTACTTTTTCACCTGCACCCCTTTGCATGCCACTGTGTTAATTTTCCTGAGATATATTCTCACCTTCATCAGGAGAACAGGCTAAGCAGAATTTTGAAATAATTAATAAAACCAAGTTTTATTGGTTTTATTAAAGGCAAATTAATTTTACTTAAAAAAACCCCCTGATTGGAATAAAATTCTCAGCACTGACAGCCTTCTCAGAGAAATTCTGCACAATTGCCTTTTGATATCCCCAGCATTTTCTAGCAGGAGAAATCCTGCAGTGTTTCTGAAACAGAAGCTGATGTGCCAGCTTCCTCCATGCAGCTGGGCTCCATCGCAGCTGCCAGATGTGCTGCCAGGGGTCTGCAGCTGCTCATTGTATCTTATTGCTGCACCACAGAGGAGTCTTGCAGTATTAGACAGTGACCTCAGCCATGAGACTGGGATGCAGGGGTGGTTTTCTCACAGTTTCCTTGAGCTGAATGTTGTGGATGGGGTAGTTTTAGGGCAACCTCTGACGTTTCTGGTGGTTCTAGGCCAGTCACGTCTCAGAAAAGGGCTGCGGATATGCCAGAGTGGCAGCACATCAGGATCTGCTGGTGGAGGACATGCCTCTGTAGCAGCAGGTTAACCTCCTTCTACCAATGACAATGGGGGCATGGTGGCCTTTGGAGACTGAAGTCTTGGCTCAGACTTTCTCTTAAGGCCCTTGAAGCAAATGTGGAGAGTTTCCTTGTCAGTGAAATAGGGAGTCTTGTGATCTAAAGAAGTGTACTGTTTGAGGGTTTGTGGCTAGTTATGTTCTCTTCATTTTCTTTTTTCTTTTTATTTCATGGCAGATAAAACAGTGCAAAAGAAGAGAATGGTGGAGGTGTCAAAGCAAATGATTTTTTTTCTTAATTATGATGTAAGGAAAATTACACATTTCACTTTAAATGAAAAGTACTATTTGAGGAACAGATAATGTCCTGGAGATGTTTTCTAAAAATGAATTTCTATTCTTTCCTTCAAAAGGTGTCTCCAGGAATGCACTCTATTTCTGTCTGGCTTTATTGAGGATATATACAAATATTCCCACCCCTTAAAGAGTGAAGAGAACGGGAATTCTTTTCAGGTCACTTTCCATGATTCTTTCTCCTCTCTGCATCACCTTGGATGTTCTCCCACATCTGCTGTGCTGCTGATGCTGCTCTCATCACTGACTCATTACATCTCCATAGAAGTACCTCCATTCCTTTACTCTTCTCTCTGTGAACGAGCATTGTTGCTTTCTCACTCATATGAGAGCACTGCTCTGAGTTACCATCACGTGCAGGGCCTGACCGTGCACGGGAGGAGTGCCCTGAATGGGGCTTCCCGTTACAGTCTGTCAAACTCTTCTTTAAAGTTTCTCTGCCCTGAGTTCAGGAAAACAAGTTATGGAGAAGGGGTGAACCCTGCTTATCAGCTCAAGGTTGTGTCATCCCTGCTTCCTCAGGCACCCCCATGTGCCCTCTTGCACCTGTCCATCTCAGCACAATTGTCAGTGCTCTTCCTGGGGGCTTCTATCCCCAGTGTTGGTCTCTCTACTGTACATACAAATAACAATGTTGTTTTTAATGGGCTGCCTGAGCTGAAAATAATTTGGATCCTGTGTAGAAGTGTCTCCAACAGCCTCTCAAGTGGAAAGGCTGATCCTACAGAGGTGCTCACAGCAGAAACACTGTTAGAAAGGAACTGGCAAGAGACTCTTGGAGCTAATAATAATAATAATGATACAGAACTAAAGCAGAGAAGATAGAAGTTATTAGGAATGAAGACAGTTATTGAACTAGAGTAGGAAGGTATTTTAGAGAACTTGGATAGATTAGCGGGAGAATGCTGGTGAAAAAAATGTATCTGCACAAATAAGCTTATGATTAAAAGCTGAATTAGTGAACATAGTTTAAGAGGATTAAAAAGAAAAAAAAATGAACTAAATAGTTGAGATAGGAATAGTGCACTGGCTTTGAGCAGGTTGTTGTTTTTCTGCCTGCAATATCCTTCTGCTGGAAGTTGCATCTCTGTAAGTGGTATTTCAGCAGACACCAAGGGCTGCTTGCTTTCAGGTTTTCAAACCTGGGTATTTGTAGTTGTTGCCATCCTTTTTTCCAGATAGATATTTGGGCACTTACAGTACTTGAGCATGTAATGATGCTTCCACTCCACCTTGTAGCAAGGAAGTACCTTTTGTCACCTTTTGAAGAAAAGTACATTGCAGGAAAATTTGGAGGTGAAACTCATGACAGTATAGTCAGCATGCAACTTGACTTCAATTACTACGCAGTTTCCTTACTCATTTCCTTACTTACCTCTACTAAAATTGTGTTGCTGGCATTACTAAGTGGACTTCAACAGTCTTTTGGAGCATCTAGGTCCCAGTCCTCTAGCAGCACTTATTTACCATGATTTAATGCTCTTTTTCATGTGAAAGGGAGGTGATTTCCAAATAGACACCAGTCTGTCAAAGGCATTGACATGATTGCAACCCTTCACCATGCAGTGCACCTATATTGCAGAAATTCTGAGGAAGTGTATGAAAGAAGAAAAAGAGGCAAATCCCATCTCTTAAAATGAAATACTGGTAGAAGTTGGGCTCATTTTATTCATACCCGTTAGACTCAGGATCCAAGGCATTAAAAGGAGGCCTTTAGGAGTAGTTATCAGCAAGGAAGCCTCCAGGTCTTACGCATGTAAAAAATGAGTGAATAAATTCTCTTTTTTGGTTTTCACATGTAGGTTATAGAAATACTTCTGTTAGCTTATATAGATAAATGCTTCTTGTTAAGGTTTTATGTTGTTTAAAACTGACTTTTTCATAGAAATACTNGTAACAAATTCAGGATCCAAGAAGCGTAAGACCAGCTAAGAAGAAAAGAAGTTGAAAAAGATAACAGGCCCTTGGAGGAAGATAACAGGAGACGGCGGGAGGGGTGAACCTGGCAAAAGTTGCAAAGATAACAAATGAAAGGACTGCCCTAAGATGTTTTTACCTGATAAACAAAACTAAAGGGGGCCTGCCTAAAGAAACTGGGCATGCTCTAAAAAGGCGTGGAAATGGAAATGAGCTAATGAATATGTTAAAATAGTATGAATATGTATACTCTAGACTGTATAAAAAACTGAAAAAACCCCAAAGCAGGTGTGCTCTAACTCTGTTAGACACCTGGCGCCGCTTTGCTTTGCTGACTTTGTCCCTGAATAAATTCCTTCTAAAGAGAACAGAGGAGTGGGCTCTGTTTTTCACACGCATGAGGTTTCTATACACCACATGCCTATACAACCTTTGTGAATGTTTGATCCTTGTGATATTTAAGATTATTTCATGATAAAATGAGGGAAAAGAAGGTTTTGCATGCCAAAGTAGCATTGAATGTTTAATCTGAAATAAAAACTGCAGTGTTTTGAGTTGTCTAGACTTTCTAAGAAAAGCAATGGTTCCAGCAAGCAGTGCTTTGAGACCCACTTACAGTAGATTTTCCAAGACCTAGTGGCTCTGTTATGGTGGCTGGGCTTCACTTTTAGTGCTGGCAGCTGTGAACAAAGGCTGTCCCCAAGTTCAGCCCCAAATTTCAGTTTCTTATATGTCTGGTATATTTTCTGTCTTAGGAAATTGTTATTCTTGCATGTGGCTACATGTGGTTATTATTCATATCATTTACTATTACTCTGTTATCCCCACAGGCATTGTAATCACTGAGAGCTAGAACTTTGCTGATATTCTATGGCCAGTCCTAGGAATATGAGACACTGGGTTCAAGACACATATGGACCTGTGTGTAAAGGCAGCTGGAGATGGAAAATGCTGTTTTGAGGCCGCCTGCAATGCCTCAAAAATAATGTTCTTTATTTCTGAGTGAAAATAAAGCTCTATGAATACTTCATCCACCATAACAAAACTGTGTAGGAGCATTTCAGATTGGAAAATCTTATGGAGGTATTTTTCTTTTTCTGCTGGTGCCTATTTCCTGTTCTGATGAGATGGTCCCACCTGCCTCTCAGAGTTCTTCCTGGTGAAAGAGACCCTTAGTTATAGGTAATGTTTTTGTGAAATGTTTTAAATCTGCACTGCACTTCAACAAAAATTAATCAAAATTTTTTTGGCCAGCTATACATATACAGGCCTTTCCATCAGCATTACAGAAAAAATATTTTCTGCAGAGCTTCTTACGTTCTTAAGTTGTCATTATGCCAGTAGTGAGCCTTCTCCTCCTGCTAGCTGGCACTGCAGCCTGGATCCGTGAGGGTGTAAATCATGAAACCTATGTTAGCTTCAGTGATGAGCTGCAAGAAAACATTTTTTCCTCTGAGCCAGCCTGCCCCAGAGGAGAGTCTGTCCCAGTGACTTGGATTTCTTATTGCTGTTCACCGTCCTGCGTTCCTCCTCTGTCCTATTATTTCTTCCTGCTCCCGTGCCATCTCTCAAGGAGCAGCAGGTAATAGAGAGCATGAATTGTTTTTCCTCCTTCAGCAAGCACGATTGAGACTTCAATTTCTTGCTCTGCTTGTTGATCCAATGGAGCTAAGCTCATATCCTTCATAATTCAAGGTGACGTGACAAGGCTCTCTGTGGACTATCCCTGCACACTACATGAATGAACAGTCCTATAGATGGTCAAATAGTTTTCCACTACTTTGACTTCTCTGTTTTGTTGCTCAGCTCTTGGAAAACAAAAATGATTACTCTGTTTCAGCCCATAGTATATTGAATTTGAAGAACTCTTTTGCCCCTGTTCTTTTTAATGATTTGTATGTAGTTGTAATAAAACTGAAAAAAGACCAAGAGATGTCTGTGTGCTCCTTCACTCTGTGAGATGCTGCTGTTCCCATTTATTCATGGGGACACTGAGTTGGAGAGAAGTTATGGATGTGGGTTTTGTGGCGCTGAGCACTGCCAAAGTTGTAAAACATGGAGCACCCCTCCCCATCTCCTCTCAGGCAGAGCTGGTAATAACACTCTTTGGAGAACACAGAGTATTTTCCTATGACTGCTGAGGGAGACAGTGCCACAGCAGTGACCTCCTGAACTAAGGAACATGGGAAAGACTGAAAGGATCACTGGCTATTTTCCCTCTAATTATGCCGTGCAATAACACTGAATAAGTCTGTTTTAAGACGTGTCTTCTCTCCCTCACTCTAGATCTACTCTTTCCCTTGCTTTTTTCTTCAGCATTTGCTTTCTAAGTATTCTGTGGTGCTCCCTCATGCCTCCACACACACCTGCCAGAGTTGTCTTTAAACAGCAGATTTTGGTTTATTAAGCATGCAGAAAATGTTATCAGTGTACTGTTCCCTTCAGAATCCTGGAAATCACTATCATCTCATATTTTCATATACTTCTCACTTCCTCCTTGGGGTGCTCAACTTGCAGAGACATTTTGAAAGAGGGTCAACATCTTTGTGTAGTTGCTGAGCAGTCAGTGAGTCAGAGCTAAAGCTGGATTCTGTGAGTGAAGCTGCAGCCACCAGTGCTGCTTTCTGCAGATTGACAAGCCAGCCTAGATAAAGAGGAACAAAGATACTCCCTTCAACCCAGAGACAAAATAAAAAGAAAGCTCAAAAATACATAAAAAATAATAATAAGACTTTTTGGCATTTGAATAAATTTAATTTTCCCTTAATCTTTTACCTTGTCTCATCTTCCGAGCTTTGATTAGGACAACACAAGAGAGACAACCTCCCTCTTGCCACTGTGTCAGAAGATTCCTTCTACCTTTTTTGGTCTTTGGCATATCTGTACCCTTGCTCGTTAGAGCAGCAGTCACAACAGCTTTTGGTCCCACTCTGGCTTCCTCCTGTAATTTTGCTGCCTCTCTCTGTGCCTTGCAGCCATGCCTGTAGTGTGTGTATTTGGTTGCTCAGTGTGGTGTGACACAGCTCAGCTCCTGCTGCCTTTCCTGGTGCCCCTTGAAGATGCTTTACAATGGTTCTAGCCAGGAACATAATGCTGTGCAAATGTTGTTTCAACAAAAAACCAAATAAAACACTTTTTATTTTTGTTGTTTCCAGAAAGGCAGAGAGAAATGGGAACCCAGGACAGTTGTTGGGTGCATCTCAAAGGCCTTTTTGTGAATGAGTGGAGGGTCAGATCAACCTCTCAGTTTTAAGTGAACAAAACATACACAGCTGCGCTATAGCTGTAAAGGTCATAAAGGGTCAGAAGAACATGCCGTTCTTCTCATCATCTCTTTAAATTCTTCAGAAATCTCTCTATTGGATTTTATTGCTATTTTTTGTGGCAAATTGAGGTCACTCTACAGGATGTTGTATAATATGCGCAAGTGTGAATGCAGGCTTATGTTCCCTGCCTACTCAGTGGTAGTGCAAGACTTGCTGCTGGTGCAACCTCCCATATGTGCAAGTTCCTTCTCAGGCTGATTGACAAACACCTGCTTCTTCCAAAAGTGCAGGATCATGATCTCAATCTCAGCACCCAGCTGCTGCACCGTTGCTGTAACAATAGTGCTAGAGTAAGTAGAAGGAGGTGATGTTTTCCAGGGATTCATTGAGCCAGAAAGGCTCGGAAGTGTGTGAGATCTGAAGACATTAGCAAATGACAACTCACAGTAAAGGCATTCTCTTCTTGAGAGAGAAGAATAATATGATCTAATGTTTCATCCCTACACACCTTGCCCCTTCAATACAAAAATGAACAAGAACAACTGTTGTAGTGTTCTGTTTATCTGTTTCTATGTTTATATGTTTTAATATGTGGTTCTGTAAACCTTAGCTTCAGACTGTTCTAGAACTATACCCTCTCTCCAGTGTAACTCTACCCTCACTCTTCCCATTCTCCCCACATATGGACCCAAACCACTCCCATCCCTCCCTAAACCACTCCCACCTCCCCTTCCCATTTGCCATTCCCTAATCCCCTCCCAGAATCCTGGACCCCCTTATAAACCCATGCAGACAGGAAGTCAAGTGAGGTCCTGTTCTGGACCCCCATGGGGTTTGATCTCCTCTGGAGCCTCACAGCTACAGGGAAGCAATAAACTGTATGTGTCCACCACGAGGGTCTCTGTGCAACCTTTTTACCCTTCGTTGATGCTTTCCTGGACTGACTGAGCTAGCAAGACCAAGAACCAAACCAGGAATTGCATCAAACAACTAATTTGGCCAAGATAGAGGTTTAGCAACTGTAGAATTATTTCCAGTTTGACAACAGGCATTTGAACCCCTGAGAATGGAAGGGAATTTGGAATAGTTGGAATGGTTGTTTACCCAGTCCTGCTGCTGCTAAAATTGATTAGCTTTTTTCTCCTTGTGCCACCATTGCACAATATTTGTTGACATGCTCAAATGTGCAGGCATTACTGCTTGAGCCAGGGGTTACTCAGATATCTGTGTGTTTAATTGCATGCACAGCTGCACGGTTAAATATTCGGGCAAACAATTCCCAAAGCTTTTGCCTTCTTTCAGAGTTTGACCCAGTGAACCCCAGCAGACTGTCTGAACTGCAGTGACAGCCTTGCCAGTCAGGCACTGTATCTGCTTTAAAGGCCAAGCTGTCATGTCTTACACAACCAATCTGCAATTCAAATAGCTCCCTCTTCACATTCCCCAGCCTGCATCTGAGACATTCCTCCACAGACTCTGCCCTCTTCACCATGTCGCCTGCTTGAGAGCCTGAGACCTGGTATGGGCAGAGGGTGTTGGGTCAGGCTCTGCACTTCTCCCATCCTACACTACTATCCCAGGGAGGGCATGACCCTATCTATCACTTATTACATATGGGCTGGAAAAAGGATAAAACCACCTGCTTAGTCTGTTGTTATCTTAGGAAGAACCTGTGTCTAGTGAGTAGGGAAATAACTACAGGGTGAGGGCTCCTGCCCTCTGGCTCTGCCTCTGACACAAATGTCCAGATGGCCTTGGGCAAGTCACCTCACCACCATGGGAGTCTGGCCCCATGCTGTTTTCCTCCATCCTGTTGCTTGTCTCACCTCTTTGCATCAATGTGCCTGTGTACATTTGAGGACCATTACTAAGATGCCTGAGCAAATAAAACCAGCAAGCTTTCTGGCACCAGGATTATGACGGATCCACCTACCATATTTTCCACTTTCACTGAAAAAGAATGAAGTGTGCCACAAAAGAAAACAAAACCAATAATGGCAAACTCTTCTTGAGTTTGTCAGTTTTTGGAGCAAAGAATTTTCTTGGTTGTCACAGCATGTGCTGCCTCATGAAGCACAATGCTGACCCCACACTTCTGCAACAACAAAACAAAGAGATTCCATTTCTGAGTATAGTTTTGTCATTAAACTCTCTTCAGGTTTTGGATTTGTAGTTCCAAGATGGGAATGTCTTCCCCCTGCTCACTACTCTACCCCTGTCCCGACCATCATAATCTATAGGGAAACTGGAAGAGAATAGTGGGATTTGCTCTGTCTCCTTTTTTTCAGTCAGAGATTTGAAATCTGCTGTGTTTCTCTACTTTCAAAGAAAAAAATCTACTTGTGTATTAGTGTTAAGTCTGTTTTCATTCCACACCTCCTTCCAGATCTTCTCTCATTCCTTTAAAGACAGCTTGACTACGGGTGTGAAATACAGTGTGGGGAGTCCATACATTACTTTCCCTGAAGTAAATCAAGATTTTTGTTATTTCACAGTCATTTTGCCTGAACTATTTACGTAGCCTTTCCTGGGTGCAGGCCTGTTTGTTGGGAGATCCAGAATCCAATTAAGCTGTCAGTCCTCACTTTCCTTCTCAGGGCAGCTGCTTCAGTGCAGCCACTGTCAACCTATACTTGGATGCAAACCAAATCAGGTTTGTGCTGAATGAAAAATGCAGCCATTATGACGTTCCTTTTCCATTCCTCCACCTGATCCTCCAAGGAGAGCTTCAGCTATCAATTATTTGAGAAATTGGAACCATCTGTGGGGCACAGAGAACTTTATCTTTGCATGCCGCGCATAGCAATGATATGAACTGGGAGTCCCATAGGAAAAACACTATTATTATTTAAAGAGCTATTGGCTGTCATTGCTCTGTCCTCTGCAGAGGTCTCTGCAGGTTTCTGATTGCTTAGCTGTTTGGCTTTACACTGATTTATTGTACTTACATAAATAGGATGAATAATGTGTTTTTCAAATGGTAATTCCAGACCCAACTCTAATCTCCCTCTTTGTTCTACGTGAGCCCTTGGGTGTTATTTTCTTTCCCATGTTTGTCATGGATTGCCTTGCTTCTTTTGGGTTTCAAGGGTGTCTCCAGTATCTTCAGGAAGCTTTGCTTGTGTAGCAGTAACTGCTCATTGCTGTACAAATGATTGTGGTTTCAGATCCTGTTTGGATTACTGAGCTGCTCTGCGTATGTGGCTGCAGAGCTACAGCCTCATCAGAACCCCTCACTGGCAGGGGCTTTGACTCCATCTAGAATCACCACATCCAGTTTTGCCCCCTGCTCCATACAAGACCTCAGAAAAATGGAACAAGATGGTCTGGATGGATGACCATCAAGATTGTCAGGGAGCTGGAGCGGAAGATGTAAGAGAAAAGGCTGAGCAATTGGATTTGCTCAGCCTGGAAAAGAGAAGGCAAAGGGTGATTTTACTGGTCTTTTCACTTGGCTAGAAAAGTATATAGGGAAGATGGATCCAGGCCCTTCTCAGAAATGCAATATTAGAGCAGAGAACATCCTGCAGTACCTTGCAACCTGAAATTGTGCAATCCTGCCCTTTGTCCCTGTCTCCCAGGAAAGCATTGGGAAGAGGAGGGAAACATCTCCCAGCTCTTTTTTTTCATGGCTACCCATGATGCCCACAGTAAAACACAGCTGGAAAAAGAGATTTTGACAGGGGAGGGAATGTAATCCTCTCTCCTTGTTAACATTACCTAATGTCACTGTGTTTTCCATTTGGTCAGAACAGGGGAAAATACAAATTGGGCTGTGCCTTGCATTTTCAGAAGTCCCACACAAATGGCCTGACTGCTGTGCAGCCTCTGCTGTGTTCGACAGAGCAAGAGCCAAGCGAGTTGTGGGAACAAAGCAACAGGTCAAATAGACTTGTTGTGAGGAAGTTCTCTCAGTTGTGAGTTCGGGGGAGAAGGGGGGATTTATCAAATAAAACTCTGTCTTTGTGCTGTTTCTGTGTTTGTCCATGACTTTATCTATTAAATGGAGCCACTAGGAGAATCAAAAGGTTCCCCAGAGTCATTCAGGATGAAAACACTTTCCCTTATGTCCTAGCTACTTCTAACCACCAGAAACAATTTCCTGTCTCTTGGAGGCTTTTGCTATACACAGCATGTAAGTGATGGCCTAGGAGGGCTGTGCGATGTCATCCTAAATCTCTGCCTTGTCGCGCATGATGAGTTAGAATAAATGCAATAAACTGTGGTGTGTCAGTAATGAGAAAAGCAATGAAGCAAGGTCCAAAACAAGAGCTGGCCGCTTTGCAAATCATACATCCACAGCTCATAGTCAGCAGTGATCGGAAAGTCATGGCAATCTGCCGGCCAGCCTGTCTCCTCATGTGAAATGAGCTGCAAGTTTTGGTCCAGCCCTTTGCCACAGGCATGTGTGGGCTATAGAAGGGCTACAATCAGTGTGCCTGGAGGCAGATTTGGCAGCCTCTGATTCCCACCTTTTAGTATTTCATAAGAATCTGAAAGGAAACATTGTTGGATATGGCCTAGGGGATCTTGGCTCTGGCATGAAACTGGTACAAGTGTAGTAAGCAAACTTGCTCATTTTTCCTTAGGGCATTGCAAACAGTTGGTAAGAGTATTTCAGAATCATAGGGTCATGGAATATTCTGAGTTGGAAAGGACTCACAAAGATCTTCAAGTCCAACCCTTAAGTCATTCAGTGTCAATGGGATTAACCTCCATTTCCCCTCAGCCAAACTTGGCACAAAAATAATTTCCCTTAGAAGACATTTTCCTGCTTCTCCATTCTGACAGGACCTCAAGCCAGACTGAGAGTGCATGCTGATCTGTCCATGGCTATGCCTTGTAATAAGCTCCTTCAAAAAGTCAAATTGTTAAACTCAAAAATCCATTTTGTTTTAGGATGCTGATTAAAACAATTATCTCCCTATGAGACGGAGGAAACTCGGATAAAGAAAATAGAAAGAGTGAGGAGAGTCTTTTCAGGGCATCACAGGCAGGGGAGCAAGTTAAGAAATTATTCAGTTTGCTGAGAGTGCTTTGGATGAGAAAGCGGGTTTTTGATTAGGTGAGGAGTGTGAGAGAATGATGTGTGGTAATGAGAGAGCATTTGTCTGTTCCTGTGCCTGTCTCCTACAAAATCTTCAGGTAAGGGTATCCTAGTTACAGGGGCTGGGACCAGTTTGTCACTATCTGGGTATAACCAAAACTGTATATTCTATACTCTCTACGTAATTTCTGATGGACTATTAATAAGGAATCATTTGTAGCAACTGCCCAGGACACACCTGATGGCTCAGGCCACAGGAGATAAAGAAAGAAAGAAACAAATTGTATGAGTCAGGGGTGTTTCTTTTCTCTCCAATAACTCAGCTGTGATAACTCCCCTCAGGGGAGGCATTAGCACCTTCACATCAAGCTGGACGATTTGTCCAGCCCATAGTGGACCCATAATGGGCCCATAGTGGACCCAACTGCACTGGCATAACAGGCAGTTGCAACGACCTAGATCATCAAAGATTCCAAAAATATTCCATGACTCACAGAGTTAAACCACCTATTGTGAAACTCCCTGCCCCTGAGGGAGGTACTGGCCATTCCCATCTGAACCTGGGGATATATAACCTTTGGGTTTTAGGACTTCTGGTATCCACTCATCAGATCAGAAGAGGAACAGAACTTTGACAGGACTGTGACTGCCACTCTCGAGGAGGCCGCCATCATTCCTTGGACAGAACTGTGACCTGACTAACAGGTTTCCTTTTCTTCTGCTTTGCATCCAGGGGGACTAACAGGGAGCTAACAAGCACCATGCTGTTCTTGTCCCAGGGTGCTGAGTTATACTCTGTTGCTGTGGGCTAAAAACAGTTTTTCTTTGTATCATCGTATGTATTGTAATCTTTTTAGTAAATTGTAACTTTGACTTGTAATCTCTCTTAAAGTGGCTCATTTCTCCTGTCAGTTTACTTCTAAACCAGCATAAATGGGCATATGTCCACAGTAGACATTTAAAAATCCTGAGAGACAGAGAGAAGGAGCTATATGTTACTCTTCTTCCCATAGTTCACATTGACAGATGGTCTTTCCTTGTTATGACTTGTACAAGACAGACAAACAGCCCCATGGTAAGCCAGCATCTCTTTCAAAACTCACCTAGAGAACTCAGGTCTGACCTACTGCCTCCCTCGTACTGACTACCAAAATCTTTCAGTGTTCCCCAGCTCCATTCAAGAAATAGGAAGCTGTGATCATGTTTATTCACAAGTAACTGTGGAATTTATTTTTTCCTTTCCCTACCCAGACCCCACATTGAAGCATGCACACACACACATACACTGTTGGCAAGGTGAAAAACAACCGGCTACAGTGAACATTTCATGTAATACCTTCATAGGATTAAATATTTGAACAGTTCCATTAATCTTGCAGTTACCTGCACTGAGCTGCATCATGCACACCAGTGACAGCTGGAGAAATAAGTGCCTGACCACACTTCTGACATGTTTACCTTCCCTTCCCACTTTGCAGTAGCTGGTAATCTAATCTAGGGAACTTTTTATACAGCCAACATCCCCCATTGGAGACTGTTCTGTCCTCAACATCTTTTTCAAATTATTTCTTGAAAGAGATCCTCTCTTTTTATTTCTCTTCATTTGCCTTCCAGTGGACAAGCAAGCATCAACCAGGCTGCAATCTGTTTAGCAAACAGTGCAGAGCATGAAAGCAAGAGACACGGCAGGCAGGCGAATGGTTGAGGTGGGCAGAAAAGATTAATCTCTTCACCTACTTCCTTCCCATGGCTATCTCCTTCCAAATGGGATTCAAATAAGTGCAGATCATCTGACATGCATCATCTGACATGTCAGCCCTGTCTCAAGACCCACTTCTTATCTCATCCTGCTTCTACTCAGCTTCCCCACCAGTGAGGATGTGGTTGCACAGGCTCAGCTGAGAGGTGCTGAGTGCTGGTTCTGGTTTTTGTGGTCTGAGGCTCTGGCTTAGATCCATTCAGCACAACTTGTCTTCCTCAACTCCTGTGCAGTCCCTGTCATGTTTAGCAAAGAGCACTGGATGTGAGAGGTGGTTCCAGTTCCCCAGCCATGCTCTATCTTGTCACAGGGCAAGGGCAGGGCATCTCTACTGAAATGAATGATGTGTGAATAGAGTAAAGCTAGCACAGGTGAGAAGAGAATCAGGCTTCAGGTTTGTGTGCAAAGTATAATAATCTGGCAGTTTCTGCAAGCTGCATAATGGACCTGCTCAATGTAAAACTAATGCAGTTTCTTGTGATTCTGGAACACCTCCTCATTAAAATTGTACATTTGCTTTTCTTTAAAAAGTGACATATAAGAATGTGCATATTGCATCATATTGAAAAGCAGAGAAAAATTGCAAGCACCATCTCACTTTGGTAGGTACAGCAAAGTGTTGACATCTCTAATATGAAAGTTTTTAATTTGATAGTTTACATTCCATTAGCATCCCTCATCTATCAAACCTGAAGTGCATAAATGTAGCAAGGCATACAGTACTTTGCATTTTCAAAGACAGTGCTGTGAGGTGCATAAAAAAATATTACTTCAGGCTCTAAAAAACCATTTTCAACATGAACTTGCAAAACTAAAAAGAAGACTGGAAGTGAATGAGCTGTACCGATATTATGAGAAACACATTACAGAGTTACATTTCACAACCTTTCCACAAATATCCACGTGTTTACCTACTGACCACATGATTGCTTTATCTAATGGTCCATCTAGTCTGTTATTGTACAGTTGCCAAAAACATCACTGACACTTGATTAAAAGGCAAGGAAGAAGATAGTGCCCACAAACACATTTTCCTGGAGGCAAGCTACTTCTTGATGTTTCAGACTGTGATCAGCGTATGATCAAATATTAGTGTCCTTAGCTCGCCGAGTCCTCCAATCAAAATTTTCAAGTACTTAGATGTCCTTGAAGATCTCTATTTTGGAGTCTAGAATAGGCAATCCCATAACTGATAATGATTTTTTATCTACTAGGTATTTTATCTAAAAATTGTTCCCTTTTTTAAAGGAGGATGCCAAAGTCCTGCTGCCCAAAACCACCACAGGTTTTGGAAAATTCTGGCTGCTCTTTTTGGAGAAGATTAACAGACTTTTGAGATGAGTGAAAAAGGTTACCTCTCCTTTAATCTGTGTGTGGAAGTGCACTGATTCAAGCTAAGTCAAAGGATTATATGTAAGATTAGTAGTCCGCTGTTACGTATTCGATTTTATACATAATAAGGGTAATTCTTATGGCCTGTTTGACACTAGGCAATAATATAAGCACAAGTATATGTGTATATATATATATATAGCTGAAAGGAACTAAAGGAAGACAAGAACCCTAACACAACTATTTGTCTTGGCAGCATAGCACTGTCCAGTGAGACTCTATTGCAAAAAGCCACTCAAGCAAGGTCAGACTTTGATAAAGGATAGATACTCTCTGACAACTTGAGCTGCACAAGATAAAGTAAAAGTAATCACCCATGATTCATGATAAAAAACCGTTTCCCTGCACTCCTAACCCTTTCTTCCTCTGCTCTGTGTACAGCAGGCATTGTATCAAGACTCACCTGTTATTGGACAATACTTGGACCATTCCCTGACTTCAGTACTCAATAGCCTCTCTTTAAAGGGAGATTTCATCTGTGGTGCTATGGATAGCATGATTGTCTCTAATCTTATATGTGCTTAGTAGGAAATGGAATTAATTTAACACTAGGATGGTAGCTTTAGTATGGGTAAGGATCACTTCTTGACTACTCCAAACCATTGCTCCATAGCAATGATTCCCCAAATCATGATTCTTCATACCATACCTGATATGAAGAGGTATTGCCTTAAGTCCACCCATGATTTTGTTCCTGGCTTACAGGGGTGGTACCTGCAGAGGTGCTCACACTGTGATGAGTGCCTTTATGAGCCAGGGTTGCTTGGCAACACTTCAAGATGGTGCACAACATTGGCAAACTCAGTCTTGTTGCTTCCTGACACGTTAGAGGACAAGACTTCTCCCAGGGACATCAGGAATTTTGAAGATCTTGAGATAGACTGGGAAGAAGAACCTTTTCCAAGCACTTGAAAAAGAGCCCAGCTCTATGTCAAGATTTTGGGATACTCCAGAGACAAGTCTTTCTACAGCATACTTCATTGCTCTTTATCACACAAAGCTTCAGGGATCAGCCTGTATCCAAGCCTGATGTCTAAAGGACAAGCTACAGAAAAAACTCTGGTTCAAGTATTCACGAGATTTGTGGCCAGATGGAGAGACTGGGATTTGCATTCGCGTTTTATGCTCTCCCCTGTCTCTTCAGCTTGTTTAAAACAGAACATCACCCTATATGTGAGAATCCTACCTGGATTTGAGGCAGGCAGTTGAGCCATAAACCTGGATTCAAATACAGTCTGTGCATCAGAGTGGGGATTTCTTCACAGTCCCAGAGCACCTTCTGTGTCTTCATCCCTGCTGAACATTAACAAGCAAACAAAATGCACCGAGAAAAAAAATCCGCTAAGAGAAACTTAATCAATGCCATTAGCAGAAATTTTCAAGAAACAATGGAAAATGACAGTACACAAATCCCAAAAGGTGTTGTTTCAGACAGTGTTACAGATGTGAGCACAGAGAACAGATGCTTTGAGACCAGCTGTGAAGAACTGAAGTCAAACAAAATCAGTTACATTGGGCTAATTTAGAGCAACCAAGTAGAGCTGAACACCTTGAACAACGAAACCTTCAGCCCCTTCCTTCCAGAAGTCATCATCAAACATGTACATGTGTAAGAGGCTGAATTTTCCACAACTCAAATTGATATTCTCACATCAAATGCACTCATAGTCCCTAAAGGAAACTCCTCATGAGACAGAGATGGCAGGACATCTGCCAAGTCATGTGTTCGAAGTAAACTCATTCATGATGTCATCCATTTCAGAGCAGTATTTCAGCCCTGTATATAGAGGTGGATTTGAAGTTTGTTTTGGGGAATCATTAAATACTTAGCTCACCCTTTCTTCTTCACACGATGGCAATCCTGGTATTGTTCACTCTTGGACTAAAGTGCTACCATGTCCTCACTTCCCCCAGATGTTTTTCCTTCTTGTCTCCAGCACGAGAGTTTTCATGCTATGGTCAATACCATAGCTTGTTTTGATAGTGTGAGTTTGTTTGCATCTCTATAGTGTTCGTATTTAGTGAAATACTTGTATCATATACTATGTGCCTGGTTTTAATCTGTTCTTCTCAGCTTTCATGCAATGTACTCCCTTGTACTTGCTTCTCTTCCTGCAGTCTTGTGACATAGCTGGAGTCAGCTTCAGAGAAGAGTCCTCTTCTGGAGGAGGCAGATCCTAGACTCTTAGGTGGCAGTCTTCACTCTCTTTTGTGTCTCACGTGCATATTATCAGAGAGAAATTACCTCAGTAATTTCCTTCAGGATGCTTTCAAAAGGGCACTGGAGACCTTCTTCCATCTGTGGTAATTCAATTTTGGAAAATACAGGTTCCCCAATACAATGCACTGGGGTGCCTTTGCAGTGTGGCAGGCTGTAAGTGGAGTCAGCACAGCGCTTTTGTGTGAAGGGAAAATGCATTTCTGAAAGGTGACGACTAGCACCTTTCAAGTCCAAATACCTTGTACAGAACTTAGTGCCTCTGCTGTTGTTATAGATCACCTTTAACTCTTCTGAGTGGGCCCTGAGCCCAGAAACAGGTCAACACCATTATGTCACATCTTTAAAATCATCCATCTGAGGCTGCTGAGCCAAATCAAAGCTGCAAGCATTGTAGCCCTGTCATACTCCCTGGTAGCCTTTTCCCATGAAAAGCAATGCATGCAGCATAGGGATGATGTCAGCCCATGTCCTTCCTGAGTAGTGATAGCAGACAGTGTGAAATCCTGCTCCTTGTTCAGAGCACATGGTGGTTTCCACCCATGTGCTTTAGGGTCCCGCAGGTTGGTGTTAGGGTCCCACACCTTTGCTGGTTTTCCCACACCTCCTGGGAAAACCAACTACTATATTTCATCCAAACAGGAAAGAGCAAGCTGGCTCAAGACTAACCTGGGGTGTGAAAAAGGAAACTAGATATCGAAGAAAATCAGTCTCAGTTTCAAAAAAAAATCATTGAACTGTCTCAAAATCACAGGAGACCTCATCTACCTGCTGCTCTCTACCCACAAATAGAACTGTGAGCGTTTCATGATTGATGATGCAGAGGGACACACAAAAATTCAAATAGCTATATACTTGTGCATATGTGTGCATTGCATACCTTTGAACTCACACATATACATTAATATACATGAACTGTGTTTTTACACATTTCTGTTAGACATCAGTGAAGTAGGTTAGCTTCTTTTATTGAAACCAGCATATATGAATTTTTCAAAGGAGAGGAAAAAAAGAACAAAATGCTGCAATCTCACATGGCAAGAGTGGTTTCTAATTACAGTCACTGTTACAGATCGCTGCTGAGGGATGCAAAAGAGAAAAGCAGAAAGCTGGTGGCAGAATTGCTAGCAGCTTTCAAATCAACCTGTGGACTGGTAATGCAGAGTGTGGAAAGCTTTAGGACTGAAAACCTCAGAGCGTGAGAGATAAACAGAAATAGGGAAGGAACAAGAATGCACTGGGCTGTCACACGGTCACTGACAGGGCCCTGTAACACTCCACTTTTAAGGTCTCATGCTTAACTGGCATATTACTTATATTTAAGACTTTTAAGTTTGCCTACCAAACTTTCAAAAAGTCTTTAATGCATTATTATCTTTGAATTCACATCTAGAGAAAATGATCCAATGCTTTCTCTAAGAGAATTTCTTTTAATTTAGTGAGAAAATATATGTTTTGGAAAAAGGGGTTACAGGAATAACATACAACCAAGGAACAGCATTACCCTATAGCACTAACAAACACTACCTCCATACAATTTAGTGAAATACTATTCATTGGTTTTAAGTTACCCACAAGAGAAAGAAAACAGTAAAGAAAGAAAAGAGATTAAAAGGGTGAAGAAAGGAGAGAAAGAGGGAAAGAAAAATAGTTACCATCTTGAGTCACATGTTGCCAAGTCTCAAGACAGAAGGCTGAACCAAAATGGAGGCACTGGGCATCTGTTTATATGGTTTTGCTACCATGGATGCTCCCCCCAGGCAGGACATCTGGTTCACTGACCACTAAATGCCCTGCCAACCTAAGTAATGGGTTCCACAGCCAGTCAGAAGCTCCGAAGGGGTGTGGGCAGGCTACTAGGATGCAGGCCTTCCTTGATGGACAGGCCAGCCACATGGCTATGGGGCCGTGTATGCTCCCTGGACACCGCCAGCTGCTCTCTGTGGGCATGCCTGACCATGTGCCTGCAGCTTAGTCCTAGCCCTTCCCCTCCTCACCCACCCACTCACAGTGAGGTGGCTCCAACACAATAATTAAACAGACTAATGAGGTACGATTTCAGTCTCTCACAGGCTCCAAAGTGAAAACTTTCACCTATGTTTAGTCATTAACTAACAAGCAAGAAAGTAACGTGAAATGAGAGCTGCTAGCAGGCCTATGAATAGGATTTCTGTGAAGGGAAGAAAGTAAATAATCAGAAGATTGTATTTGATATTTATTCAACAGTTTGCTGAAGCATTCACATTATTAACCAGAACAGACTTGATTTCAACTATGCCAAAATAAATCTCAGTTTCAGTGCACACAGGGAGCCTTAGGACCAGATTCCAGATCACTGAGCCTTTTCTACCATTCATTTATAATGGTTTTACATGATATTTACTCTGAAGAGCTATTGTAGCCCAGTGGAATGGAGAATGAGTCTTAGTACATTGGATATTTGCAGAAGAAAAGCTATTTGAAGTTCGATAATATTTAGTAAGAACTGTGATACAGACCAGTAATACTATGCTAGAGACAGACTGCAACTTCCAAGAGTTCCTTTTTATTGTTTACCAACCTTTAACTAACATTTATTTTCTAAAGAAAAGCTTCACGTGCTTTTCCCTGAAGTCAAACATACTACAAATGTATGATAGATTTCAATGTATATGACCTGCATGGAGGTAGGCACACAAAGGAACACATGCTTCAGGCAGAATCCTGCCCTGGACAACATGGAACACCTCAGGTTTAAGAAGGCAAAAACAGAAGAAAAGGATATGCAGATGGTGGCAGGTCCCAGAATATAGCAGAGAGAAGATAGTGATCCATGGTCCCAGCAACTGCCTGTATAATGACATCCCTGGGATATGAAAAATTTATGGGACCTTGGAAGTTGAATTCTAATCTGTTTTTCAACCATGCAGGTAGGTTTCATCTTCCTTAATATCAGCCATTTACAAATCAGTTTGAGGTCATTATCTAGGCTTGTGTAGACAACGAAAAGAGGGAAAAACCAACTACAGGATTGATGAATTTGCTTGAAGTGCTTTTTTCTATCTCAGACTTCTAAATGGCTACAGTTAAGCAAAATGATTCCCACCCTTAATGCGTGTGACTTTTTGCTGGAGGTCTGGCTAGATTCCTCCAAACAAATTAGAATTTTGAGACATTCTGCAGAGCACAACATGGATAAAACAGAGAAACCATCTCAAGAAGAGAAGTGGATTAAACTGGCCTCAGACCTGGTGAGAGTCAGAGGTTTAAACTGAGAGTAGGTCTTTAAGACAGGCACTGTATAGGGTTTTATCTAACTAGTTGTGATGAAAACATTGAACTGAAAGCTGAGTTTCTGAATTGTCTGGAGTGACACAACAGGGGGAAAAGCAGGATCTAGAAGTTCTGGCAGTTTTTTTCCACATGGGCTTATAACAGAGCCACGGAGTGTTCAGGCTAGGATGGGGACTGGTGACTCTGTACAAAGATAAGCTCAAGCCTTATCTATTGGTGCATTCATGAAATGGAGACCCAGCTCTGAAAGAACATGACAAACAGAAGATGCAAGGGGAAAACCTTCACAGCCAGACTTCAACTACTGCTGGAACTTATTTGGAGAAGGTTTGTAATATGCTACCTCCCTCTTTCAGGAGGAGAGTTTGGAGTGGATCAGGAGAAATATAGTAACCAGACATTATGATTGATAGGAGGGGAGATGATATGATGCCTCCCTTAGAGCCTTCATTAGATTCCCTGACAGCACCAACTTATCTAAACACCTGGGTCTTCATCCAAAACACTCTTCTTCCAGCCACCCCTTCCAAATGAAAGCAACTCTCACTCATAACATAGAATTTGTTATTTGGAGCTTCACATAATTCATACCAGGAACCCTGATGACAACACTTTTTGGGTATTATTGTGATTTTCCCTTCTTTCTCTCATTTAATCTGATCTTTCCTTTCTTTGTCTTGTAGATGTCATTTTCTTCCATAATTACTTGCCCTCACCTAAATCACTCTTTGCCCTCACTTAAATCAGCAACAGTTTTCATCACTGTCTTGCTGGTTTCTTGTAAGTCTTCTGCAATGGGCATGTCTGTTTCCACATCTTTTTAGCTCCCTTACCTGGCAGATACTGACTCACAGCTGTGTAAGCCTACTCTTGTCCAAACACTGATGTCTTTGGAAAATCAGGTCTATGTCCAGAAGAGCTAAATCAGGTCTGGAATTTGACTTTCTTGTTTTCTAGATTATTCCACATCATGTGATATTATTTTGGCCCATATATACTCTCTTGGTATATCATTTAGTATTTATTTGGTATCACCATTTCCTCATTTTTTTTTCTCTGACAGGCGTGCTGGACACACAAAGGCACTTTTAGCCTTACAAAGACATTCTTTGAGAGTATGGGTGGGTATCATTTATGAATGGGGAGATGAAACACAGAGAAATTTGATTACTTGATCACAGCAAGAAAGCTATAGAAAAAGGAAGCAATTGAATTTGAGTGTCCTGAGCTCATGCCTAAGATACAGATCCCTTTTTCCAGGTAAATAAAAGAGTGTACCAGTAGGCATTACTGATAAACTAACCTGTGGTTTTGACTATGCTATCTATCAAAAAATATACAAGATTTCACCCAGGATTGGTCTGAAGTGGCATCTTTTGAATTTTCTGGGTTGTTTTGTTGTTGTATGTTTGTATTTTTCTTTTTGTTTTGCCATGGAAGGGTGATGGAACTGAATTAAAAAAATGCATTAAGGCATAAAAGTGTTGCTTCCCATCACACAGTTCAAGGCTACTTCTCTTTTCAGGAGGACGAGAGCCTTGTTTCAGGGAAGAGTAGCATTGGAAGGTGCTGGCTGGGGAAGATAATCCTTTGACTTTTACAGGCTGCCCTCTCAAATGCAGAAGAGGAACTTGTGTCTCACTGAAAGGAAAAGCATACTCCAGTCCCCATTTCTGCCAGCTTGCTTTCCACTACCATTTTTAAAATTAATATGTTGTTGTGCTCTTTTCTACTTCATGTAGCTTGTCAAGGACTTTTCACATTACCTAGAAATAGTACGTAATGCAATGTTTTAATAAAAATAAACAGCTTGCTGCTGCTGGTTAAGCACCATCTATTTAACTCTTTGGTATCCAGATTTTTGCAGAAAGCAGGCTATATTAGAAACCATCATAATTTTGGAAACCTTTGATACAATTTCTATAAAGCGTGTTAAATATTTCATGTGTTAAGAAGCAATTCTTCCTTTATGAAATAGTCTTTGCTTTAAGTCTTTGAGGACTTCACACAGACAAGGTGCAGTTATGTCTGTCTGACTGCTCTGGCTATGTTGGTGCAGTGATCATTTAGTTGGATCCATGGGCTGAAATCTTTGCCAAATCTTTCACTGACACCAGCCAAGTGAGTGTGCATTACTTCAGGTAGCATCCGAGTGCCCTCTGCACGATACCTTAGGTTTCCCCTGGACATAGGTTGCCAAGTCCTTCAGTTTTCTTGACATTCTCTCCACCTATAGTACTTCTCTAAGGACAGCTTGTAACATATGGCCTTGAACTAGATACCTCTTTGGAAACCTGTCAGCCCCCATATAGCTCTCAGTGGAAGTGTCAGTTCTTCTTGTCATGATAATTACATTGCTCTAACCAGCTGCAATATAACTCCTTTTTAACCAGATCAGTGTTCTTTCCTTTTCACCCAGGAATCGCCCTAGATGCTGACACATTGGCATTTGCTTCATTCTTGTCCTTCTGCAGCTGGATTGAAGAACCTAAAATAACACAGCTAAATCTTTTTCATTTTTTTTTCCCTTGAATCTCATGCATTAGGTATTTCTTTGCTATTTGTACTGATTTCTAGGCTCATTTCAGTGATAGAAACAAAGACAATGTAAAGTGATAGATCATAGTATCATTTAGGTTGGAAAAGATCTTTAAGATCATTGAGTCTAACCATTAACCCAGCACTGACAAATCCATCACCAAACCATGTCCCTAAGTGCCATATCTACGTGCCTTTTGTGCAAGAAAAGTGTAGATACAGACAACTTTTACACTAAGGGTCATCATTATCAAATGACACGTATTTGTGCCCATGTCAGTTGCACAGTATCACAAAATGATGATTCTTTGTGGGCACTTTCTGAATGACAAGACTCAAAGTAGATTGAATAGCTGATTCCCAAAATGTCTCTGTATGCATAACAGTTGAAATGCATTCATTATCTCAGGTTTGTCTTCTCAATGGCTCTTGTGTGGAGCTTCTTAGAAGATTAATGGTAAAATTTTGGAAGTCTTTCTCTTCCTCCTTCCTTATTTCTTTCCAGTGCAAAAAATTGCATTACTAAAGACTGAGCTTCTTCGTAGCTGTCTGTTGAGCAACTGGACACATACACACACTTTCTGTTAAAAAATATTCTGTATTTCCTGACCTCACAGATATGGCATAAGTAAAGTTGGAAAGGTTTAACCTCCAGTACCCTGCCACTCCTCACTGCTTATGATTCTGTTTTATAACCTGTTTGAGTGAAATCTGCACTTATGCTTAGGCTGATAAAAGACTTAGTTTATGCTGCCTGTGAAGGAGTTAGATATGTTTATCTGAGAAACTATGATGGTTTACCCAAACTTCGCCTTTTCTAGAAATCTCCAGGATTTTCGTTTTCTATAGAGGACAAGGTGGATGTGGTGGCTTCCAAGACAGAGGGATCAGAAGAGTCCACTGGGACAGGACTCATGCTCTGGTCAACCAGAAACTCCTTGATCCCTTTGTACCACAGCAAATGTGCAACGACAGTTCCCTGTGTCCCTGTTCTTTTGGAGCACATCAGGAAGGCAAGGAGATAGTTACAAGCTGAGAAAAGCACAAAAGCTCCTGTCTGCTGGAAGGAAGCTTGTTCCTCACGAGAAGCAGGGATCTGTTCCAGCTCACCCAAGGGATACATCGGAAGGGAAGAGATGGTAACACACATCAGAGGGATGGTGAGGGATGGTGTGCAGGTACAGGATGGCAATGACTGTTATTAGACTGGCCTATTTATTTAGAAAAAAAGGACAAGTCATCAAGTTTTAATCAACCACAAGCCAACTGCCCAAAGAAGTGGCTCCATAAACCATTATGCCCTGGCACTTTTCCATCCAGTATTCGCTTGAGAAATTTGCCTCATAAATCTGGAGACCTACCAGCTGTACAAAGAGGAGAAACTACCTAGGGAAAATCTCCTACTGGGATTCCTTTCAGTAAGAGGACTTGGATAGCTCAGGGTAGCTACCAACTGATTCTGCAATTTGCTGCCTCATTTCATTTTCTCAGCCTAGTGCTACGTAATCAATAATATCCTGCAGTCCCATAGACAAAAAGTGCAGACAGTGTACCTATCTGAGCTTGTGTTGTTTACTTTTAACTGTGGATTTCATTATCATATAATTTCCTTACTTACTGCTCTACTGGGGGTAACACTGAATTAATCTGTTCCCAACTCTTACAAGCTGGTAAGGAAATCTTTAACAGTAAGAAATGATTGGTTTTCTAATGCACATTGACTGACTTAATTGTTTTTTTTCCTTATGCACTTTATCCTTGTGTCCATTTATCTTTCTTTTTTGGAAGTTATGGCTCAAGTGTGATATTCTACGTGATGGTGAATTTTGAGATCCCTCTGGAAAGCAGTAATTTGTATTGTTTTCTTGTAATTTTTTTCTGATTTCTAATCCTGTTTTAATACATTCAAGACATTTTAATCCATTTACAATGTTTTTTACAAGATTCTTCCTCTCTAAGATATGGATCAGTTGATTACACTTTATGTCCTTTAGCTTTAGCAAGAGAAATAACACTAACATCAAGGTAAATCAAATATTAAGTGGTGTGCTCTTATTATAGTGTGGAGTCATGTCCAGTTCTGGGCTCCTCAGTACAAGAGAAACATAAAGCTCCTAGAGTGGGTCCAGCGGAGGGCAACAAAGTTGATTAAAGGGCTGGAGCATAACCTTGAGATCAACTCAGTTGGTTAGAGCCTGATGCTAATAATGCCAAGGTTGTGGGTTCAATCCTGGTATGGGCCTCCCACCCAAAAGTTGAACTTCATGATCCTTGTGGGTCCCTTCCAACTCAGAATATACTGTGATTCTATGATCTTCCTTATGAAGAAAGGTGGAGGGAGCTGGGTCTATTTAGCCTTGAGAAGACATGACTGAGAGAGGACCTCATCAATATATATCAGCATCTGTAGGGAGAATGTCATGAGGATGAAACTGGCTCTTCTTGGTGGTGCCAAGCACTAGGACAAGAGGCAACAGGCAGAAAGTGATGCACAGGGATTTCCACCTGAATATGAGGAGGAACTTCTTTACTGTGCAGGTGACCATGCACTGGAACAGATTGTCCAGAGAGGTTATGGAATCTCCCTTTTTAGAGATATTCAAGAACTGCATGTGCCATGTGCTCTAGGATGAGCCTGCTTGAGCAGGGAGGTTGGACCAGGTGACCCACTACGAACCTTTCCAACCTTACCCATTTTGAGACTCTGTGATATGTTAACTGAACACAGCTAACTAAGCTGACACACAATTGGAATAGTAAACATGAGACTGACATATTATCAAGGGAAAATAAAGAAATTCACTGTAGTTCAATATATGCAAAAGCAGATGAATGATATTACTAAGGAATGAGAGACCTTAACTTCCCTGTGGAATAGTATTACTATTACAGACAGTATAAAAACAGAGATCATGTTCTCAATATGGGGTTTTCAGACTAGGTTTATTAGATTTACACTTTAAGATTAAATTATTTGAAAATATTGATGTGAACTGTTCCCAGTGAAGGTAGTGAATAGCTCAATAAAACCATAAAGCATCTTTCCAAGGCAAATCAGAAGCAGTCTGATTTCAGAAGCTATGAGACAAAATCAGATTCAGTGTGACCTGTGTTTCTGAAAAATGAAACCACTTAATGTGGATGCCTAAGTAGAGATGTAGGTTTTGGATACAGATATCTTCATTAAGAACTTGAGTTTGAAATTTGTTTTCTTCCTCTCAGTAAAGTTTTTACTAAAGACCTAGTGTTGTATCAAATATTTACATGGCATATAAGAAACCCATGTATACCATCCAACCATCACTGTGAGTGGTGAAAGCTATTACTCAGTTTGGAATAATACATTTGGTTTTATCCTAGTCATTAAAGGAAACATTTTGAAATGAGAATGTAAAAAGTGATACTCGACTTTCACAGACACCGCACAGAGGATTCCTGATCTAGTTCCAGAAGGTGTTTGAACTTTGCTCATTTAAAACATAGCTGGTGTGAATTTTATAGTACAATTAATAGAAAGATAAGATGTTTTTCAATATCAAAACTAGTCTGGATTTATAATTCTTGTTTGCTCCTTTCAGTATAAAGTAATGAACTTAATTCTTCTCTTTCTTACTTGTTGCAATGTGTGATTAGCATGTATTTCTCACTGTATATTATTGTTCTGTTACATGGTATATCCTGTTATGATGTGCCCTGCCCCTCACCCCAGATGGTTTGTCCCTTCCCTTGTTCTCCCTTCCCATTGGCTGGAGCCCCTATAAGAACCAGGGGCTGGAAATGGGAAGGGCTCTTTGCTTCCTTATCCACCATAAGCTTGGACCCTCCAGATGGTCTGTTGCCTCTGGAGTGAATAAACTTATATTATTATATGTAACCATGGAGAGCCGCCAGCACCTTCTTCATCCTCCGTTTCCCTCAGCCATCCCCTGGGGAGTGCAGGGGCACACTCGCCCCTCGGCAAGCCCTGACAGGGGAAGGCTACACTTGCTCTGGTGTAAAGAAAGAATAACCCAACAAAATTATTCCCAAAATGTTGGGCCAATTCACATATTATCAGTCATATTGTCATTGAAATCAAAAGGGTTAAGAGGCTGTGGACAACATGTCCTTCACCAGGCAAGAGATGAAGCTTGTCTTTTTGCTTTTTGTCTGGAACAAGCTTCTGTTCTGCCACACCTGTCAAAGAAAACTTAATTTTATACTTATCTCAATATATAATACACAAACAAGTTGGATTACCATTCTAGATTTATAAATGTAGTGAGGCATAACACAGTGAAGTGAACTCTAGCCTGTTTGACTTAGAGAGGAGATATGTAAATTGCCAGTCATCTTCAATAATTTAGTCTGATATGACATTATGATGAAAGCTGAATAAACTGCTCACATCTGTGGTCTTGCCTTCTGCACTTATGATCTGGAATTAAGACTTTGCTGGAAATTATTCAGTGTACTTCACTGTCTGATGGAAGAAGCTTATCACATGTTTATTATTAATATTCCATTAACAATCATGTGGTGTTAGCTGAAAAGAAAAAAAGCAATTTCCCTGAGAGAAGCAAACAAGTTTAAGAGCTCCTGCCCGCTTTGCAGTGGAATAAATGTGACAAGACACAAAAGACAGACATTAGCAAAGTGACCACCATTAAGCTATTAATCATTTTCCATTTTATTGCCTAGGGTTTTATACAACACAACTCAATTCATTACATCTTTCCTCATACATCTGAAGCTGAATCCTGAAATGCTTTTTGGTGTTAAATAATACAACATAGTAGACAGTGTAAATTACAGGATATGGTGGTGCAAAGGGTGTTGGGTGGTGAATAATTTAAAAAGATTAGAACAGAACAAAGTGGGAATCACTGCTGGAGCAAAAAACAATGGAAGAAAGAAGCTGAAGAGTTAATTGAAGAGTCAGATTTAGGGAGTTATTTTATGTGCTCTAAAAAAAAGTTTCTATACCAGAAATATTCTCATAATGGAGGACATGGTAAAACTGTTAATTTGTGACTCGGGTAGAAATGCTCTAATTAGTGGTGCAAAACAGTCCAGAAAATTTTGAAACAAAATGCTTTTTGGAACAAAATCTTTGCATGAATGGGGGGTTCACTTCTACATGTGTCTTCAGGGAAGGCCAGAGAGGAAAGCATCAGTGTTTTCCAGCCCTTGAAAAGGTCACATTTTTCTCCGCTTTTGGATTAATTTCTGGGCAGCCCTGTCTGATCACCCCCTCCAGTCTTGGCTGGGAATTTTGCAGCCGTATTATATATCCTGATGAACAGGGTTATTTTATCATGGATGAGATTATACTACCCTGAGTTCCAGAATTGCTGCCATTATAAGGAGGCATAGGCACACTTATGGGTGAGTAATACTCCATCAGAGACAGCTGATGTGTTGGCCTTTGGAATGTGGAACAAGAGACTGCCATGACATGTTTCCTACCACCACCAGAGGAGCAATCTGGGATGCCATTGTGAAGACTAATCAGTAATAAATGATTAATTAATGTCTTTTAAATGGTCTGAGTTCAGTATGTGTTGGTGAGGCTGTGAATACAGCAATTACTAAAAAATTCATGTGTTCTTGGTCATAGAACTGATAAATACTGCAAAGTACTCTTCGATTACAGAGTGGCAGGCAGTTCACTTGCACACCACATTTCTATTTCTAATTGCCAAAAAATGATAACTGTGCCCATGTTTGTCAGGCTCCCTGAAAGCACTCAGCTGCCATTTAGCACTTCTGGGCACACTGGCAGAGTATATTTTCTCGAGTGTTTGGAGACTGATTTAAATGCCTGAGATGTAGCCTCAGCCCTCCTCACCTCTCCCTCCCTTCTCTAGCCTCCCACTCCCAGCTTTTACAATGTCAATCAAGATATCACAGACTAGATATTAGTAGATTTTGCTCTTTTGCCATTTATCTGATGTCTGGTCTTCAACAGATCAGAGACACATATATTTAAGAGTTGCTCCATTGCTAAAATGCAGGAAGCAATGTAATCACCCACCTGCACAGTGTACTTTGATATTGAAGAATGAAAAATGGTGTCATTAATTTCTGTTTTGGAGAGCTTTGTAGACCTGAAGAGCCTGATTTGTGAAGTACAGCATTAAATCCTGTTTTTCTATAAAGTAAAAGAGAGCACATAATATTGACAGCCGATTCAATTTGCCTCCCCTCATGTCCTGTGCTGCTGTAGCAGTTTTGCACCAGCAGAGTTATACCTACTTCACTGCAATGACAGTAGGGGCACAGATTAGCAGCTGAGACCATGATTTCCAGGTAGAGAGTCATAGTGAAACATCTTTTAATACCTGTACTTGAAATTCACTAAAGAGAAGGTGAGATAATTTCTCAATAAAGAAATTGCTCCTGCAAGGAAGAAGCTTTGTTCGTGCAAGCTGATGTCAGCTGGGTTCCTCAGAGGATGTGAATGGAGCCATTGCTTGGCCAGAATTTTGGACCCGTGCTCCCTGGAGCTTGCTCTGGGCTGATTGTCAGAGCAGTCCTGCTGGAGGCAGGGAACAAACACAAACCTCCTCTGACAGAGAAGGGAACTGAATCTCTCTCTCTCCAAGATAGTAAAAAAACACTTGAGCCATCATATGCCAGGGTGTTCCGGGACAGAGCTCTCTGCCCCTCTAGTGCAATCTGTTTCTCTTCTGCATGGCTTGATTAAACAGTCTGTCCCAACATGGCTCTACAGAGCAAGTACACTCAGAGGAAGAAAGGCAGTTTCCAGTCACTGCTCAGAAAGGGGATTATGACATAAAGCTACAAGTCTAGAAGAATTCAGGTCAATTCAGGTTGATGAATTGCAAAAACAGAGGTGTGCCTCAATGCAGGCTGAAAACAAGTGGGTTCTCTTCAAGGGTGTGATGTAGTGGCCTCACAGCTGCCTCTACCCAGTTGCTCTCAAGTTGCTCTTGTGCTGGTACTCCCCATAGGAGGCATTTTGTTTGGTATTTGGACCAGGAAACTTGCTACCTCTGTGGGAGCTTACTCCTAAGTCTGAGCAATGATGCAAGTTTGTCATTGCTTCTCAAAAGAATCCTGTTTTTCTCTATTTCTATTCGTCATTTTACCAATGGATTTTCTTCTCCTTTTTTTGGCATCTGGGGTGAGAAAGTTTTCCAGCAAAACCTTGATCCACTTCACATATTTCCGTTTGCTCTGAAAAACCAACAGTTTCCAAGACTTCTGCACAAAGAGTAAAACCTTTACCAAAGCAAATCCTAGTGTAAAAGTAGGAATGGATACACAGAGAACAGCTGAAGCAAGCAAAGGGCTATGAGCAGTTGCTTGGGACACTGAATAAATGTTTATGGCCACTTTTCTGCTGGAGGTGCTTGAATCCAGCTGAGACTTAGCACCATGTCTCTGTTGTTGAGAGCTAGCTAAATAAATACTGTCTATCACAAAGGAAACCATCCTTTGGGAGCTATTTCTTACTCCTTCCTGGACAAATGCAGGGTATTTGCTCCTCATGTGAACCTCACTGCACATACTGAAGCACACGGAGGTCCAAGAAACCTCAAAGAAAAGAGCTGAACTTCTTTTCCTACCTGTGTGTGTGCTGGAGGTGTCTCATAGCCTCTCACCTGTGCCTCTTTACCTGGCACAGGTTTTCAGAGATGGTTGGACCACAGGCCATTATAAAACTAGGCTGCCCTACCACGGCAAGAAATACATGGGTGGAACTTTCTCCTTGCTGGAGTGCAGGTTCAGATGAAAACTGTTGGCTGTGTGCTGGAAACTCAGGCACCTGCTGCATAGAGGTATAGGGTTTCTTACTGGGTGGCTTTTTAAGGTCTATTAAGGAGAAAATAAAAGTTAAGGTGGCAGAAGATACTAATAACTTTATTCCAAATGACCCATTCCCAAGGTACCTTAAAAAATAGGAAGACTACTAAAATCAATTAAATTGCCATCTAGCCACCTTGACTGTCCCAAGGAGCCTGCAGCAGACAAAGAATGAAATGATTTTTGTCTCTGACAAGAAAAAGGCAAACTTTTAGGCAGTATGTTTTGATGTCTCCTGTAGTGTCCAGCTTGTCCAGGAGGAAGAATGATGAGAAGGCTAGACTCCAGAAGTTTTCTCAAAGCATTTATTTAACTATTAGTGCACTTGTTTCTATGCATACTAAGCTTAAGCATTTAAGCATGGCAAAGCCTTTCTAATCTACCTACCTACCTAGCAGACTCTGCATCCATGGCTCCCCAGGCAGACTGCCTGGAAAACCCTGGATACATGACTCTGCCTAATCAGGAGGTGACCAGGCAGAGGGTCTGCTTTTTAAGAAGTCAGAAAATGTCTGCTGCTTCTTGTTGCGCAGTTAAAGCTCATATATCTCAGCCTATATTGTTTACATTAGCTGTCCAATGACCTGGGAATAAAGTTCTCCTTGTCCAACCACGGGGGACAAGACCATGTCCAGTCAGGGCAATGCTTCTGCTCATGCTCAGGGAGAAATTTGGCCTATAGCATAGGCCACAGTCACCATATGCACTCTGGAAAACCGTATTGAAGTGGGTTCAGCCCAGACCTTTGGGCTGTTGGTTATTTTTCACAGTTCTTGAAAGTATACCCGTGTGACCAAGACCACTGTGTTGCTTGCACAGGTATTTGTAAGAAATTTTAAGCACGTAGTTTTGGTGCCTTTAGTTCTGCAGGTTTGGATCCTCTTCACCAATCTACTATAAGTGCAAGAGAAAAGCATGGTTTTCTTATAAAAAAATAAACAACTCCTTTATTTTTTTTTTGTGCCACAATAATATTTGAAAATAAAAATAAAATCTGTGAAAATTCTGAAGACACTATTAAAATCAGACAAGGTCCAACCCCTCCAACATGAACAGAATTTGAAAATGTTTGTCAGAGGGTGTTTGGTGTTGGCTTATTTTTAATTCAAAGTAGGCTGCAGCTGGAGGTTGCACACACAATGATATGCTGGAGCAGGCTTAGAGAACCTGGAAGTTTGGTTTTGATCTTGCTGCACTAAAGCCATTGAAAGAAAGACTTCTACCTTGGCTTCTGGCCTTTTCCCATGGTGATACGAGTCTTTCTTCAAGAAGAAGCCTTACAATCCTCATATAAACAGTAATAGTAAAAACAGGAGTAGAAAAACTATTATCTATATGTGTGCATTACTTACAGGAGGTGAGAGAAATATTTGAACATCTGAGACGGTGGGTGAATGTCAGATCCATGTTTTGAGAAAATAAATCTTTGTAGAGTGTTTTTTTGCCCTGTCAAATCCTCCTTCTCTCCTAAGGCTTTGGTCTGAAACAAAAATTACCAGGGAGCTCCAAAGGAATAAGTTAGTTCTCTGCTGGAAACAGCAGATGCCCAAGATATCAGTTGCTGCTCTGTGCATATGCAGATTATCCCAAAGGCATGGCCTGGGCTGCTCTTTTCTTCATGTTTTTCAGAGGGAGAAAGACTTAGTTATTTTCATGCCAAATGCACATGGTCATGCATGCTCAAGCCCTCACACTGCAAAGTTCTCATTCCCCTCTGTTCAGGTGTCCAGTCTCTCTAGAATTCGTGCAGAAAGTGTGCAGTCCCTCAAGCCCCAAAATGTGCTGAGATGTCGTAATTCCTTCAGTCCTCAATGTACAATTTATTCTTATTACCTTGTCCGTAACTTTCCATTCATTTTCAGCTTAGTTGCAGCTCTATATTTCTCTTCTCCTCTCATCTTCTCTACCTCCATTAGATTTCAAAATGAGATATACATTTTGAGGGGAAAAATAAAAAGGAGGAGAAGGGTAATATCTTTTCTACTCCAAAATCTTCCCTGTAATTTCCAGGTGACTCCAGTTTATGAGAGCAGAGCACTAGTCCAGAGGTCAGACCTTGGTCACTAAGGTTTTGTTCTTAATTTACCTATGGGTGAAGTGCTGAAAGACTGGAAAGCTTTCTTCAGAAGGCTAGGGCAGGAATTCTAGGAGCACAGAGCAAACACAGTCTCTCTGATGGTCTGCTGATACTGTGACCTCAAAAAGTGTTGGCTGCAGTTGCTTTGAGTGATTGGGAAATTGCATCTTCTCTTTGCAGATGGTGTCCTTTGCTTCCTTACCTCCTAGTTCAACAGGTCACCAGCAGTGGGAAATGCCTCTGGCCTGAGCTTTAGTATCAGCTTGACTTGATTTTGTTTGTAATGTCTCCTTTCTTTCTGCTAGCTTGATGCTGCTGTTTCTTCTGAGTAGTTGGCTCTACTGTGAAAGCACATTTGTGTTACAAGATAATGCACAGACAGCTAATGGGGTAGGTGAGAAGCACACAGAAACAAGTATGAGAGTTGTTACTCTCATAAAGAGTTTTTGCCTTTATTGCTGCTGATACTGAGATGGTTGCGATGTTCCCCCTGCAGAGTCTGCCCAAGCCTGTTGACTGCTATGCGGTGTGATGCCCTTCTTTAACACCTTTGACACTTTTTTCCTGTCAGTGGTCATTGAGTATGCTGGGTACTAGATAATCGCAGGAAACCCAAAGACTTGGAAATTAGTGAAATATCTCCTCTATCCATTTTCCTTCCCAATTAGGGAGGACATATGTAACGGGTCACACCTCTTCCTACCATGGAAGGAGATGACTTCTCATGCCCAGGATCAGCAAAGTTGCTAACGTACATGCAGGAAGAATAAACCCAGACACTTCTTCGCTAAAGGAGAATGAACTGAAGAAGGGTTCCCTGCTGGGATCTGCTCCATATTCACCTGTGCTTCCAGAGGATCAAGTGGCTCATGTCATTGTTAACTTGGTACTAATTCTTTTAGAACGAGTTTGTGCAGGTAAATGGTTCCAAATTGGCAGCCCTGGAAAAAGAAACCCTTTTGGCAATGTGCTCTTCTTTATTGTTTACATTACAGTAATGAGCTGATGAGGTCAGAACTTCCCTCAGCTGGATGTTATCTCTCTTTCAGACAGCTAGTGAGAGACAGCCCTGCCTGGATGAAATTATTCTCCTAATAATGAATACAGGGAGAAAGAGAAGTCTTCAGATATTCTTTTACAGAAAAAGATCTGAACATGCTGAATTTTTTCCCCAAACTCTCAGAAAAAGTTAGGGATATGCCAGCAGGTGAATACAGGATTTCTGAGGACTAATGTAGCACACTCTTTTGCATCTGTAGTTCTCTGTCTCTTCTTTGTCTTTCCCTGTCTTTTGCAACATTTCTTGAAGCTAGGGGACAGCTCGGATCCCCTGACTTCCTGTGTCATTGTGAAGAGACCTACAAGTGCATTGATGGAGCTCTTTGTGGTGTCAGCTCTTATGCAGCACCACTGGAGCTCAATTCAGTAGATGGAATATCCAGGACACCTTAAAATATCTTTCATCTGGAAATACTGATGTATCAAAACTAAACTCCATGTGGAACTAGTTATCTTTTTGGAAAATAGGTTTGTTTCTTACATTTAAAACATTTTACGTGAGGGTGGTTTTTTTTTCTAAATAGAAAAAGGATGATGTGGGAGTAGGAAGACTTTTTGTTTTCATCTCATTTCACTACTTTCAAAGATAAAAATCCTTGTGGAGCTGAATGTGATATACACTCAATACATATGAAATGTCATATGGATGACATACATATGGATACATATGTATGTCATCTGGGAATGATGTGATCGTTTGTTATTGAAGTTAGACATCACTGAGAATTTCACAGGTAGGTATTTAGATATATGTTGCTGCTGAGAGGAAAGCAGATGTTAAAGATGAGACACATTTTCCATTTTCAGCCATGGTTCCTCAGTTCTCCTAATTTAAAAATGTGGGATCATCTACTTACCATTGCATTCCATGGCAATCAAACCAATGACACATCCAGAACTTCTTCTCTTGACACTTCATATGTCTGAGAATTCAACTGTCATTTTGCCGTTTCTCCAAAATTTTCCCCGAATCCTGACACTCCTCCTTAGAGTTCCATCAGAAGTAAAACTTTATTTAATGTTGTCTAGAAAAATAATCAACCCTGAAAATCACACTGACTTTCTCTCACATGTGCTAGAGGTTTAAAAGAAAGTTTTCTTATAAACCTCAGCTAGTGAATTGAACATTGTATGATTGTATTGCATGACCAGAGCTTGCTCCACTTGACAGGGAAGAAATTCTTGCTTTCTTGTCTGTATTACTTCTAGTGTTTATAAATTCTCAGGACATTTTTCATTGGGTTGCCCCTTGCTCTTTTTTCCATTTTTTACTCTGTAAAGTTTGGTATTAATAGTATTTATGTTATTGTTACTATTTTGCTGTTCATTTTATCAGGTTTATATAATGAAATTGCAAGTGGAACATTCAATAGGTAGGAAATGAGAGCCTGAATATTTCCATTCTAATTTCTTTACAACCTATTATATTAGCTGATGTAGATGAGGGCCTCCAAGAACTGACTGGAAGGCTGGATATTATTTCCAGCTCTGCTGCTGAGTGGTTTCAGCAATTTCCCTTGTCTTAGTTCACTCATCAGTAAATACAGGCTATAACAGCCCTCATCACTGTTGAGCGCTTTACTATCTAGTGATGAAAGTCTGTATGAGATTACCAGGTAATCAAGAAGGAAAGAAGGTGAGAATGAAAGACAAAAAAATTACAATAGATTACAGAGAAGATGAAGCAGATTAATCCCACTCTACCTCAGGTTTAGCGTGTTTCCAGGGATGTATAAGATCTGACATCATGCAGGCTGCGTGCATAAAAATAATGAAAAAAATCTTTCCATTGCTGTACCCTTTTTTGGATTATGTACACTGACATAGTGGTTAAAAAATCACTTTTTGCTACTTACAGTGGCAGCTTACTTGGTTCTTGTACTTGACCTGGATGCCAGAGCACATATATTTTCAAGGTTTGCCTTGCCTTGATTTGTACTCATCTATTTCTTTCCTCCAAATTGAGTACCACTGAGGGGAAAAAGGAGTCTGTGAGTGCAGTTACTGAAGATGCATAAATCTGCTCAGAAGAGACAGACACAAGGCACTGTGTTTGGCACCAATACCCTGAAGAGAGATGGATTTCTATTCAAATGGACTTCTAATCCTCAATTCTTTCAGGGAAGGAATACATGTGAAACACCATTATTCTTTTCACCTCTTCAAAATACAATAATAAATAAACAAACAAATAAACAAATAATAATAAACCCAGCAATTACAATGACAACAATAAGAAAAATATTTTCCCTTGTGGGAAATATATTTATTATCAAGCTTCTACAATGTTTGACCATACAGACAGTGGTTTGACCTTCGAGTTAATTGACAACACTGGATGTGAAAGACATGGAAAGGAAACAAGTACTTTTGTGTGCTTCATAAAATATTTACTCATTCATTCCAATTGCATTTGTAGATAGAGGAGACCTGAAGTATAGAAAAGTTCCTTTTGACTCATAGCCTGGGATTTGCTCATAGTTTGCTGAAGGAAATGCTTTTGCAATATTGTATTACTTGTACTCAAAGCACTCCTCACAGGAGAGGGACAACTCAGAGGGTGATCTGAGAGGGAAAAGGAAAGGCATGTGGGACCCTGCTTTGCACCTTGGCTCAAGCCCTTCTCATGGGAATAGGATTCTCACAGGCTAGTGTGCACTTCTAGTGTTGGAGGGAGCATGCAAAATACATCACCTCTGTCCACTTCTGCATCCTGAACCAAGCTGTAGGGGATTTGCAGTATTTTTTGACAGGTTTCTGTCCATCTCTAGCATTAGGAAGTGCTCTCCTCCGGAGACTGCACTGCCTTTCATGTTACACTTGTCAGGCCCCATTCTTTTCTGTCAGGGAACCTCTAGCAGCAGTAAGAGGAGAGCTCAGTAAGAACCTCTTGACAAAAGTAGCCAGGTAGCCAGAAAAAAAGAGATTCCATGCAGTTGTTTTTTGTGATGTTCTCTCTCCTACCTCAGATCCCAGGGAATTGTAGTTTTGGGTCTCAAGACAAAAAGGTCAGCTTCCCCATGTCCGTGTCAACATGCTCTTCCCTTTTCCTCTGCTTCAGTTTCCCAGCACAGCCTCCTTCACAGTCTGTCACTGCGGGGATCAGAGGGGCTTTGACTTATCAGAGAATCAGACAAGCAAGCTTGTTGCTTCTGCTGACAGCTGCCTGTGTTACCTCATTGCCACATCCCTCATCTCTTCCTTGCTCGTACTCATCTGGTTGCTTGTTTGCCTGCAGAAGAGCTGGTGGGTTTTAGTGATCCCTTGGCTACTTAGTTCACACAGGACCTGCTTACTCTCATCCCTGCTATAACCAGATGACTTTTCTGTGGTAGTTTGGCCCAATATCTTTATTTTGCTTTATTCCCCACTTCAGTCCTCATGCACAAGCCTCCAGGTAGAGGCATGTTCTTTTATAAATGCATCTATTTGGACTTCAAAGGTACTGCCCCAACTTTAGCCTCTCTATTGCTGAATCTTCTGCTTACTGATAAGTGCTCTTCCAAGGGACACTTCTGCACATATTGAGCAACTGAGTCATTAGCATGCATTAGAAGTTGATGAGATGGTCTTTCTGATGGTTTGAGGTCTCTCTACAAACTTATATTTTCCTCTTTTTCTGCATGTGGAAAGTCCAAAGGAAGGTTCAATTACATGAGAAAGAGAAAGAAGTTATTGTTCATTCCTGTTAGCTTTATAAAGCATTTTCTCTCCTTTCTGTTGCTTTCATCAGAAAAGGCCACACAAGCTGGTCTGGACGGTCATTGCCCTTCACTTTTATTAAGACATTAAACCAGTAATAAGGTTGTCTACTGAAAATGCAGAGAGATAAATAAATGATTTATGAAGTGCTTGGCGTAACAACTTGTATTGCCTAAAATGAGTCAGTCTTTCCAGATAGCCACTGAGGAATTATTTCCTTCATTTCTTTCTGTCTCCAAATATGAATCTCAAAAGCCCAGACCAGTCCAGAGGCTTTATCAGTGTTTGCTGACTGGCAGACTAAGAGTAGAAGGTTTGAGCTTGTCTGCACCAGGTGATGGAGCACGGCACAGAGAGCCAGCTCTGGTCTTGGCTGCCTGGCAATACGTTACCCATGTTGGATCAAGGTTACAGAATTCATCACCTCAGCCAAAATGTGGTGCAGTTACTGTGTTTGGGCACAAGCCACACTGCACCATGTCCCAGAGCTGCAGCCTGCTGGGGCTTCTCATGGCTTGCTATTTTTCTCTCATGTCATCCAAATATCCCATTACACATCACAACTGTCCCCATTCACCAAGCCATGACTCAGTTTCCATTCATGACCCACTTCTTCTACTGTATAAAGAACCACACACAAAAAATTCCCAGCTCAGTATAAACTACAGTGTTTCATATTTTAAGTGACATTACATGAGACCATTCATATCACCCAGACCATTTCGTCTTGGTACCAAAAGCATTCAGAGTACTTTTTGCTTAGCTTCTGGAGTAGGTCCAAATCCCACAGCTATTTCCACATAGTTGATCCTCTGTGCCTATAAACGGCATTATTTTTTTTTTTACCTGACAATAGATGGTGCTCTTTCTATAATTATCTGTCTCTACAGTCCCTGCATATACCTTTTTCTTTTTTACTTAGAATGAACATAACAGATTATCCTTGGGTTTGGGCATTGCGAGATATCAAGCAGCAATGGTAATAAACAACCACCTGCAGAAAAACCTGTAGCACAGATAAACTCTCTGCTATGGCTGATCTGCAATAAGGACTCCGAATGGATCCTCGGATCTTCAGTGCTCAGGTGATAAGGGGCATTTACATAGACAGATAAATAGATAGAACAAGTTACAAAAATAATGAGCAATGATCCCAATCTCCTCCCCAGCTTGCCCAAAACAAAATTCCTGCTGATGGACAAAAGATTTGTCACAGCATTTTCTTAATTCTGTGTTTGAATAAAAAGGAAAGAGATGCTAAACAGCAGCAAGGAAAATTATTTTACACTTTGTTTTTCCCTGTATTAATTTTAACTCTTTGCAAAATACAGGGAAGAGTTCTGTTTTTTCCAGGACTTAGGGAAGTAATAATTGTAACTGAAATTCATCAATATACAAAAAATACAAATGGAAAATATTCTAGTAAAAAGTGCAATTTGTGAAAATACTAACATATTATCTTTTAGCAAGTAATAGAAATGTGACTGACTTCTAAGAAAAATCTTAGGTTAAAAATATTTAGATAAACATATTACTTAGAAAATGGAGGAGAAAAGTCCTATATCTTTCATAGAAATCATTAACATTTCTGACTGTTGATGTTAGAATTTGATAAGAAACAAATGAAAATGCTGAAGTGAATTCTAGACCAATTAATGCTTTAGGCTGGAGGAAACAAAAGCATCTTATAGCTTTAAAGGTTTTTACCCTTGTGTTATTAGTGGATAAATAAATAAAAAAATGAAATTACAATCAGAATGACATAATAATCCCTCTGTCCTTATAAAAAGTTTGAATTCTGATGAAGAGAGATTTTGGGGGGGGAGTCTTACATTCTGATAACAAATGCTCAGTTCACCTTTAATATCCATCCACCAGCATTGGGTATACTGTAAGGAAGTATTGTGCCGGTAACTTAGAAATAGTATTCTTTCTTACTGTGTTAACAGTATTTCCATTTTTCCTAATACTCTTCATTTTTAGAAGATAGACATGTGCTTTCATGTAAGGTCTAGACTGCAGAGGCCAAACCCTGTTTTCATTTATGTTTCTGTAAACCATTAATGCCTCTGCTGAAGCCAGTGGAATTATTAAATTGATGATACTATAATTAAGAACAGATGTTGCCCTGTGATCCTTAATGCCCTATGTGCACCTAATGCATCGTAATAGGTAAAATCTGAGGAGTATTTCTGAAGAAGGTACACAATAACATTTCAGTGGAGGACACAAAGGTACTCAAACAAAACAACCATGAAATCAAATGACCTTTCAATCTGTTTATGAAAGACTTTGTCATCTCTGCTTTGAGACAGCTGGAACAACAAGTAAGAGAACTTAATCTATATCCCAGAGAGTCTTCGCCTCAGTGAAATCCAAAAACACACACAGGCTCCTCAGCTGTTGTGGTCCTGTTTGTTTTCCCTCTACAGGTCTGAGCACTTGAGGAGCTTATGTCTTTTGCGTGCTCAAGGTGGGCTCTCATCAGCCCTTCCCCAGAGAAGGATTCATCTGTAATATACTACAAGCAGTCCTTGAGCAAAGATATAAAATGGATAAGGATTAGCACCATAAAAAAGCAGCTTTTTTTTTTTTAATGTTGTACTGCAAATAAAGCTCATTGCTGCCTTACCTGCTTGGCTGCTTGCCTTAATACAATAAAATCCCAATAGGATCTGCCATCCTGTCTTTCTACAGGAACCAGTGGGTCACATCACTGAAAAAAAATCACTAACTAACCTAGTCATACCTTACCATGACAAGGACAAAATATCTTTTACATTTCAGGGACGTTAAGGGGATTCATGGGATGGAAATTTGGAGCCTTAGGACCCTCTGACCAGATAGGTCCCTTATAGAAAGTCCAATCCTGTAATGACAGCTTGGTGACACAGACACCCCAGTGCCTCATTAATTTTTCACCTTGGTCCAGGCAGGGGGAAAGCCTGAACTCTACTTGGTCTCAAATGCACTCAAAAACTTAATTAAAGCAAGACATTAAGTACATGCCAGCTGATCCCCAGTCATGATATCCCTCTGTGTGTTCTTTAAGCTGTAGGACATGCGACATGATGTGTGCTAGTTTGGCTGACTGTGACAGAGGAAATCATTGGCAGAGATGTTTGCTGGACACCCTCAGGCATCCTGCTCCCTCTCAGAAAAAGGGGTGCTAAATGTTGGTGTATGCCTTGGTCTGACACCACTGAAGCCAAGGGAACCAGATTTTTGGAGAGCATAAGCTGGCACTGATCCACTGAAACCAGTGGAGCCGCCATAAATTCTGGTATCAGCCTGTCGGCTTTCCCCGAGTTTGATTCAAATAACTGCTGCAGAGCAGAAATGACCATTTTCCAGTCCCTACAGGTATCCAATCTTTGGATATAGATTTCAGTTGCCACTTGGAGGGTACATATCTCACAGCAGTCATGTGCATTAGAAATTCTGCTTCATCTAATAAAGGGCCCTAAGGCAGAGGGTAGAGAAGAGGATCACATTCAGAAAGGATACAATTAAAGATTTAATGGCAAATACACTAGGTTGAAGAGGGATGGAGGAACGGAAGCTTCTCACAGGACTTTTTCGTTCAGAGAATTTTTTTAAATTATTTACTGTCAATGTTTTCTTGTCTGTATGAGATGTCTCACTCGGCATGCATGCTATGCTATACCAGGTATTTAGCACACTATATAAGTGACTTACTGTGGAAAATGCACGTGGCACACTTGTGTAGGAATACTAAATGCTTTCTCATGCTTCATCATGCAAAACTCTTGTTTCTATTGCTGCCATCAGTGCAGAAAGTGATATTATAAAGTTACTATTAAAACTTGCAAGCACCAAGCCTATGGCTTTGTTTAGTTCAGTCTCAGAAGGGCCAGGCATTTCCACTGACTTCATTGGCTTGAAAAAATATTTCATTGGCTGAAGGGGCTCCTTAGTACAATTTTTAACTGAGGCTCAGTCTAGATGTTTGTCACGATCCACTAATGTTAGCAGGAATCGTGATGGTTTCGTTTGATCTCAAAGTGCAAAAGACACAAGGGGTTTCAGTTTTAATCAAAACAGGTACACTTTATTAAGTAGTACCACAACACAAGAATGCGATAGAAGAGAGGGAGAGACGTAAAGAAAACAAAGGATAGAAAGAAAAAGAAGGAAAGGGGGGACAATAGCTACCAACAGACGAGACGAGTCCTCGTGGTCCTCTGCGGCCAATAGATCATCTTCGTCCGTGGGGGAGATCTCCGGTTTTGGTTAACTTTGTAAGTCTCTTTATAGTCTTTTCGAAAGCAGGGGGCAGCCTGCCAAGAGGTGGTGAAGCCAGGGAACACAGGTAGAACAGGCTCTGCTCTCCTTTGGAACGAGACGCAGCCACCGCTCCTTGCAGTTCCATAGTCCAGGGAACACAGGTACAGAACAGGCTCTGCTCTCCTTTGGAGCAAGACGAAGCCACCGCTCCCTGCAAATTGGTTGTTCCATAGGAATGCTTTGTTGTATTGTTACCAGTTCTGGTCCAGCAAGCACACACTCGCAGACAGCACCTGGCAAACATCCACCTCGGCTAGGCCAGATCAGAACCCCTGTGTTTGAGTTCTCAGGGTTTTTAGGGTCCCAGTCTGTCAGTCTCTGTCTCATCCTTGACGATGGTTGTGAGGCAAAACGACACGTCTTGGGACCGTCTCTTACAATGTTCCTGTGTTGATTTGTCAAACCTAGGAGCTTAGCAATATCAGCAGATTCAGGGAATGTGATTCTTGTCCATAAATAGCTTTGTGCCTGCTTTGCATAGGAAACAGTTAAAAGGAATGATTTCTGAAAAATGCTCCATTTAATAATTGATTTTTTTTTACATCAAAAACACTGGCTAAGAGGGTGAGTCACCACTAACAGCAACAGTGGCTTGCATTTCAAAGAGCTGCCAGAGAAAAAAAAGGGGAAGAGTTAACCTAGTAATAAAAGTTTCACAGCTCATGCAGCTTAAATTATTCGCCAGGACACAAAATTGTAACCATAAATTATAATGCAATGAATGATTGAGGGTTTCTAACAGGCACAACACAAAAAGAAACACTTTACAAAGCTGAACCATTGTTAGATTAATTAAATGTCTTTGAAAAGGTTCTAATATCTGACTCCATATTCCTTCATCTCTGCAGGTGTCATTGCAAGTTAATGTTAGCTGCCAAAACAGGTCAGGCTTGAGATGATGTTCACCTCTGTTGCTTGTTACTCAAAGCAAAATCAGGGAAGTTCTTTTTGGCAGAAGCCACTTTCCCTGGGCAGGGGCAGGAGACAGGGCTCAGGTCAACACAACCACCAAGTAACCCTCAGTTGTGCAGAGATCTGCCTCAAGCTGGAATGAACCTTCATGAAGACACCTGCTTATTCTGCCTACTAATGTAGGAAAATGACTCATCTAAAGAAAAAAGTGAATTTTCTCAATAGGACTCTCAAGCAAGTCTGATGAGACCTGGGTTTTATGCTTCACACAGAGATGGAAGTGGGTCTTGGAGAAGAAGGAAAGCTTCTTCCCACTATTAAACTGGGAATAACACATCACTGCCTGAGAACAGAATTCCTATCTTCAGTCACCAATAAAAAAACCCCTGAAGAACATAAGAGCTGACAGGAAAGAGAAACTGTAATGTATGTTAGAAAGAAAAAACTAAACAAAGATGAACAAGGCACAGGTATACGTAATAGGTTCCAGTATTTGAGACTCAGAAACATTAGGAATATTATAGAAAAAAAGAGCAACAGGCACTTTCTGCCCAAGAGTCCTAGAACCACCAAGGGTGGTCCCTAAAAATGGAAAATAATATGGAGAACTGGCCTTAAAAACACTAAGATGAAAATGCTGGTTTTTAGCATTTTTGGTGTTGAATAACATCTATTCTTGTGGTGCTTGCTGTATTGTATTGCTGTATTTTAAAACTTTACTGCCTGCAGTCATGTGATTTTGAATGATCTCCCATTTTATTAGAAATAAAGAAGATCTGTTGCTAGCTTCCATGTCTGTGGCAAATGATTCTGACTTCAAACCCCACATAAAACCTTGTGAAAGTAATTTAAAGCCCAAGGAGTTAGTTTTGTCATAAGGTTTTGGGTTCTGACTGAGAATTTAGCTCTGGCAATACAGAGACAGGTTTTCCAAGGGGAATTGGTGCCTAGCAGAAGCCTTCAGCTGAGCTTAAGCATTACCTGTGGCCATGAATATTTAAATTTTAAGCATTTACCCCCTTAAGGGCATTTAAACCTTGAAGTCAGATGTCTGTGTTCACTATGCAGTCCCTGGAGAGAGACAGGTCATGTCAGTCCCTGGAGATGGGCATGGCAGAGGTAGTCCACTGCAGTAGCATCTTCAAAATGCGATCTGTACACAGTCCAGCTCTGGTAGCTGGGTACCACATTGGGGCTAATAAACCCTGCTTCTTCAGCAGAGCCAAATAGCAGAGATGCAGTGCTGTGCTAGGGGGTTTAACATAGGCCTATCCCATATGCCAGCTTAAGCCACAAGACTGAGAGAGTCAACACGGGTCCCAGGAGCACAGGGTGGGTCCCAGACCTCTCAAAGGTAACTCTCCACATTACGTGGCACTGAAAGTGAGCTGATGGGAGATTCTAAGCCCAGAGGGGTCAGTCCGTTCAGTTGCATTTGGATACCTATGTGACCTGTTCAACCTGGGCAGCTGGCACCTCCATGGCCCTAATGGAAATTCCTACTGGATTTTGTATCTACAGTCCAGAACATGAGATGGGTGCAGCTAGTTATAAAGTGATGATGGTGTGACAAAAATTTCCTATGACAATGATCTGATCGGAGCTTTGATACAGAGATGTTCATTTTACAGGTTCAGCAAAGCTAGAAATAAAAAGTAAAAAAACCCCAAACAAATAAACCCACATTAAAATAAAGACTACAATCTATTGCTTTGTAAACAGAGATAAGTGTCAAAATCAAAATAAACAGAAATAGAAAGGGCTTACAAACTGACCCTGCCAAGCCCACTTTTTCCCTCCATCTTGCTTTGATTTCAGTCATTTTGTGACTTTATTAATTTATTATGGAGCAAACCGTGCACAATCCTCTTTTGGTTCTTGTTAGCCTGAAGCTGTGATCTGCCGCAGAGATTTTTATGTCCAGACAGTTACAGGCAGGAGACATGCATCTAGGAAAAGATGAAAAGAAAATTAAAAATGTTAGGCAACCTGAAGTATTGGTGCATTTGTGACTTTTGCACACAGGTTTTAATGCACTGTCTTTTTGGAGAAGTATGAGGTCCTTTGCTGTTTCAGTGACTGGTGAATGTGCTTGTACAGAGGTCTCTATCTTCTCAGCCAATTGAAACTAACACACAAGATAAACTGCTGTTGTCTTAGAAAGAACGATACGATAAATAAATAATCAAACAAAACCTGAGGTGAGTTCTAAATCTGGCCATGCAGTGTTTTTTTGATGTCTAAGCACTTTTATGCCATGTTGGGAAAGTTTGCTCTTCAAAAATTGCTTAGATTAAATTTAGTACCTAATAAATAGCCTGACCCACAGCTTTATTCTTTAATAAAGCAGATGGAGGCTGTTTTGAGTGTCAGCACTTGGACATTTGTGGTTGTCACATCAGGAATAATGTGTCCCTCTGGTTTGCAAGCCCAGATTTTGGTGAAGTGGGTGTTGAGCAGTTGAGCCCCATGTCTTGGGGAACTCTGACCTGGACTAGGGCTGAGAAGTCCTCTGTTTGTGTGTGTATGTGAAAAACCTGAAATTACGTTTCTTGCATGTTATAGGCATGTTATAGGCACAGTGATCTCAGATAAAGTAGAGTTAATATGAGTAGATAATAAAATAGTGGTGGCAAAACAGGTCTTTGGGGGCAGTAGAGGTTATTTCCTATGGCAGAAGGATTGCAGACTGATGAGCAGTTGTTCCAGAGCATCATAGTGGGTGACAGCTGTGCTGCTGAGCAGCTGAAGAAGGATGAAGAGCCTGCCACAAGATACTGGGGTTGTGCTGGTAAGGCCCTAAGCGTGACCTAGACAACTGTTTGACATGTGGTCCTGGGAGCAAACAATTAAGTTTACAGAGTGTTAACCATGAGTGTGTGGGGAAAACATCCCGGGGCAGTTCATGGTGGCTGTTTGTGTGAGCATGGTGTCTGGAGGATAATTCATGAGGGCCACAAGCAGCAGCTGGAGCAGGGCACAGGTGGCAGGGCCATGGGCACTGGCTCAGGCTCTGGCAGAGAGAAGGGGCTGAATTTGAGGTTGTGTGGGGCAGTTGATACAGAGTAATCATCATGGAAGGAGAGAATTGTGGTTCTGGGATCTTGCATATGGCAGAGAGATGCTGGATCGTGTGTAAGCAGGATGGTGTGAGCCATATCTGAGAGCTGGGATATTTGTTTGTCAGGGAAGTGAGGGCTGATCCTGATCTGCATGATAAAACCTTGTGTTTTCAGTTGTATTGTTCTTTTATTCAGGAGGAGGGGAAGCAGCAGCACTAAACTTCATTCCTGTTCATCCCATGTCTCTGTGTTAAAGATGCTGCCATTCTTGCTTCATAAATTCCATGATGGTCTATAACTCCTTGCTGACAGCCCAAAATTTACTTGCTGAATCAAGGCATCTGCACTGATACTTCCAGGAAAGCAAGGGGACAACATGACGTCTCTCACTGAAATGGCCTGCCAATTCTGAGCAGCTGATAGAAAAGGAAACATCAAGACAGAGAGCTTCTTAGTCCAGAGCTGGATAGGAGAGGTTGAGAAAGTAGTTTCCCTCTAAAGACTCTCTTCTCCAGTCTTGTTCTTGCACTGGCTTTGTTCCAATATCTTCCTATAATGTTAGTATAAACAATGAAAGGAGGTGGACTAAAAAGCCTCCCTTAATATGCTACTCCAAGTACACCCAGAGTGTAGAACAGATAGTATTAGTGTGGTTACTTGCATTGCAGTTGCTGTTGGAGATTTTGACTTCTTTATACCGTGAGAAATTCATGTCAGCTCTGCTGAACTGTATGGTTATGTGGCACGGACTAATGCTGGCATCTGCTGCTTCTGCCACTTCTCAGACCCTGTACTCAAAGGACCAAGTTCTGGGAAGCTGTGAATCAGGGCAGAACCAGGGATAGGGAAGCAGAAAAATCAGAACAGCTTTAGGAGAGGGAAGCTTGGTCTCTGGATGTGTTGGTACTTAGGATATCGGAAGAAAAAAAGAGGTTGAGATGGCAAGAGTGCAGACGAGTCCTTCACTGCTGGAAGGAGCATGAGAAAGCCTACTTCAATGCTTAAATTAGTCAATCCCTTTCCCACTCCTCTTCTTTCACAACAAGCCCATTCCCTTCTTGCAGCCTTTCTGTCACAGCCTTTCCATTCAAGTGAAACAGGAAGAAAGATTTTCCTCTTAAAATTCACCAGAGGTGTCAAGGCTAAGCTCCTGGCAAAATAAAAAGTGCCAGACAGTGGCAGGGCAAACATCTTAAAGAAATCATATTATTTCTGAAACTGTAAAAGTTCTACAGGTACAGTATTGAGGGAGCTCAGGAAAGGCACCAAAACTGCTGTACCACAGAAATGCATACATCTCACTGCCTGATGCCGGACAGAGAAATATGGGTCACCTATTTGGCTCAGTCTTGCTGTTCCCATTTTTCTGAGTTCATGAGGCCAAGGACTGAGATTTCAGGGACTCTACTGACCTTGCTGCTTAGTCCCTGACCCTGCTGCTTCCTCTGTCACTCCCCTCTTGGCCTTCAGGGGGCCATAAAGATGAGTATCAGGTAGCAACTGCTGTCAGGATACCATGTGCTGATACCCTCTTCATTGCCTGTTGGACACCCTACAGTGTCTGTCTGTTGCCAACTCCTTCTCTTCTGTGGAGTGTGAAAGGAAAGCACCTATCCATCACTCTAACAGATGACTTTATGTCCTTTCAGAAGCAAAACCAGGCTTGGAGCTTCCTAAAGGAAGAGAGCTTTGTGTTGCAGGAGGTGGAGACACAGAACCGTGCTAAAAAATCCTCACTATCCTGTTGAGTGAAAACTTGGTAAATAAAATAGTAGGCTGATTCCCATCTCCTCAGCATCTGCAGTGCTCTAATGAAGTCAGGAGACTTCCGATGATTTATCTTAGCTGTGGATCTGTTCCAAATTCCTTACGTAAGGGGAATACACAACAGAAATATGTAAGAGGAATGTGTTCTCATTCCTCTTGCTTGTTTCACAGGACCTGATTCCTCTTTGTATTGAGGAGACAGTATAGGAAGTCAACTAATGAATGGACCCGACTTCCATTGCTTTGTTTTGTGTGCCAAGGATTTGCATGATTTTGCAAGGACTCTCTTTCACAATGTTTTAAATGTTTTAAACCTTCTGCATCTTGGATGATGTTTACAATAACACTCCTGTTTCCTGGAACAGTTCTGTATGGCACTACTTATCTCCTTGCTCTGAGTGCAGGAGAACTCTGGCCTGAGCCACTTCTGGTGGTTGGCAGAGATCACACTGGCTGGGAGCCGGGGCAATGGAGAGAAGGTTCAGGCTATAGCTACAGATCATGGAACTTATGGAATATATCTAGACATACATGAGGTTAATGGAGAGTGAGGCTCACATTTTCTTCAACATATTCACTTCTCTGTTACTGAAACCAGATTTTGGTCTCCCAGACTCAGAGGCTTAAAAGTGGAACAAATATATGTGGCGTAAAAGCAAACTGACTCTTGCACCTGCACCCGGTTGAGCCCCCCTATTCCCAGGATTTTAGGTGGAATAAGAAAGAAGGGTACAAACCTTTTAATATTCCTCTTTGTTTGAAGGATGAGTTCTTACTATTACACTTTTATTTTTTTTTAATTATTTTATTTTAAATAAAACAAAACAAAGTCAGTTACAATTTTTTATGGTGTTTTTTCATGAGGAAAAGGTTTACGAGACTGGTACAAGTACACTCAGGTTATGTGGATACCCAGTCCGGAGAGAGCTTGCTTCTCTCTTGTCCTCTCATTGTCTGTTGGGAAAGCTTCTGCCAAATGGTTTGGTACTAAACACTCTCCAAATAAGTGATCCCAGTCTCACCAGTTTGAATCCATTACTTTAATGGTAGTTATTCATCAGTAATGAACCATGCAGTTAACTTGCTGAAGACTGCATAGCTAATTGAAGATGAGACAGGAGGTTCTTTTAATATTATTTTTCCTCCATTTGATTTCAATACCTCTCTGCTCCTCGGTGAGATCTGATGGAAGTTTTAATTACCTCTGAGAACAATAACTATATAAAGGCTCTACTTCTTTGTCTGAAGCAGTTTGCCTAGAGATGAACGATGTTGTATGTTCAGGTCTCAGAAGGAAGCTGAGGTTGACAGGGATGGTAAATTCTTGTTACCCACTGAAACCTTGGAGTAGTAAATTTTTAAAACTATTTTCATTCTGGCCAATCTGTCTTACCTTTCTGTCTGTTGTTAAATATTTCTCCCCCTGTTATGTGTCTGCCACACACAGAACAGTGTAAGGAGAAATATTAATATCCTTATGAAATATTCTTTACCTTAGCTCTCTCATTAGATTTTGGATATGGATATTTCTTACTCCCTTCATTGCCTCACCTTTCAAGTTTCTGTCCCCTGCACAGGTTATAAGTCTTTTAGAGGTTGTAAGTCTTTAGGAAGATGATGTTGAGGACAGACTATAGAGAAAAGCTGGGCCCAGACCTTTCTGTTCAGCCCAGTCTGTCCCACAGCATCAGCCTAGATTTCACAGTAGTGGGTGCATTAGGAATATAGGAATGTGTGAACTGAACAAATGGTGTTCAACTGTTTCCATGATGGCAAAATTATTAATTTCACAGTATTATGAAAAACTGTTCCCGAATACACAGAAAACTTTTCTTGGTGGAGGCTGGTGATAGCAATTATGAATTGAGAAATATGTATTATATGGAGACTTCCAAATTGTTTCCATTTTAATGAGTTTTGGATTTGTTTTTGTTATTTTTAGAGGGCACTGCAATTTTTTTAGAACATGTTCTAGAAATCCTTTGTGTTGCACTTACCAAAAATTAAAAATTAGTTTGGTAAGGATTATGAAAGAACAAAGAAATAAAAATCCTTGATGATAATTTCACTAACAATTCTGAGTGTATGCTAAGAATGTCATCCAACACCTCATAAGAAATGGACAGTATAACACAATATTTACATTTCTCCATGCTTAAATAAAAAGGCCAGCTAAAAATGAAAAAAAATTTGCCTTTGCAAAAGTTCTAATTAGTTCTGTTGCATGTTTGAGAACTGGCTTGGATTAAAAAGCAGAATGACTTGCCCTCCCACCCCAGGCTTGACAGAGCTTATGTAAGTTCAGAAAAGAGTTTAAAAAATCTTTTTTTTTTTTCATCAGTTCTTGTCCTTTTTTAGCCTTTGCATTCCTGTCTAGAGGGACATTTGTCTCTATATCTTATGATTTCCAACTTCGCCCAAGATGCCACAAATCTCAAGATAGATGTTATCCTCAGAAGACATGTAGCCCATGCCTCAACTTTTCAATTGCTATAATTCGTGAGCTGCCTGGAGGACTTAGGTGGTCCCTTTCCATTGAAAATTAATGGAACCTGAGTTTTCAAGTCCCTTAAGTGGATTTGAAACTTGCAGCCAGGATGCAGAGAAGCTTCTCAGTTTAAATATCAGGCTGAAGTTTCTTTTGCCTCACCAGCACTGTCATGACCCCACTGACACTGCTGCATTATTCTGCTGATCTTCTCACTCTTTTTCTGTATACATTATGCTGAGGGATAGCTGCAGAGAAATAAAGCTATTTGCTAGCCTCTTGCAGACAGCAAGGAAGTTTCTATGGAAACACAGGAAGATGCAGCCTATTTATGCTGCTGGCAGCTGAGGAGGACCAGGCTCACTGACAAGTCTCAGCTCTTACCTGTTGGCACATTATGCATGGCAAGCAGCAATGCTGGATGGTCAAACACATGGCTCTAGCTTGTGCCTTTCCCAATGAACTTGCCCCTGTGTTGTCCCCTCTGCTATAATTTTGGTATCAAGTGGAATGACTCTGGCAGCTGAGAATTGCTATTAATGCACAGTGGTCAGAGCAAATCCAAAAACCATCATCAAAAAGGGCAAAGTATGAAGTTCAGAGGTCAGAAACAGCATACCGAAGAGTTCATACTAATCTCTGGGGGATACAGGGCGATGATTCAGTCATAAATGTGTATTTGAACAATACAAAAGCTTTTCAACAGAATATTTTCCTTTTTGATCTGGACTGTTGCTCTGATGGGGCTGTGAAAGATAGACAGCCACGGCTGTTCAGCTTTCATTAAGGTGAGAGCTGGCCTCCAGGCTGATTTTTGTATCAGTTGTGCTCGTTTTATCTCCAAATAAACTTTTTCACAAAAATGTCCTCCTTATGAAGCTTGCTGCACTGTTGAATTTTCACATGATTTTGACGCAGTGCTTTTAGGGAAAAACATTAAAATAAATAGCCTGTTGAGTAGGAAAAAATGGATGATTTTTTTTTCCCAGGGAAGAGGGCAACTTCTAACTTAAAATTCCTTTCCAGAATCACATCAAAGTTCCTCTATACCGCTGTGGTGATGCCAGCCCCTAATGGGCATGTGGAGAACCTGCAGAGGAACCAGGCACAGACATGCAGAGGAACCATTTCTGGGACACCCTCCTTGCTAAGAGCTGTTCTGAGATTCCTGAGCCAGGAGAACTGTGTTTTGACCCTTCCCACTTTTCCACTGTTGATTGTGCCTGGCTTTGGCAGTAATTCAGTAAGTGACTGCAATGCTGTGCTGGATTTTAGAGCAGGAATTAAAGGGTGACACTTTATCAGAGCTGTGGATGGGAGTAAGTAGGTAGTCAAAGAGTGTTCAAGCCAGAATTCTGAATAAGGCTGAAAGGAAGGTTGTACGAACCCTTCTGCAGTGAAAAAGCATTGTGAACACTCTGTGGTGGGAACTGCAGTCTAACCCTTCAGCCAAAGAAGAGTTTTTTCAGAAAATAAAGAGCAGTTCATTTTGTGCAAAGACCTCAGCTTCTTGAGGTGTAAATACTAGGTTTTTCACCACCACTTGATGCTTCCAGAATTGCCACTAAAATAGTTGAAAAACCATTTTCTAGGTTTCTGCTCCCCACTTCTCCGGAGCAGCAGAATGTGACCAAAGACCAGAGCAAGCTATATGTGTTCCTGTGCTTGAGCCCTTGCTGCCAACAATTGGTAAAGTTTTTCCTTAAAAGTATTCTGCCGTGTTGGAAAAATAATAGTTACTTGGTTAATTTAGTGTGACATGTGTCTGCTCTCTTCCCAGTTATCATGTCACATTGTGGCAAATTTATGGGCCAAAGAAGTCTGTCGGTATGTAGGGTCTTGCAGGGCCAACAGTCTTGAGGGATAACCCATTATCTTTGAACCTTATTTGCTTGAAAGTGCTGAACTTTGACACATACTTTGACTTAACATAGGAACACTCCTATAGCTGTCACCATCTCTTTTCTTCCCAGCCCTGTTCACTGTGGGGCATGTATGATTTTTTACCTTAAATGACACAAAATACAATAGTGAGGTTATTCTGAGGACCAAAAACTTATCCTTCAGAGACATGTTTGCTTCCTTCCAGGCTCATCCAAAGAGGGGGCAGACTGGGCGACAGGAAGAGTTAGAGGGTGGAAGTGGTGGTAACACTTTATAGGCACATAGAGGAGCATGTCAGGGAGCAGGGAATGATTGACAGGGCAAGAAGTACAGTGACAAGCACAGGAGCAGTGAGGGGGCTTCAGAGAAGCAAAATGGTTTTAAACTGTGCCTGAGTCAGTCTGGGAGATTACGGGTGTAGGTGGTGGCAAGGCTTGACAAAACCAGGGCAAGTTAATTGTGCCAACTTGCCCTAGAAAGGCAGCAGCAAGCTCCCATAGGAGTTACACGCTTTAGAGAAGGAAAGAACCCATAGCTGGGTGCTTACTATGATCTGCTGATCTTTTGACACAGAACATGAGTTAAAAGTAAGTCACTTCACTCTAAAGTTATGAGTTAGCCTATCAGGGTAACTAATTATTGGGGTAATTAATTATTGATGAAATTAATTATCTATCAGCGATGGATGAATGAGACTGCACACACACAAATAGAACCAAGCATTTCACATGCTCATCTTCTCTGCCTCCTTCTTTTCTAGCCCCTGCTCCATGTCTTGTTTTATCATGCTCTTTGTAAAACAGCCCCTCCAGTTGTCACATAGCTGATTAGAATTCTCTCAACTTTGCAACTCCATGTTTTGACTTCACATGCACACTTTCTCATGCAGTCAGTGGCCACCTTACCACACATACCACCACCCATGTCTCCTCACACTCTCTCTCAAAAAACGGTCTTCAAGGCCAGAAGTCTTTTTCTGTCCTCAACAGCTGAGCAGCTGGTGCAGCCAAGTTAACTTGTTCCCACATTAGCCCATGAAGGTGATTGTGGCAGTAGAAAATATTCGTGGGATGGCTCTTTTCTCTTGCCCACTGCACAATGGCAGGGCAGCATCTGTGCCAAGTCTGTGTTTGTGTATGTGCATATTTCTGGCCAGCTTTTAGATTTTGCAACAAAAAGATAATTAATTTCTTTAATTGAGCTGTTATAAGATTATATTAAAAGAAACCCAAACACGTCCCCCTGCCCCCAACAAACCAAACCCAAACCAGTCACAGAATCACAGAATCACAGAATATACCAAGTTGGAAGGGACCATCAAGTCCAACTCTTAGCTCTGCACAGGACCATGCCCAAGAATCACATCATATACCTGAAAATATTGTCCAAGCGCTTCTTGAACTCTGTCAGGCTTGATGCTGTGACCACTTCCATGGGGAGCCTGTTCTAGCACACAACCACCCTCTGGGTGAAGAACCTCTTTCTAATATCAACCTCAACCTCCCTTGACACAACTTCAGGCCATTCCCTTGGGTCTTGTCACTGGTCGCCACAGAGAAGAGATCAGTGCCTGCCCCTTCTCTCCTCTTCACAAGGAAATTGTAACTTGCAATGAGGTCTCCACTCAGTCTTGTCTTCTCCAGGCTGAACACACCAAGTAACCTCAGCCACTCCTCATACAACTTCCCCTCAAGGCCCTTCACCATCTTTGTTGCCCTCCTTGGACACTCTCTAATAGCTTAATATCTTTCTTAAATTGAAGTGGCCAAAACTGCCACAATATTCGAGGTGAAGCTGCACAATCAGAGAGGGACAACCTCCTCACTCAACCAGCTGGTGATGCTTTGCCTGATACCCCCCCTGAACAGGGTTGGCCCTCCTAGCTGCCAGGGCACTGCTGACTCATATTCAATTTGCCCTTGACCAGGATGCCCAGGTTCCTTTCTGAGCCACTGCTTTCTAGTATCTCATTCCCCAGTCTGTATGTACACCCAGGGTTGCCCCATCCCAGGTGCAGAATCCAGTGCTTTCCCTTGTTGAACTTCATACGATTGGTGAATGCCCAGTCCTCTAATTTGTCAGTCATACATATCTGTTCTATTTTCAGCAGTCCATGCAGAAATGACTCTACTGAGACATTCTTGGTGTGATTCTCCACTTGATAAGAGGTGACAGGGTCAACTTGGGGATGCAAACTGCACACCTCATGGAAATGCACAGAAAACTGAACAGGTTTTGCTGCCTAGGATGGACCCAACTTTATTCTTATGAGTCATACTTGGCAGAATGTTTGCTTGAGTCTTCAATGGTGAAATATCACTGGTTTAAATGGAGCTACACTGATTTATTACTACTAGTTTACATCCAGTGTGTCTATCTCATGGTCAGCTCTCTTCTTCAGAGCTTAAGCAGGTGGAGTCATGTTAATGCCTGATTTCCTAACCTTTCATTTAAAGAAAATTTGCTAGCTGTGCAGTGCTGGTAACAGCTTGCAATGTAAAATCCTAAAATATGTACCTGTGGGAAGAAATACAAAGAATACTCAAATGCAGGGAATTTGTGTTTTCTTTCTTTTCTTTCTGATTATGATTTAGCCTATACTCAAGATTTGTAGTTAAATCTATTTCTTTACTCAGAGACACATGTCAATAGTGTTAACCTTGAAGCTGGAAGATTGCAACTAATTTATTTCACTCAGGTCTTCATTGCAAGCCTGTTTAGTTAGTCCTCATTGCTGAGATTAGCTGCATGACTGTTTAGGGAAGCTAAAGAAACAGTCTATGAAGTTTAGCTGAGACTGCAGACAATGTGATGAAGTATCCTGAAATTTGGCTGGGAAACCTGTCTAAAACAGGTCTTACAGTTTAGTTTCTATGTAACCATCTGCCATCTATCACTATCTCACACAGTAAACCTTCAATCTAAAATAAATGACTGAAGTGATGTTCCTAACGAGAAGCCAAGTCTGGTGCTTTTTGCCCTTGTGTAGTCAAAAGTCTGCTTGGAGTCAGACCTTTGTGATGTATTCAGAAAGGGGTGGAAAACACATTCAGAAACAAGTGCTACTTCATTGTGTATTCAGCAGTTAGAATATTTCCGTGTGAGCTCAAACACGGGAGCCAGGTTGTTTAAAGGTATAATGGTAACAAAAAAAGCAGCCAGGACTTTGGTTTTGCATTGCCACAGAAGATGTCATCCCTAGCAAGGCAGAAGATACGTCTAATGCCAGGTCAGTGCCGCTGTTCTGTGACCAAACTGGTTTTCAGGGAAGCATTGCTCATGTGAGATTCTATGAGACTGTCAATCATTGTTTGGACCAAAGTGAGGACAGCAGATGATGCATCTTCTCCCTTGTTTGGCTTCTTTTTATTTTCTATTTTTCTTACATTTTTACAGATGCTATATGTTCTCTAAGCCAGTAGCTATTCACTACTCGTGTTGTATGTGACTTCCAAACTTTTAATAGTTCCTTGATGGCTCCTTGTAACCATCAAAATCTAACAAGTGTAAATCAATATTCGGTCTTATATCTTCTGTTGTGAGAAAAAATATTCCAAAACAACATACTAACTATGTCTTCTTATTGATTTGTTTGTCTTTGTCTTTAAAACTGCCAAGGTTTTAAAGCATTCTTTTATTTTAAAGGTACTAGTTTCTAAAATCAATAAAAGCAGAATATTCTCCCAGCAGGATCTCCTATTAAAATCCATGCATTTTGTACCACTGGCCTGTGGTTTTCCTGTCAAATTAATTTAATTCTTTCTAAGCAGAAGAAAAGAGAAAACAAATAATCTTAATTGCTCAGGACATTACAAAAAAGTTAAGAGAGACAGCTTTTTAGTTGAGTTACTAGAGCAAAATAAACTATTTTGTTCATAGAATGATAGAAACAAGAAATGGAGAAGGTCAGTAAAGATATTTTCTCCCTTTACCCTCACAATCAAGGTTCAGCAACTACCAGGAAACATTTCTGGTAGATTTTCAACAGACTAATGATATCTGTGTAGCAATGACTAAAACTCACCCTTAGGCAGGGATTCAACATAAAGCCTATGACCTAGCCTATGACCTACTGCTTACAGCATTTAAGCTCAGGGGAATTAGATCTTCATTCTGTAACCCTAATGTTTTTTACAGTTTTTCATGGTATATCCAGGAGCATTAATTTTAATAATATTGGAAATACTCCAATGAGGAAATATTTGCTTAGGAATGTCTTGTCTTAGGCAAATCACAGAGCCTGAAAAGCAAATAATCATCTCATCCCTGCCTCATTAGTCTGCAAGGTGAAGGCCATAGTGTGTCACCCTGGCTTAAGCAGTAAATCCAGAGCTCCCCTAGGTATTTGTCTCACCATTGCCTAGAAAGGAAAGTACACCTCAGTGTCTGTTGTAACTTTGAGTGGGTTAAACTGTCCATGAAATTAATATGCATAAATCTAAGATCTGTTTCATTGATCTACAGCTAAAATTAAACTTATCCTATTCAACTTCAAGACTGGGAAAAAACAATTCATGAATGCCTTATAGGATCCAGGCTGATTTTGAACAGCAACCTCTATATGCATTCAACATGGCTCAGAAAATAAGCCAAAATACTTTCAATTTTCATTTTGTAACGAAGTTTGCATTCGAGCAATTCATGATAGAGCCAAACACCTTAATTAATCCTATCTCAGTTCTTTGAAAATTTAATGCATATTTCCTAAGTGTGAAGATCCACATGTACCTTTCATTCATAAACACTCCCTTCTTTGCTCCCAGGAGTTAAAAAAACAGCCAATGCCTTTATCTTTGATTTGATTTGTTTACAGTTATAAAGTATTTAATTTTCAGCAACTTTACTGTCTCATAAGTCTCACAATGATGCTCGTTACCTGAAACTACATAAAGAACTAACTCATTATTCTTTTCAATATAGCATCAAGGAAGAAGGCTTTTTACCCATGAGTATAAAGTAAACTTTACTAAGGTTCTGCCCATGGTACGTATGCCTCTCTAACTATTTTTGTGTAGCCCTATAACCTCCCTAAATAGCATTAGTTGAGCTGACAGTATTGCTCTGCTGGCATAGACAAAAGTACAAAACCACAAGAATATCTGTCCAAACACTGAGCAAAGGACCATTGAGACTCACATCCTGTCTCTGGCAGAAATCAATAATGTGTATGTTAAAAAAAAAACAAACAAAAAAAAAAACAAACAAACAAAACAAAAAAAAAAAAAAAAAAAGGACAAGCATAAATTCTCCTGTTCTGCAGATGCAGAGCATGTGGAACATTAAGTTAAATAGCTGTTTGGGGTATCAACCTTCTGTGTATTTCTCTGTAATTTTTCTAGTCCTTTCACACCTTTAACCTCCACAAGTATTCCATGTCAATGAGTTCCACAGTTGTACCACACACTTCTGGAAAAACATTCTTTTGTCTGTTTTAAACCAGTCTTAAGGCATCTGCTGGGCATTGCTGTATTAGTAAGGAACATCACATTTTCTTAGTCTCAGACAATGTAGTCATATCTTCCAAACTGATTTGGCAGCTCAACATAGTTTTGATTTCTAATATTTAAATTCTATCTTACCTCATAAATTAAATAAACAAACAATCCAAAACCAACAAAAAATCAAGAATGCTTGTAATAGCAGCCTGGCAGAGGGTTAAAGGAAAGATTTCTTTTCCCTAGGAATGAGTAGTATTAAGATGACAGGACTAATCTTCTGTATAACATGTGACAGTTCAAGTATGCATGGATAAAACCTAGTTCTGTGTAAACCTAGAAGACTTTTGCCCTTTCTAAATTAGTATTTACTTTACTGATGAAAAAAAAACAGAAGTTACTACAAGCAGGGGCTTGTATATGTTAAGGTCCTGGTCTGTCCCTGATGCTCTGAGGACATAATTGTTAGAACTACTACTATTAATTATTTTGTTTCCCAAGGGAAGCAATAGAGACTGACATTGTTTTGTGGGTATATTTTAAATACATAGCATCACCCACAGTGGTACCTGCTTCGTTACAACTGCATGAACAGTTTAAAAAAATGCAACAATTTTCTTGAATATCCCCAAAGGCTGAGTTCAGGTTCATCATGGGCAATAAGAAAAGATTAATCATTTCTGATTTCACTGTAACTTTCTTGCCAATCTCTGGTTCTCCCACCTGTCACGAGAGACCTAAATATAGTGTCTTGCATTGTAGCAGCAGAAGCCCAGGATTGCTCACTTTAGGTTAAACCAGCAGCCCCAGGCTACCCGTGTTCTGGAATACATTTGAAAAACACCCCCTTGTCTTTCTTAAGGCCCTCCTTTCCTTTGGCCTTCTTGTTTCACCAGTGAAAAGTCTCTTCCCCAAAATATGGGAGCCTTTCCCCAGAATATGGGATACTTTCCCCAGAATATGAAATATCCCTCAAAGTACTGCTGTACTGCAATCTCCCCTCTGTCACTTCTTATATCCTCTTTTACTATTTTCCTTTTCTCCCTTCCTTGCCTTTCTCTTGTCTCCTTTGTCTTACTGAGGTCTGCCTTCTGCTCCAATTTCTCTTAGTTAAAATTTAGGAGCAAGAACTAACTTACTTTGATGACAAATGGCATGTTGCAGGGAAGCAGACCCATGGGGCAGCCAGTGTCCTGTCCATTTGGGTGCTGGTGGGAGGCCCAAAAGTGATCATGGGGCTAAGGTTTAGCATGCATCCATGTTTTTTCTACTTCTCCTTCTGGCAAAGAAAGTATGCAATTTAGGAGATTAAAAATACACTGAGGAACAAATACTTTCCATCTTCTTTGTGGAAACTACTGGTCTGAGCTAGGGTTTCATCTTTTGTAGCTTCAGTGTGGGGTTCAGTGTATGCTGGGGGTCTAGGGTCCCTCAACAGTCAATGAAGAGGTATGGGCACCTTCAGAGAACAACTCAACACACTTGCCTCAGCCTGGATAAGCGCCTGTTTGGAAATGCCACCATCTCCCTACCATCTTGGCTGTACACAGACAACCATAGATTTCATAATACCTCACACTCTGGTGGTTAAAGTGATCTGAAGCCCACTCATAAAGCCTATCCTGGAATCTCCATCAGCTAAGATGGAGCAATAAAGCCCTCAGGTAACAGTGCTGGTTTCCTGAAGACAAAATATTTTGTGGCTATTTCTGCTCCCATCAGCAACGTACTAGGATCAGGACAAGAGTGGCAGCTCCTAGATCCTTTCTATGTCAGGGCAGTAAATCACATGCCTGCTTCTCACAAGTTGAATGGCACCTATTCTATATCTGAATAGATTATTGGGGCCCTGCTACTTCATCCTGAACTATACTGTTCCACCCACGTAAACCATGCTGTGTCACAAGAAAAGCTGGCTGCGCTCCCTCCAGAAGGAGCATGTGGATCAGTTTTCAGCCAGAGCTGTCAGAGGTAACTAGGAGTGGATCTGTTGGGAAGTGGTCTCATTTGAGATGGCAGCAGCTTAAGGGGCTGTGGACACAAACAGGGTCAGAACAGCCTGGTTGTGTCCTCAAAGCCACCTCTTTCATCACAGAAAAATTGGGCTGTGGTGAAAAGCTTGAGTAGCCTTCAGAAGAGCTACCCTGCCACACACACACACTCTTTTCCAAACCTGGGTTGGGCTATCACTGAGTGCAAGAGGTCCATGCTGACCTGGCATGATCAGTTAGTAGACTGATTTGCTTCAGGTGTTTTGCTTTGCTGAGGAGGTGCTTACAGGTAGATCTACCTGCAACTTGGCAGCAGGCAGACTGCTCAGCCACCCCCTGCCTGCTGGTCTGCACAAGTTCCTCAGTCTCAGCATGCCTGTACACCCAAGAACAGTATCTACTTCCTAAGTAAGATGGCTGTATGCCATTTTTAATTAATTATCTAGCTAAAAGGAGATAATTTTGAGGAGGCTTAGAGCAGTAAAACTCAGTCCATGTAGCCTTGTACCTTATCCCTATGGATAGTCAGCAGCACCCACGTAAATGCTACACAAGAAAGTCCAAAGTAATTCTTCCCTTCAGTACCTGCTCAGCTTCTGGAACTTTTGATAGCAGTGGAATAGAGTAATCATTGGCAGGCTTCACTTAGTTTGCCAGATCATCTGTATAAGGAATAAATAAACTGAAAATCTTTCCCTGTTTCTCAGACTCAGTGACATAGTGCTCATTGCATACTGTCACTGGAAGAGAGCATGTACCTCCTCAATCCTCTTTCTTTGTCAGTAGTTCAATTCATAATGTTCATCTCAGTGAGAGGCCCCTCTGGAAGTCAATTAAAAGACAAATTGCAGCACAGATCATTGGCTTGCACATGAACCAGGGACGAAGGATCACTGTGGCCCTGCAAAATTAGCAACAGATGCCCAAACAAATGTCTAAGCAGTGCTAACTAGCTTCCCCTGGCAACAGATCTTTTCTGTTAGAGAACACTACTGTACCACAACTTGGGCAACAGCAACAGACTGTCTCTCAGTGATTTCTCACTGTGCAATCTTAGCACTTCAAACAAAGTAAATATGATTGCTAAGAACATACTGCAGGTAGAAAAATGTCATTCCAGACCTTTAATCTGAAGTGACATTTTCACCTGCTTTCTAGATCAAAGCAAAAAGCATACAGCTGGCAGAAATGATGGGGGAAAGTGACCATCAGCCTCCTGCTAGTAGAAGTTACCATGTGCTGAAGAAATACAACACAAAAAGTTCCATAAATCCAGCTGCCCCAAAGTGTCAGCTCTCAGTGCCTGTCTTTTAACTTATCCACTGAACACCTTCAGGTTTTTGCCCTCTGCTTACCACATGCGTGAGAAGTGATAACCCTCCACAGCTATTCTCTCTTTTTTTCCCCCTCTTCATCATAGCACTCCTGCATGCTTCCCTTGGCTCTGAAATCTAGAAAAGGTTTCAAATCCAGAGGGGTTTTCCAAGTCTAACTGCTACCTATAGCAATATTTGCTCTGGTCCACTTCTCTCTGTTCTTCTCTTTCATTTCTCTTACTTGTCTTGCACTGATTTTGGAAACTCTTTAGATCAGGGACTGTATTTTTGATATATGTGTAGAACAGTTAAACATCTCAGGGCTGGGAAGGTGCTAGGAGTTTAGAGTGGTCTGAAAAATATAGGGATAAGCCCTAGGGAATTCATAACAGAAGATATCTTTCAGTGTCTTTTCATCCAGTCAGGGGACAATAAACAGGCCAGCAGGAAAGGGGTAGAAGGTGAGGTTGTTATGACAAACTTAACAGAAATCCTTGGAGAGTCAGACACATTGCCTTGCTGTGAACTCAGCTAAACTCAGACTGGAGAGAGGTGTGGGTGAAGAAGAAAAAACTTTGAACAGCATGGATGAGTAAGTCAATAAATTACTGCTTTCTGTTTCCTAAGGAAGAAATACCCTAAGGAAACAGCCTAGCTGAGTGTCTACTAAATAGCAAAGATGAAGAAGAAATAGAGAATTATTTTAGTTGCTGTCTTTCACAGGGAAAAATGACAGCGTATGTGGAAAGAGATAATACAGAAAAATTAGGCTGAGGTGGGATGGGGCACTTTCTGTAAGCAATGTCAGAGAAGCAAGTGAAAAAGTAATCAGATTTGAATTATACTGTCATAAAGCAAGAGTATCACAGCCATTAACTCAGAACAGTAGGATTTTTTCTGTATGTGGTGGGTAAAGCCAGGCCAAGCCTACAGCTAAGAACTCAACTGTAGTTGAGACTGGTCAAAATTGCTTCCTCTCACCTTTCCCATTCAGAACTTTCCTGCCATTGGTACTGAATTCAAGTTTTCACTTTATCAGACCATATGCACATCCTGAAGAGAACCACGCATGTGCCCCAAAACTGAGATGGGACTTGGCCAAGGTATCCCCAGAGCTTGGAGCTAGAAGGAGGTCTCATGTTTTGAAAGAAGCATAAGCTAGTGGCTGCAGTCCTAAATCTTTGTGGTTTGCTAGTGCACCCAATAGTGAGATCAGACCGTTTCTGCCCCAGTGCAAACTTCATGTACATAGAGAGAACATTTTCTCGTGGCAGCCAAATCCCCTGGTATTTGCACCACAGGGACACGACAAGGAGGATGAGTCTAGGAGACTCTAGCCTTATTTCCCATAACCTTGCAACTTGTAAGATGAGTTACACCATTGCAAAGTTGACACAAAAAGCTGTCAGACTAAAGTGTGAGGTAATTTGACAGTGTTATTTCATACTCAACCAAATGATGACACTAAGAACACAGCACATAATAAAGATGATGCAGTTCTGTTGTTAGAGAAATAGTAGGTCCAAATTTTCTACCATCAAGAAAGGCACAGCTAGACTGAGTTACGATGAAAGAGTATTTGGTGGAGAAGCTACTTGGCTTGGCTTGTGCCAAATTCCCAATGAACACAAATCAGTACAGCCCTGCTAACTTCAATGATGTTGATTTACAACAGCTGATAAATGAACCAGAAATGTTTCCATTTAACTGGGAGAGAGGAAAAAAATATATCTCCTGGATACAATTCTGTAGCTGACCCAGAAGATTTGTATCTGGGGCCTATTCATACATAATCCATAGTAGGAGTAGCTGCAAAAGTAGACCTGGGACTGAGAAAGCATAAGAATGGGACTATCAAGCCCAGAATGTCTTGAAATAAGCAACAAGTTGAAAATGTGCAGCCAGTTCAGAGAAGAAATTTAAAACAGTGATGTTTTCATTGCAGTAAATGAAAGGGCTCACTTGGCATCTGCCATTATAAATACACAAAATGCCACAAATCCCAAATGACTGAGCCCATGTAATTGGGCAGATAGCAGAGAAAGCAGCTTGGACACTGTGCTAGCACAAGCTGCTTAGAGGTTTAAAAAGGAAAATCATGAGCACAAGCAAATGGAGTCAATAAATGAGAACAAGGGAGTCTGCTGAAGGACATGACTCAGAAGTGAGCAATGGGTGTCTGGAAGAGACAAAAAAAGGTGCAGTGAAGCCATAGAATTTCAAAGAACAGGGAGAAATCACGTCTGGATTTGCTATAGCATTTACAGGACCAATGTCTTTGCTGTGTGTGAACAAGTTTGCTCCTGCCAATGTTAACGGAGGCACACCATGGCATACCAGCTGAGGATCTGACTCAGTGCCTGAACGTATGTCCTCAGCAAGCTTTGAATAGCCCTCCTAAAGTGCCTCTTGTCATGGCTTGTATTAAAGACATGGCAAAGCAAAATGGATAAAAGCAAGATGCTGATCAATGAGATGCTAACTAGGACTGCCACTTTCAGAGGTTTCTGGGAGGCTCACCCTGCAATAACAATTAAATAATAATTTTTTAACTGAACTTTATCTGTTTTTACAAAGTGAGGCTTATTCCACCTCTCAGGATACAACCCTCAGGCTCAAAGGCTCCAGGTGAGACATAGTAACCCAGTCAAAATGACTAGAAGTTACATATTCAACATAGGTTAATTAAGAGTTTGTACTTATTTTTTGCTTTATGTAAATAATTTATACCTGGTAATGTACCATTGCACGTATAGAATGCAATAACATTTTAGCATGTTAATGAAATATAACCTGTTTTATCTTGTCTAGGCCCTCTGAGATCTTATGGGGAAGCCAAATGTTTGTTAGTACTTTAAAAATGCCATGACAACTAGCAAGGGAGATAAGCTATGTCCGCATCAGAAAATAGCATCTTTTTTGCAATCTTATCAAATGCAACTATATATAGCATAGTGTGCAAAGTATATGTGGGCTGAAAAACTAATGAGAAGACATTTATTTTTTAAAAAAGGTAACTGTGAAGGCTGATTTGTACAAAAGTACAGGACAATCAAAACCAAGATACTCTCTATCCCCCACCAAAAGTGCCCCTTGTACAGGCACAAAACACATGATGCAGAAGTTTGAAGACTTCGTAATAATTTGTGGTTAGGGAGTAGGAAAAATAAAACCAGGTATCACCCTAAAAAGCTGTTTTTTTGTAGAAACATTCCCTATCTTAAAAGCAGCTCCTTTTACAGGTTCTTGATAGTGTAAAGAGAATTTGCCAGAGAAACTTTTACTTCACAATATTGCTTTTTGAGTGGTTTGTGTGGAACACAAAAGCAATTATGTAGTTTCTGGATGCAGACATAGACAACTTGTTCTAATATAGACTGCTTGAACACTAGATTTAAAGCAGGTTAAAAAGAAGTGAAATCTGCTTTGCTGAAACAAAAGAATACCAACACCATGAAAAAAATTTTGAGACCCCAGCTGTGTCTTTTCCTGAAGAGAATAATTACAATTTCTCCTTATATGGAAGGAATTGTAGCTAGCTTTGATGACAGAAAGAAAAATGTTATAAGCACAAAGTGCAGAGAATCAGTAGCAAAACTAAACAACAGAGTTCAGACAGAGTCCTTGGTTCCCAACACAATCTTTTAAACCCTGTCAACGCTCCCTTTCTCACGACATTCACAGATTACAGACACTGTCCAAAAATGCTTAACCAGTCAACTAAAACCGAGTCTTCCTCCTCTCCCCACCATCTGTTTAATATGTGATCTTACATTTGTGCAAAGTCAGAAAAGGTGATGGGGGCAGGGAGCTGTGCATCTCAGTGCACTGGCTGCTACCTTGACAGTATCTGAGAGCCTTTGGACTCACCTGAGTCTCCTCTGGTGCTCAAGGCCAGATGCAAGGCTGATCATGTCAATCCTATTCTTTCCCATATCTGACAGCTCTGTTGCAGGGCTCAGAATCTCCTAGTCATGGATCCTGGTATCCAAACAGCTTAGCCAGCAATACATTGTGCACTTAAGACTTGATGACTCATATCCTTGATGACCCATATCAGATCTACATATGCCAGAATATTAGATTTAAAAATAACCTACAGCATTTCAAAGTGATTGTTCATGTGCTGAGGATGGAAAAGAAGAGTTTGAGAATAAGCACACCAAAATTACCTTCTGCAGCAACACTTGCTTCCAACATTATCCTGCTGCAGAGGAGCCTGCCTTGTACATTTAGCATGAAGAAAGCTGCATCTGCTCAGCTATATATCTGCACCTGAGCCTTCAGATGAACAGCATTAAATACATTGCTGTAGCCACCTGGATGAGCCAGGAAAGAAGAGAAAGCAAAGAGGTATCTAGGATGATAGAATATACTGTAGCTCTGAATTAAAGTGGACAAAAAAAATTCATGTAGGTTCATTGAAGTGAAAAACTTCAGAAGTAACTTCTATCTGGGGAAACATATTTTATTAATAAAGCTGTAGTAGATGACCATACAAATAATGATGACCAGGAAAATAAATCAGTTTGGTGGAAACTGTACTTCCTGCTGAAAAACTATTCCAGGAAAATTTCTGGCTAACCCTTTGCTCAACACTTTTGGAGGCAAGCATTAAAAATGCATCAGATCTCCTGGGACCTGCAATAAGACACTCAGAGCAGGTAAGATGAAACTCCTGCAGGGGAAGAAGGGATTGTGCTATTCCATTGAGATCAAAGCCTGTCAATGAAGAGCAAGGTCTCCAAGTCATGTTGAAGCAAGTTACACAAGAAGATCAGGTGTTTGTACTGCACTTAGAGGGGAGGTGATGTGTGGTGGTGTGCACCTGCAGTTTATTATGTTTATCATGTTGTTTCTGTACAATTCTGTAATCCCTTGTTTATCCCTAAATGGACTGCTCAGTCATCCCCCTTTTCCTTCTCATACAATTGTACACTCCTGGTCTGTATCCTCCTCCTAATTATCCTTAACCCTTACTCTGGTCCAAAGTTATTCCATCCCAAACCCATATTTGTATCCTGACTCTGCCTACTGTTCCAGAAGTTTCCATATCAGTCCTGCTTACTCGACAGCTAATAGGTTTGAGTTGCAGGCCACTGGCTTCTCTATGATGTAACCCCTTCCTAAACCCTCCTTACCTTGATGCCCATAGGCCCTTTCCCACTCTCCTCCCCTAATTTTGTCCCCATATTTAAACCCCTGCACAGACATAGCTGATGCTCTCTGTGGTTGGATTTTCCAGGGGTCAGTTTCCCCAATAAACTGTTTTCCTGTTTTCTAACCACAAAGAGACACTCTTAATCCCTTGCCCTCCAATAGCTGCGCCCAGAACACCAAAGACAAAGAGGCTGAAGAGAAAACACTCTTCCTCTGAGCCTCAGCCGCCTCTGAACTGGTCATCTCCTGGTGAGAGACCTTGAGTTCTAGGGTGGCCCACTCCTGCCCAGCCGGATGGCTAGAGCTAGTCAGGGCTGAAGAGGAATTTTGGGTACGTCCCCTGAGGCAGGCACCACGGCAGTGATGCAAAGAGCATCTTCTGATCTGATTTACATTGCTGCCTTCATCTTGCATTTGTATTAAAAGTTTTTTTCAATTCACCATTTTGTGAGACAGTAGACAGTACTTTCAGCCTACTCCAACCATTCTTTGTTATTTTTAAAATAGCTTACTTTTTAAGCAGGGGATTGTCTTCAAATATCCAGGTGCAGATATTTCCAACTATGCTGAACAAAGCTGGCTAAGACCTCAGAAGCTGCTTCTACTCTAATATTAATTATTACTATAATACTGCTATATAATAGCATTACTCTAATACTATTATGTTAGTTCTAATAGTAACTACTATTATAACAGCATTAATAATGTCTATGGCAACAGATATAGTAATAATAACCATCACTGACACAGGAAGTGGTGTCTTAGTGATTCGAATGCAGGTGATCTTCCCTTCTTATTCTTTCTCTGGGTAAGTCCTTAAAAAATAGTGTGATTTTTTTAGCAGAGAAAAACCAACTGAAGTTATCTCTGTGATGATTTCAACTTGAATATGAAGGTCTTTGAACTGTAAACTTGACTATTAGAAAAAAGGAAAAAAAAGGAGAGGAGATCTCAGCTTTACATGCAGTCACCTCTTCCTTTGTAGTGCATGTAAGACTTGTCGGTCCCACTCTATTTGGAGTCAAGATTCACTCACCAGCTGTTTGGCGATATGTTACCCCTGGGGAGAGCAGAAACCTTGTTTCCTCACTAAGCTTTCCTAGACTGATGGTAAGAATACAGCTCATGGTGAGATGTTGGCTTATACAGTGCTTATTCTCTTGGCACTCTGCTTTGAAACACAGGCCACCACATACTGCAGGTTACTTAAGGACTTACATTATTGTAATATAATATTAAAATAGTGTACTCCATACCTTCCTGACAGACTAGAATCTGAGCTGGCTAGCAGGTAACCCCATGCAGAGAGAAAGAACTGAGCATGTGTTCAGAAGGAGCTCCCTTCCCTCCAGTCCATATTCTGCTGGCCAGAAGGCACATTGCCAGAATGGAGAGAGCTTGAGGGATGCTTTATTGCCCGTGTCTGGGCTACAGATAATGAGGAAGGTCTTTAGTCTCCAGGGCTGTCAATCTAGAAAGTTCTCATCTGCATTAAAATTGGTCAAAAGATGTTTTTAAAAGAAAATATAATGAGGGGATGTACTTAGGATAATGAAATGCTTGGCTGCTTTTTTATCACTTCCCAGGCACTTTGTTTCCTCCTCTGACGAGAGCTATTGTCATTCAGGGCAGCACATCGGCTCCTAGTGCTGGGAGCAGATATGGGCTTGGCACCTTCTTCCTCTCCTGTTGACAGCCAGATATACACTCTGCTCATTTCCTCTCCGATAAAGCCTGCCATCCTGCTTTGAAGCTTCTCATATTTCATTTGGCTTGTCAGATAGAAGCCCCTGGTACAGTATGCTCATGGAGATTATTTTTTGTTTTGGCATTATATTAGCAAAGGAAATTTCTGAGTTGCCTTCCTCTCTTTTTCACCCTCCTTGTTCCTGGATAAGCATATGGCTGCCCTTTTCATCCAGGGCTTTTCCAAGTGCTCTTCCGAGTGCAACAACTTCTTCCTACTCCCTTATGTGACCTGTAGGTGTTATGACTTGAAGGTGAGACTTGTGTCTGAAGAAATGACTGGCCTTACTTTCAGAAGCATTGACTACTTCCATGAGGTGTTGTCCTTGACATTATGGCCAGGAGTGATATGACTGCAAATAGTAAAGTGAGCCAGAATTTCAAAGCTGGACATCTACTGCTGATATAATCTGGTTTTTTTTTGTTTTCTTAAGTGCTATCAATTTGCATGTGAAGAGGAAGAAATGGGGAATGTGTTTTCTTGTGAAATAAGCCAGAAAGAGTGACAGTGGTCCTCCAGAGAGATCGTCAATACACATCTCAATGGCAATGGCTAAGGCCTGCTGAAGTGCCAGTTACTGTGGGAGGAAAGGATTACTTGGAGATATCATATCTTGGCATGACAAGTAAAAGCTGTGCCATGTGGCAGCAGAGGGGAAAACAAAGCCTGGAGAGTTAGCATTTCCTGTGTGTGTTATAACCTTTTCAGAGAAAAGGAAAAGTGCATTTACTGACCATTTTAGAATTCCTGATTAAGTTATTTAGTCAAAAACTGCTATTACCAAACATCATTGGAACATTTCTTCTCACAGTTAAACTTCACCTGGAAATGCATCTACACACTAACAAAGAGAAGACAAGTGAGGAACTTCCCTCAATGTTTTGCTGTGCCATCTAGAGTGTGGATTCCCATGAGATGCATCCAGATAAATTATTCAATCTGCCTTGTATTTCAGGTTCCTAAGGACCTATTTGGTCTCGAGTTTGACCTATTTATCTTCTAGAACGACTCGAGGGTTTCCCCATGTGTTGGAGACTGTAATGTGTGGTGAACCAGCTGCAGATAGAGGAAGACCTTAGTCCCTTCTCTCAGGGGAAAAAAACTATTTTATGAAGACCCAATACTGTGGAGTCCAACAGGTGCCAGCCCTTGAATATAGAAGGATAAAACAGGAGCTACAGGTAAGGCTGGAACCTGCCTCCACCCCAGCTCAGCACTTATGTAGAATAAGATATCCTTGTTTCACAACAGTTTTGCTGCAAAGGTAGATTACATTTGTGGGGTTTTTTGTTAAAGAATATGTCAATAAGAAGAAACACATAAGCTGTATAATAATAAGCCCCTTCACTGTTAACAAGTTCTGTTTCACAATTATTCAGTCAATATGTTGTCAGATTATAAAAAGAAACTTTTCCAGGATGGTTATGGTGCCCTCACTATCACAGACGTATATTTATGCTACTGCTCTAATTTAATTTAAGCTCCTAACATGATCTATGAAAGTGCTAGGTGTTCAAGGTGTTGAAGGCTATTGGAGATGAAAATCATCAGTAATTCCCAATAAAACTGAGTAGTTAGAGCTGAGATCAGCTTACCTCATTATATTCAGCTTCTGTATCACCTGTCTGTTTTTCCCAACATTTATTGTGCGAACACACTCAAAGTGCTTTTTGTTTGTTTTAGTGCAAAGGGCATCATGTATAGATCTGAAAAGATGGGCATTATTTTCCTGTTTGTCTTGTCCAGATTCAATAGGACAGAAATCTTTGTCATTACTGGTACACCAATTAACTGATAGAGCATAACAAAAATAACAGAACTAGAAAATTAAAAGGAAGTAACCAAACCAGATAATAGTCCCTTTTAAATGGCATGACTGCTTTCCCCTGTCTGTCAAGCTGGAACTTTTTAAAAGGGCTACTCAGAAGCCCCTTGAGGAGAACCATCTCTTCCCTCGTGGAAGTATATTTCAAGCCACTTTATGGCAAAGAATGAGCTGTCTGAGCTCACAGAAAGACCTGTCTTAATAAAAATGGGAAGAGTTTTAAACTGAAGTGGCAGTGATCAAGAAGAATGAGTTGGGAGTTCCGGCTAGGAGCAATGCCTGCACTGGGTTCATCAGCCTCAGGCAGGATGAGTTTCTTTCTTGCTGGGGAGATGTGGCCTTATGCTGTAGGCCAAATTTCTCCCTGAGCATGAGTAGAAGTAAGGCTCTGACAGGACATGACCTCATTCTCGTGGTTGGACAAGGAGAACCTTATTCTCAGCCCATTCACTGCTTCATGTAAACAATATAGTCTGATCTATATAAGCCTTTAAGTGCGTAGGAAGAGCAGCAGACATTTTGCAGACTCCATAAGGAGCAGACATTTTCTGACTTCTTAGAAAGCAGACCCTCTGCCTGGTCATGCATAATCTCTGATTAGGCAGAGATATGTGTCCAGGGTCCACCAGGCACACTGCCTGGGGGACATGGATGCAGAGTCTGCTTGGTAGGTAATATAAGCTTAGCTATGCTTAGAATGCTTAGAAAGCCACCATGCATAAGTAGTTAAATAATGCTTGCAAAGCTTCATGGAGTCGAGCCTTCTCATTATCTCCCTGCCTCACGGACGACCCAGCCTCAACAGGGAGATGCTAGGAGATGCCATGTATCATTATGGCCAGATAAGGAATCCTTCAAGAAAGCAATCTGATAAAAGTCCACTTTCATCTGCTCTTTCTAGTTACCATCTTCTCTGTATTTTCTCTGGAAACTCTGTTGCTGACTGTAGCAAGAAAATATAATAAAAGAACTCCCTTTGCCAACTTTGTAGAAGAGTATGGGGTTTTGGGAGGTAATACCTTTGAGTGATGTAACTGTTCCAACATCTGAATGTAAAAACTAGATTGTTTTTAAGAGCTGCTACTTTACATTTATCTACAGCAACAGCAGAGACACACAGTTGCACACACTGTGCTCTTCCTGTAAGATTCTTTTTCCTTCTTGTCTTCCCAGTTTCCTCCTGACTGAATACCAAGGGGCTGTTCAGTCTGTCTTTCCATGTTCGTTTACTGATGTAAGGTTGGAGCTACAGACATGCAGATATCTTACCATTCTCCATGGTGACTTTCCACAATGTCCTTTGTTTCATCTATTCTTTTCCCTTAGTCCATCTTGGTTCCTTTGCTGTGGGCATAAGACAGTGAAGAAGGACAGAAGGCAGCAGAGCCCCCAACTCTCATAGGAATAGATATAGACACAGAAGCTGCCTCTGTTCTCCAGGCAGGCTGCCAGCCCAGCTCCAAAATTTCCCAGCTGCTGCTGTTTAGAATTCAGCTGTTGTCAGGGATGAGTGACTTCGGTGCCTGGGTCCTGGCCAGACTACCCTAGGCAACTCAATGCACTAATCCGAAATTGTAATTGGGATGTAGCAGGAGGCAATGGGAGAGCGTCTTATCCCCACCACAGCTCTGAGGTTTTGTTAATTTAGGATTATAGAATAATGAATAGACCCAGAAGCCTGACTCCTGTATTCAGTTAGTTTGAGGGTTGTAACTAGTAATCCATTATTGTCGATACAATGTGTTCCCAGTCCAGCTTCTTATCAGCGGGGTTTAGCCATGCAGTGCACATAAGGATGCCCATCAGTATTGATGTATAGATTCCCAGCATATCTATTGTGTTTAACATGCCTTGGAATGAACTTTTGCTTTATCTGTTGTGTGCCTACCTTGCCTTACATGTTCCAGGAAAAAGAAGAGTCACATTGTGGAGAGTGGTAGAAGGTCTGAAGAATTACTGAGCGAAAGTGGAAAGCAATTTGCACTTTGATGAAAGCAGTGGAGAGCCAGATCATGACAGACACTGTTCCTGTGGGGAGCAGAAGTAGCTCCACACTGCCCAGGATGATGCTTGCAGTAATGAAGCAACACTGGGAGCTCAGTAAGACTTGGAGAGAAGTTGGAATGTGCCGGACAAAGGAATACTATAACCCTTTTAGCAACAGTGCTCGCAGTCTACAATGATCAGATGGTTGGGAAAAGAGGGGAGATATGAACTGAGAAAACAGGGTATTTTTACTGACACTCTGTGATATGCCAGATTTAGGCAGGTTGTATCCATGGAGGCAAATACCCTAGCGGATAGGACTGACCTAAGTGATCACTATCAGCTTCTTCTTCACAGTCACTGCAGATTTTCCCTGCAGACGATATTGCCTTCCCTAACCACTTGAACACCAATGTTTCCTTCACATGGACTGCTCCCTGCAGCTGTGGGTTCTTAAGGCCTCTGCTAGTTGGTCTCCCAAATATGCTCAGACCCTCTTGCTGAGGACAGCTTGTCATTTGCTCACTTCCATAAAGGATGACCTGGCAGAGGTGTGGGATCTGGGTACACCATCACCAGTGTGCTCATTGAATGGGTGTATTGCACTCCCTCAGTGCTACCTCATAAGCTGTGTTAGGTACAAGTCCCTTCTCGTTCCGTATTCTTCCCTCAGTAAAAATGTGTCCCCTGTTCTCCATGCTCTGTGGGGGAACTAGACATCACTGAAAAACCTATATCTAGAAGGGTCAGATTCAGGTTTTAATTTTACAGGCATAGTCCATTACACAACAGTTATTTGCTGTTGTAAAGTCTACTATCAAAGCATCACCAAAGTATAAAACTCACTGGCCTCCAAGGAGTTTGATACTGGTAGAGGATCTGGCTGCTAGCCTGGGCCTTACCAAGAAACCTTCCCTCTGCTGTGCAGAGGGTGAAGACTGCTCCTGTGAACACTGGGAGAATTCTCCTACAGTGCAGTGGCTCGCAGGGTTGGGATCCCTCTGCTTTATGCATTGTGTGGTCATTCAGATGAGGAAAAGCAAGAATATACTGCCAACAGTTCATAAGAGGAGCCTCTCACCTATATCCTTACACTTCCTGAAACTGTGTCAGGCAAAATAACAACTGAAAAACAGTTGAAAAACAACTGAACTGACCCTGTATTGCTACCTTCACTAGGGTTCTGGAGAACAGCCTTCATTTCGTAATGTACTTGTCCACACTTTTTGCCCTAAATGTACTTCTAGGATGTGCCAGACTTGCTCCCAGCTATGGTGCTGACCCTACTGAGGCCCCTCCTGTTAGTACTGCTGGTATTAGCATGTAATCAGTCGTGACTGGTGTTGAGGTAACAAGAAGATAGCGGTTGTTCAAGATTTCCTTAAGTTCATGTGAGAGCAGAGCAAGGTGACTGGCTATAATCCTTTTACCTTTTACCATCACTTTGCCATCTGACAGTTTGCAGACACAGCTGTGCTGCTTTCAGTTCCAGCTGCCACATGCCCTCAGAAAGGAGGAGGAGAGAGGGGCCAGAGGGAGTAAGGGAAGGAGTAAATACAACTAAAAGGAGTGTTGCTGCTTCATCTGTATTTTTTTCACTGCCATAGGCTTGTGTTGTTTCTGTGCCATCCCCCAATTTCTGTCAGGGTGAGTGAGAGCTATAACTGACTCCATCTGACCCTCTACCTTTAATTCCTTTACCGCCACTGTTTTTCATTGACTGTTTGTTACCAGTCCATATCATTCACAGCCTTGGGCATTGATATAAGCAGTTGTTTCTCTTGTCCCCAGGAAACAAGTGAATAGTACACACAAGAGGAAGAGATGAGTGGTCAATGAATGAAATGTAGAGGAAAGATCTGGGACGAGAGTTATGAAAAGGTGTTGGGAATTCAGTGAGGATATGCAGGGTGAGATTGCCAACTGCAGCTGCAATGTCTCTGTAAATTATTCTAATAAAGACTCAGTCCAATTTTACAGGCATGGTGTCCTTTTATATTATTATCCAGGATGCACTACATGCAACATCCACCAAATTATCTAACAGGAAATAAATCGGCAGAAGTGCATAATAAATCCCACTACAACATCTTCAACAGCCTTTTTAACAAATGGTCTAAGTGCCAAGGACTATAAGATTACACTCAACCAAAGACAGACCTGAATAAATAAATAGAATATTGATCTCAAATTCCACTAACAAATCCACTTCCATTTCAGGAAAAAAATCAATCACTCAAGGCACTATCAGATTTCTATTTCTTATTGTCTTAAAATTTCCCCAGCTAACCCAGAATACGAACAAAGCAGGTATATTTAAAAATGCTGGAGGGAGAGCAGGGGGGAAAGAGAGGAAAAGAAATGCATAACAGACATGCAGAAATATGTATGGGATCTTCATGTTGCTATATTAGGTCAAGGATTCCAGGTGGGAATAGTTTGCTCATTCTGGTTTTTTTTTTTTTGGTTGGTTGGTTTTTTGTTTTTGTTTTTGTTTTTGTTTTTGTTTTTAACTGCAATCAAGAATATACAGTCTAAAACTATGTGAGAATCAGGATAAAATTTTCCAAAGTTCTGGTATATTCAGGCACATAATTTCCATTAAAATTGATGTAAACTAGGTAAGTTCCTACCTGATTTAGAAATATTTTCACCAAAATCTGCCATGTGTCTGATATTTGAAACCTGTTTATATATGTAGGAAAAGGCAGGTCTTGTATATGAAGGGGAGTAGTTTGTGGTTTGCACAACTTAACTTCCAGTCTATGTTCTTTTACAAACCTCCTTTATAATCCTGGAAAAGTCCCTGACAAGTTGAAGAGTATGAGGGGCATTTACATTCCTAGACATCCTCTGAAGAAAATCAGCTAGCTCCTAATCTGCACTTGGTAATTGGTATGAAATACTGGGCATAAGGCCCATCTGTATTTCTTCCTCATCCTATGGTGAAGAGCTGCATGGGGGGTATTAATTTGGATGAGTGATCCTCAAGTCCTCTGAGCAATCCCATCCTTTCCAGACTGCTGCCTCTTCTCTCCAGCCTAGGTGCTGGTAAAACATGGGACATCTGGATTTGGTATCCTTGTGGGATGTAATCCCACACATACACTGCTTCACTCTTGTAATTGGCCTGTAGGTTGATACAGGGTACAGATTGAGAGAGGTGGCTGTTGTCTACTCTCAATATCTTTCACAATGTATTAGACACTCTAAATATACTATTTGTAGTCTTGAAGCTGGATGTCGTGTAGGTGTTTCCAAGACTAGGCTAGTGTATGATGTTTTGTGTCACATGTTTGTATTCCTCATCTAAATTTCCAATTTTGTTTCCAAAGAAAGTTTTTTAGATCTCTTCACTTGCATTGACTGCATCTGGCCTTCACACTAAGCAAATAGTTTTCAATTGTCAGGTCTGGTAATCTGCCTTTGCTCTCACATTTCATGTGAGGGAGAGACCAGCTGGCCGCAAGTCCTCTTTTCACTTCTTTGTCTTCACCTGTAAAATGTAAATCGCAGTGCATTCCTGACTTTTGAAGATAATATGAGGATAACGCACTGAAAATCTTCAGATGCTGAGGTAGTTTCACAAAAGGACTGATAGAGCTTTCTGGAAGTGGCAGAACTCCTTTACTGCAGCAGTTTATTGCATGAGGGTAGTTTTTTAATCACCGTAGAACATTTTGCATTGTCAAAACCACATTTAAACATGACTGAAATACGTGTTTAAAGCCAAAAGAAAGAGGTGTTACAGCAGCACTCATTAAAGACAAATTAGCAGATGTTAGCTATTCCTTCAGTGGAGGTCTTTCTGTTTCTAACTCAATGTCTGACAATCCTATTGATTCTTGCTGGTGGTTTCCTTGCCTTTTTTGAAATATTGATATTATTATAAAGAGTATTAAATTCATAAATCTCCTCTATATTTCAATAGCTTAGCCAAATAAATCTTTTTTTTTTAGTAATATAACTGTAAAAATATTTGCTTAGCTAATATGCAGGGCTATCAGGATTTTTCTTCAGTTTAGACTGTAATGCTCAGATCTGAATATGATCTGAAAATATTATGTTGTGGTTTTAAGTAGCCAGAGTTTTTTATTAGCTGGGGGGGGGGGGGGGGGGGGGGGGGGGGGGTTTTTT
>WEIV01004362.1:270983-320192 GCA_013390005.1 Calyptomena viridis
AATCTGCTAAGAAGCAGTTTGCAACAGACTGTTTCCGTGGAGAAGACCCCACAAGGAAAGCTGGGGCGGGACTCTCTCTCTCTCTTCTGAACAGCAGCAAAGAAAACCTGACTGTAACACGCCCCCCCCTCGCCCCCGCCTTCCCGAGCTGTTGGGGGAAGGTGAAGGATCTTAAAAGGGAGGGGCGGGGGAAAAAGGTGTCCGTAACATCTGTCAAACTTCCCACTCTTAAATCTTAAGCTTTGATTTTAGTAGTAGTAGTAGTAGTTAATACTTAATATTCTAAGTTAGAGCCTGTTTTGCTTGTGAAATAGTTAATAAACAGTTGCTTGGAATCCTTATGACAAAAGTCAAAGTTTTTTTCCTTCTCTGAGAAATTTTAGATCTATGTGTGGGCTCTCAGCATTTTAACCGGAGTCAAACCATAACATATTATTCTCTTGATGCTGTGGTATTTCTTTCACATATCCTTTATGTCCATTTATTCTTTCAAATAGCATTTTTAACTCATTCTGAGCTTTACCTTGAGTGTAATCTCTGGAGCTGTGTAGACATGTGGATTTACCTTCCTTCACTGGGATTCAGTGCAGACATAAACATCCAGCCATCACAGTTCAATTACAAGACCATACACTTGTAAAATCTTTTCATTATCTGTGTGAACACTGACACAGTCTCTGACTGAGGCCTCTACACAGCTTTACAGTGAAAATAATCTTACAGAGAACCTTACCGCCAATGTCTCCTTACCCTGAAATGGGTAGAAACACCTGTTCTTTTTTGCTTATAAGAACAGGACAAAAAGGAGCTGTTCTATAAAGAAGGTCCCTGACTGACTTGACTGGGAAGTGATAGATGAATGCCCCTCAATAACTGCAAATTTTAGAGGAAGAACAATCTTTTTATAAGAGATTAGGTTGATGAGAGGACACTGACAAGATTGTTTATGAGGACAGGAAGAAGAGAAGTGACTTTGAGAAGAAACAACAGAAAAGACTGTTAAGTGACTTACATGCACAAAAATAAATTATCCTACAGAATCTCATCTGAATAGATGGTCTCTGGAACATCTATGGCAGGTTTGAAACTTGCCTGGTAAGCATTACTTCAGTATAAAGTCTGAGGCTGAGTTTGCTTTCTAAATGACAGAACCAGAGTTTGTCTCAGTTGGTACAGGCTATGATCCATAGTAACACAAAGAATACAGTATCTTGCAAATATTTTTACTTCTGTTATATTATTGACCTTAGAATTTGTGGCTTCTCAGAAAACATTTTGGTCTTCTTTTGGGAGCCAGAAGATTATAAAATTAATACAGAAACTCCAAAGCTCCCAATGAAGAACTTGGCCACTCTCAGTCACCATGCAGGCAGCCTAAACCCTGGGATTGCTAATGCTAGCAACGCATCTCACTTCCTACCATGGCCAGGACAAATGGTAGAACTACTGCTGTGGTACTTGTTAGTCAGAGATGGGACTGGGGAAAGACTGATGAAGCCTCATTTTGCACACTTGATACTTTTGGAAAACTTTGGGTTATTTTATAAACCAAAATTACAAGGCTTAAAACCAAAACTAAGATATCCAGATAATCTGATTGCTGGGCAGCAAACCAGGGGTTTCTGAATTCTCTTACCATTTCTGCTGTCTGTTCCTGTTGTGGCTCTCAGCAGCTTCCTTCACCCCTGGTTTCTTCATTGGTACAGGCTATCGAATTAAGTTACTAACTGTAAAGTTAACAAAGCTTTTTGAATCAGTTGTTATATATGAATAAACTGTTTAGATTAACCTTTCTTTTTTTCCTGTGCATGAATTTTCTGTGAAAAAAATCATGATTTTATTAATTTTTCCTTAAGTATTCCCTGAATAATTTATACAAATGAGTTGCTCAACAAGCAAATGACAGAGAATTACCTACTTGTTTATATCATCTACCCTGTAGATATTTTATCTTTTTTTCTTTCTGGCAGCTCTGTAAAGATTTATATGAATTTTAGACATCTTTATGGTTAAGGCTGGGCCAGCATGAAACCATTCTCACAGATTGTGTTGATCATGCTCAGTTTGGACAGTCAAGTCTGCCTGCAAGGCAGCATGTTCAGGGGCTGGGTGATGACATGTAAACCAGTGAGAAGCAGGGCCAAAGCTTGAGAGACAGTGCTGGGGAGCTGAGCAGAGATTCCATAGCTCGTCTTTCATTCCTAAAAATGGCGGAAATGGGAATAAGATCAGAGGCTTTCAGAACACAAAAAAAACCTTGACATCTTCAAATATAAATTAAAGTATATAATAGAATCGCCAAATGGTTTGTGTTGGAAACGACCTTAAATATCACGTAGACCCAAACCCACTGCCACGGGCAGCAACGCTTTCCACTGGACCAGGTTGCCCAAAGACCCATCTAGCGTGGCCTTGAACAGCATTGAAACATCCACAGCTTTTCTGGGCATCTTATTCCAGTGCCTTGTCAATACCGAAGAATTTCTTCCTAATATCTAATCTAAATCTAAAACTATCTTCTTTGAGCACAAGCTGTAATTTCTCGTGGTCTGTGAGGCTGCCAGATGTGTGAAAGGTAGGAACATGAAGATGGCTTCACCATTGAGTCCCTTTTATGGGTTCCCATTTCTAACAGTAGCACACCAGATCCAGAGGAATGAAAATATGAATGTCAGAAATAGAAGGTGCCCTCCTATTTGTATGTATTCCTTCCTCTACAGTCCTTCCCAGCAGTATGGCTAGGGGTCATGCCAATGCCCCTGGGGTGGGTGACTAGGAGCCACACTGCTGCCCAGGATGCTTCTGCATCTTTATGCTCACCTGTCTCACCAGCATTAAAAATTTGCATCCTTCTCACAGGCCTCCTCCTTGTAAATGCATTTAGCACTTTTACAAAGTGTTAGATTGTTTCTTCTGAGAAAATCAGAATGCAGCTCCTGTTTGTTCACAGGGCTGGTGCAGCAAGACTATGGAAATATCAGTTTCTGCCCCAACACCTGCTAGTCTTGCTCTCTACAGCCTGCTTTGGAAGATCTAACTGCATATGTTTTCATGTTGCTGAAAAGGTGCCTGTTTCCAGGTACCTACTCTTGCCTACTGTAAACCAGACAGGTAGCTTTGTTAGCTTTCATTCACAGCCCAATATTTCTCCGTGATGTAATGGTCAGTGATGTAATGGCATTTTCATTAGTGTGGGAAGGAACCTTTCCTGTCTTCGTATGTGTTTATGATATATTCCAGTGGTTTGGGTACAGGCTCTCTCACACATACTGTAGAGTTGTTCTTCACCTGTTGAATTCTTAAGCCACTTGCAGCAAGGATTTATATATAGTTTTTTCTCATTCATCTCACTTTTCTTCCCATCCAGAGAAGAGAAACCTTGTCACCTCCCTTTACCTTATAGACAAAAGAAAGTAAAGAGAAAATGATCCCTAAGCTGAAATACTCATGAAGTTTCTAATAAGACTATAATTTGAGTCTTATCATGTGATAAGCATATTCAATAGCAGACCCCAGGACTAAGTTGTGCTAGTGATGTTTACCAGACTCACATTTCTGTTAAAAATAATGTGAAAATGTCTCTAAGATTAAGGTGCAGGAGGGACAAAGTGGGGTCTCACTGACTGAGAAAGGGCTGACAACTCATGCAGGAGGGAGATCTCATTTGCAGAGAGCTGGGGAGATGTACAGCTGCTCCCCTGCCAGAGACACCAACAGCTGCAAGGCTGGATTCATCTCCTAGCACAGAGTTGAATCACAGAATATGCTGATTTGGAAGGGATCCACAAGTCCAGCTCCTGCTCCTGTAGGAGACCATCTCCAAGAGTCACACCACGTGCCTGATAGTATTTTCCAAATGCTTCTTGAACTCTGGCAGGGTTGGTGCTGTGACCACTTTCCTGGGGAGCTTGTTCCAGCACACAACCACCCTCTGGGTGAAGAATCTCTTTCTAATATCTAAACTAAACATCCACTGACAAAATTCAGGCCATTTCCTTGGGTCCTGTTACTGGTCACCACAGAGAACAGATCAGTGCCTGTCCTTCCTCTCGTCTTCACAAGGAAGTTGTAGACTGCAATGAGGTCTCCACTCAATCTTCTCTTCTCCAGGCTGAACACACCAAGTGACCCCAGCCACTCCTCATACGGCTTCCCCTCAAGGCACTTCACCATCTTTGTTACCCTCCTTGGACACTCTCTAATAGCTTAATATATCTCTTATATTATGGTGCCCAAAACTGCCACAATATTCAAGGTGAGACTGCAACAGTGCAGAGCAGAGCAGGGCAATCCCCTCCCTCGACTGGCTGGTGATGCCCCCCAGGACACAGTTGTCCCTCCTGGCTGCCAGGGCACTGCTGACTCAGATTCAACTTGCCATCGACCAGTACACTTGGGTCCCTTTCCATGGCACTGCTTTCCAGCATCTCATTCCCCAGTCTGTATGTACATGCAGGGTTGCCTCATCCTAGGTTGCAGAATTTGGCGCTTCCTTTTGTTGAACTTCATACAGTTGGTGATTGCCCAGTCCCTTAATTTGTCAAGGTCTCTCTGAAGGGCCTCCCTGCCTTCAAGGGAGTCAATAGCTCCTCCCAGTTTTGTGTCATCTGCAAACTTAGTATCCCTTGCAGTCCTGTCATTTATGTCCAAGTCATTTATGAAGATGTTGAAGAGAACAGAGCCCAAGATGGAGCCCTGTGGAACCCCATTAGTGAAGGCACAGGGGCAAGAAAAAAATCTGTACAAGGGGATGTTTAGAGAGATTTGTTCCCAAAGCTGCAGTTCACTCTCCAAAAGAGCTTCAGTGCAGGAGCTGGGCTATAACTCACCAGAACAACCTGAATTTTGAGTCTTTTTCCTTTGAGCTACCCTTTCCTCTTCGCCTAACCTTCTTTCCCTGATCTCACCAGTAGTAAAAGTCAACAGCAGATAATCTATCTTCTTTGTGTCAGCCTGCCAAGGTTAGCAACAGCTATGCCAATGTGTCCTTTTTCTAAGCATCTAGGAGCTAGGTCAGAAGAGAGTGTTTTTCTACTAAAAATTTGGTTTTTTTCTGTTCTCTGATAAATTAGTAAGGAATTTTTGCTGATGAGTCTTACCCTTTTCTACTCGAAATGCCAGGGCTACTGAGCTGTGACAATTTAAATGACTGAGATTTCTGAAAACTGATGAGCCGAATTTTAAATCTCTAGTTGAAACCCATAACCAAATCCTTCTTAAAGCTGCCTGCAGGACAGTGATCTTCCTCTTTGCAATGGCATTTTTCTCTTTGTGAAGAATCTGATTAACTCAATGAAACTCATAATGCCAGTGGGCTGTCAGTCTCTGTTGTTTGTCATGAACTATCTCCAGTGGACAGTACCAGTAGCCCTTTAGATACCTGTGTTGTTGTGTGATACTCCAATGAGAAGATGTAGATCCACCAAGCCACCTTTCAAATATTTCTGCAGTATGCAGATTTAGATGCCTATTTTGGTCCATTTCTACAATTACTGAGTACCAAAGCACCAGCTGACCCTGCCTGGAACTAACTCTTCTTCCTCTATCTGTTTACCTTTATTTGGTACTGAGTGTATTAAAAACACTTTGTTCCCCTTTGTTTGTTTGCTGTACAGACTGATCAAGCAATGGCAGGAAAGAAATTTTTCTGTCCTTGTTGACTAATGGGAAATTCCATGGGACTGGCAGACTTTGTAACTGTCTCTGCCAGGGGCTTCCTCTATAACCTTAACAAATCACCCAGGACCAAACTCAGGGCACCTAGTTCACCAAAGCAGGTGGTTAGGTGCTTTCCATGGACACACTATTTCCCCTCCCATCCCCTACTCTCCAAGTTCAGGGCAGTGCCAAATGCTTCATCCCATTTTCATGGTCTCATTGAGCATCAGCACCCCAGGGATGGCGAGGGAGCAGTATTTGTAACACCTGGTACAGCTGCCTTATGAGGATGGATACCTTGCCATGGTGCCATCAGAGCCTAGGGGCTGGATTTAGCTTACTAGCCCTAAGTGCCCCAGTTGTGTATAAACCTACTTCTGCAAGAGTCACCGTGTTATAGTGTCAATGTAGAGAAGTAGACACTTCTAGCCTTGTTTCGCCTGACTTACACTCCTTCTTCAACCTGAGAAGAATGGCACTCAAGAAGCATGCATTTGTGGTCATTGGCTCAGTATCAGAGATGTACATGTGTTCAGGTGGACACCATCCTCTGATCCTATTCATCTGTTCACCAAGCAAAAAGCAGGAGCTGGCTTATGTTCTCCAGAGTTTCAATACGGTGCCTCAAGGATTGTGGCAGCTGAGACTTTCGGCTCTGAATCTCTGTTCCCATTTCATCCTTTTTTTCCTGGAATGTGCTCAATCTGTGTCTATGCCTCACTTGTACTCATGTGAAATTAAGAATTCTCACACTCTGAGTTTGTGGGTGAAAGTTACTCATTACAAAAATAAGACAAATGTAACATCTCTGGGACATATGAAGTTGAGACCAAGAAAATACTTAAGAATGAGGAGGAGTGACAGACAGTTGGGTTGGAAAACATTTTCCTGCATTCAGAAGCTGGATGAATTTTATCTAGCTGGGAGTACACGGATGTAGGAAGAGCATTTTTTTCTCCCATGAATTCACTCAAGAAAATACTGTTGCTTTCATTAAAGACCATTACTCCATCTCACTTTTTTTTTCCTGAAAGCTGGTGAGAGAGAAATAGCTCAGTATTAATTATATCCTGGAGGATCCATTAGTCATATGCTCTCTTTCCTAGACTTTTCTAGCCTTATCACAAATTAAAAGGACCCCTTTGGGGCCAGCATGACAGAGGGACTTAAGAGAGTGACTTTGTTGTCAGTTTCTCTTTTGTCATCAGTAAGTCACCTTCCTTTGCTCTTGCTTTCCCTTTCTTACATGATTTATTTATAAGTGCTGGTGGGTAGAGTGTGCTTTGCCTTGCTTGTTGGTCAGATACCATGACCATGAAGCCCTGATGATGCTGGGCAGAACAGGCTTTCATGTTCTTGCTGGCCTCAGGCTGAGACAAAAGCTTGCAGAAACCCAGTGTCTTGCTGGTTCCACAGGTTGTTTCCAGCCCACTATGAGCACTGCACTGATGAGCACAGTGGGATAGAGGTCAGTCACCACCTTGAAAGAGTGTCAGGATCTGGTAGACGATTCAGTGAGGCCGGGAAAGAGAGAAATGGACCTAAAAGCATCCTCCACTCCACATTGGAACTTAAAAGAAAAGGGGAAGGACAATCTTTAAACTCCTATCTCCTTAAAAAGAGAAAAGATGTACACGCTCTGTCATACATCACAAAGTATGGTTGCTTGCACAATGGCCACTCTCTTCTTACAGCTGCATACTCTAATTGCTTTGCCAAGGTGCTAGCAAGCATTGTACTGCACTTTCAGAAATATGTCTAGTGGTTGCAAAAGAATTTTTGATAGCAAAATCTGTGGAATAAAACTACATGACTGTTGGATGAGCAAATACAATAAATGATAATGTGCCATTGGTAATTTCTTTTTTTTTTTTACTTGAAATACAAGAACTATGACCCAAAGTCTAGGAGTGGAGTCTCAGGATTCTTATTCCTGCCACTCCTGTGCTACCTCTGGAGACCAGCGGTCTGTAATTGAGGTATTATTCACTTCAGTAATATGTACTGTTGGACCTGACACTGTTAGCACCCAGCGTCTGAGTACCAAAAGCAGCACTGCATAGTCAGCAGCAGATGAAATTGTAATAACAGCCTACAAAGGATGCATAAACTCTGCATCAATAATTTCCCTTTACATCTGAACTGGAGATGGGCAGGAAAACAGTATATTCACGTAATTTTAAGAAGAGTCCACCATCCAGGTTTAAAATGAAAAATAAGAAACAATTCCAATTTTATGTGGGTCCGATGTTGCATTTTGTTCATATCTTTGAGTTCTGGTTTAATTTAAACCATCCAACTTTTCTCTGTAGACAAAGGTAATGCTTGTGCATCACTTCATGTTACTAAATGCTGTATAAATACAACTGGTGTTTAGTTAACTCACAGTGAATAATTCATTAGATGAACAGCATCGAGGATGTGACTTTTTTTTCATTTTCCTGTTCCTGAACTGCCCACAGACAGAATTTTTTCCTTTGTTTGTTTGCTGGTGAATAATTTCTGTAAATAATCCTTAAACTGCATCATTCTTCGTTTGCTAAGAATATGTAAAATTTCAACTAAATGCTGCTTTTAGTTGAGCAGATGTCATACATTGCTATACCCTATGCTCTTCTGACTTGCATGAACATTTCTTTGTTTGCTTCAGTGATCTTGTCTCTGAAGTTGCTCGCGAACAACAGGTGGGAAAGAAGAGGAGGTGAATTCATGTGTTCATTCTTACTATTTATATTACAGTGCACTTTAGGACTACAAAATAATTTATGAATTCACAAAGCTAGATATTATCCACACACAGAGTAAGAGGAAATTCCTACTTATTTTACATGGAGTAACTAATTTGTTTAAAATGGTACTACTAAATAATAGATGTCTTAAATTGTGGGACCTACAAACTATGTCCACACTGCACTTTTTTGCTCTGTATGAAGGTGTTAGTGGCTCCACAGGAGAGGGGCTGTTGGAGGCTCTGGTGCTCCAGGTGCAGAGGTTCCTCTGCAAAACATGGAGAGGACCACGATTTTTCCATGTTAGTTATATGGTATATGCCATAAAGAGTGGGTATTTCCATACTGTTGAAAGGAGTGAGAGAGCAGCTGGCTGGGTGGCTGCTTGCCAGCCAAGGTTAACCCACCACAGAGGACACAAACTCTCTGAATGAAACTGAAGACAACCACTAGCCTAAGCAAGGAACCAAGTGATGCAGCCAATAAAGAAACATGGAGAACAAGGAAGCATCTTTATTTTCCTCTCCTCTGTGGAACTTATAGTCAAGTTGTCAGGATGCTTATGACATAATGGTTCAGCTGCACTTCAGACTAGTTCTATGGATTTTTCACAGCCAGGAATGCAAAGACTGTCCTTGGAAGAGGGTCTTAAACACAGGACTCTCCTTTTCCATGAGAACTGTGAGCCTGAAAGGCAGTTTCCTTGCTACTGCCTCTTCTGGCCCAGTAAACCTTTTAAAAATTCATTCCAGAAAGAGCAGCTTCAATAAACAGGTTGTAGAGAGCTCAAATGTGTTTTGGGTATCGCCCTAGAGCTGGCAAGAGGTGTCTCTGACACAATTCACAGGGACTCCTCTTGCTAGGTGAGTATTTACTGTAGGGCTTGCCCAGTGGCACCTGGAAGGAAGTGAATTTCTTTTCCTTTTGCAAACACTGTTTTGGTAAATGTTTTTGCAGCACATCAACTGCTTTGGCCAGGCATACAGAAGACATAAGCTTTTGGATCCCAGTGGGGCATCAGCAAAAGCACTGTCAAGACCATGACACCTCTGACCATGGTCAGAAGCAGGATATTAGAGTGAGAAAGGGATTTAAATATTGAAAATTGAGGAACCTCTAACATGAGGACAAGCAGCAGCAGAATTTTTTTATATTCCAGTTTCAGTCCTTAACTTCCATTTCAGTTCTGAGCAGAATTAATATACCTAAATTAATTCACCTAAATTAATTTATCTAAAGTAAAAAAAATTACCAAAAAAAATGGAACTGACTCAACATATCCTGAGCTGCAGCCCACCCAGATGCTTACACAAGAAGTTAGTCCTAGAGTATATGTGGGATATTTTTGATGCTATGGCTGCAGCTCCTTTCCTAAGTAAGGAATCAGAGCAAAGTGAAGCCAGTAGCAAAGGGAGGCATGGAGAAAGGGACTACAATTTTCAGCAGGGAAAGGAAAAGGAGAAGATAAGGTTTGTAGGTGGGATCAGTTCTATGTTGGAGGTGGAAATGTTGAAAAGGTAAATATACTCCTCGGTTTAAAGTGCACCTGGCACCAGAATGCCGAGAAAAGACAAAGGAGCCAGAGATGGCTGAAGACCCCACACAAAATACTAAAAGTCCAGGATCATCAAGCATAGGCTCGGCAGCCTCAACACTGGAAACTGTCAGGAAATGTCCACACACACTTGTCTGCAAAGAAATTTTAAAACAATAACCATCATGGTCATGGTGGGGTAGGATGTGAGAGGGTTGAGTGAATAGTATGTGAAAAAAATCTATAAAAAATTTGGGTTTTCTGTTGGAAAATTCTGTCAGGATAATATTTTTCTGAACTCTGCCAATGAAACTTTGAGCAGTTGGTAAGGATCAATCAACAGCATGCTGGGAGGAGGTAGGTTACTGTCAGAAAGAAGGAAATATCCCTATTTTCATTGAAGTTTGTGAAAAAGTTAGAAGTGGCTTTTTAGGAGCCTGAGACAGCTTCTGCTGGCACATTGCATGTTATAAACAGGAAGATTTTGCTTCCTATCACTGATTGGCTAATTATATCTGCATAATTCAAATGAAGATGTTCTGAAGCATACCTTTGCAGACAGAGATGGAGTACAAGCCTCTGCTATTTGATCTCTTCTTTTACATTTAGTTTTGATATTAATGAAAAGGAGCAGCTCGTAGAGCCAGAATCAGTACAGACAAACGCTGGGCCAGATAGGCCCATGCAGCCCCGCCCTGCCATTCCAGCTCTGTCCTGCATCAGTAAATGTTGATGTGACCCATCCCTGGTGCTTGTCCAGTTGAATTATACCATGAGTTAGCAGCAGTATTTTCAGTTCAAAGCAAGATACAACAGTCCCATAGTAACTGTGAGCACCATGTGCCATGTTATTTGAGACTACAGAACATCAGCCACGCTGGAGAATTTGGGAATACCAAAGTTTTTTGCTATTTTAAAGAAACATCTTGAAACTGGAGCCCTGTGCTGTCTGCATCTTGTCTTCCAAAGCTCAGACTCTCTGCTACAACAAGATCCAGACACTTTTGAGTACATAATATGAAATGTGATGTTCACCATGCACATTTTTGTGAATCAGAAACTTCAACAAAGCTTTGACATACCCACTGCCAGCATATGCTGGTTTTGACTTCTCATTGTGGAACTGTAACCTGTGGAACATTTGCTTGAAACTTGCAATGCATATTGGTATCCAAAACTGAATGAGAGGTAAGACTATAAGTCCTAGATTATACTATAAGTCCTGCGAAGGCCCTTTCCATGCAGTTTTCTGGGAAAATTGATAACCAATTCCTGTCCCTCCACACTCTCCTTGTCACTCGGCTCCTGGGAACCTTGCAATAGCAGCATCATTATTCTCATAACAGTACAGGGAAATACTATTTGTGGAGTGAGTCACTTTGGTTCATATGTTGATTGCTATCTTACCACAGGCTCCAGTCAGAGCCATGTTAATGGTGCTCATACAGCTGAGTTATTAAAACAAACCCAAAGGCAGCCAAGTATAAAGGAGCTGGAGTCAGCTGAAGAGACAGGGCTGGAGCACTGTCCTCCTCTTCCCAGCTCTCATCTGCAGCATGGCTGTGGATGCTGCTCTGGAAGAACAGGCTAAATCCTTCATACCCTGTGAAGAACAAAGAGGTCTTTGAAGACCAATGAGTGCTGCTTATAATCTTTGCATTAAATTGTATTTAGGGGATCACTAGAGTGTTGACCAACAACTTGGCCCCCTTGGCTATGGCAGTAGTTTAAGTGTAAAAAGTAAAAATATGATTCTTCCACAAAGGCAAACATGTTGTTCCTACTATAGCAAATAATAGGGATGACACTATGAGAACTTGTGACATAGATGCATGAATATCTATTGCTACTCTGGATAAAACCAACTTTCTTAAGGCAAATCCTTACTATGACTAAGCTGAGGTCCTCCTCTGGTTTACTTCACAAGGGCAAATTTTACTCTGGAAGTACTAAATTCTTGGAAACATGCAGACAAATGTAGTCCATTGCAGTGCTCACATGTTCCTTGCTACTCTTGTGGCTACAGAGAGGCACATGAGGACATCCACATATTTAGTGACATCTTGCACCATCAGAATAACTGTTGTTTGTGGAAGGGGCTATTAATCTCTGAGTGTCACAAATAATGTGCTTCCTACACAAAGCATCAAATTTTTATATTTAGATGCCATAAAGGGAGGAAGAACTTGATTTGATCTAGCAAAACCTGAAACTTCTGCTCTGATGGGAGATAACAAAATTCCTCTGAGGTGGTGGCATTCCTTTACAATGAGAAAAAGATTTGCTCTCCTGTTTCAGACTGGTCAAGTCCCAAGAAAATGTTAATAACACATCTGTCTTTGCAGTGGATGTACAAAATTTTATGCTGCATAAGTCTCACGAAAGAGGAGAGAAGGTAGGAGTGAGTTGGCCACTTCCCACTTAATATAAGACTTTGAAAACACAGGCGACTGAATTAAGATAAAACCTGTGGATCTACAGTGGAAAAGTCCATCTTTCTTCTTTTAAGAAAAGACATAGTGCTCAGCCTGCAAAATCTTCTCAGTCGTACTTCAGGTTAAAGTCCCTTTGTATATCAGAGGAATTTCTTTCCCTTTATAATCTTGTTGCTAGTCTGTAGGTAATTGAACAGCAGATCCACACAGTAAGCCCTTCAAAAGGAATTACAAGGATTACATATCTCATATTCACCTCATTTCACCCTTTGCAAATGTTGAATGTGAGGTATCAGTTTCTTCCCAATCCACATAATTCAGATATGTGGAGTTTTGTGTTGAGACACTTTCCTCCTTTTCCTTCTTTGCCTAACAACAGTTTCAGAAACTGAACCAGCTGAACTCAAAAGTTACAGAAAACTTAGCTTGAGAAGCACACATGGCTCCTCAGGAGGGAAAACTGAGGTCTGGAAGAAAGAAGAGAGGGAAAGTGGGAGATATAAAGGTGAGTCTTAGAGGTGTAGGTTGTTGAAAGAAGATCATGACCTGATCCTTAGGCTGATATGCATTAATCTTAGTATTTTCTGAAATAGGGTAAGAGACAGATAAACATGAACCTCTCCACTCATCACCAACAAACCTGGAGTAAAGAACAGAATGTGATCACATTCTACATGTATTGAATGGCTGCAGATGTAAGGGAGGACAGTGAATTTACTTAGTGAAGGCACTTTATGAAGGTAAAGTAATAAAGACATTGATTCTAAAAGAGGAAAGAAGTTTCCTGAATGCACTAAGCCACCACCAATATGACATCTGTCAATACAATAACCTAATGGATTAGAAAGATTAGAATCTCCTTAGAATCCAGAGACCATTCAGTAGGACTAAAGTTGGAAAATCTTTACCTACATAAAAAAACAAAGGCAAAAAGGAACCTTTTGAAAGCAGTAACTTCCTCTAAACCAGCTGCCAGGGAATACATACACATTTAAAAGCTCATCAAATGCAAGTGGAACTGTATCTCTGTGGGACAGTGTAGCAGGTCTGCTCCACTCCAGAGTGTGCAATAGCACAGGAAGCCTTCCTGCTTTGAAAAGTCACAACTGAGTTGAAGTCAGTGGAGATGTGACCTTTTATAGGAACAAAAGACGCCTGCCCCTGTGCCGAGGAGTTTCAAATGCCCATCCAGTGACCACAGTGGTGGAGTAATGCAAGTGGACAGAGCCTCCTAAAGATGCAGGAGATCACATCCCTATTATGGAATGGCAAAGGGATTCCTGATTTCATGGTGTGTAACTCCATTGAATTTCTAAGGAGGTGGGAAGCCAGGTTTGTGAGTCAACTGGCAGCAGTTCCCCAGAGTGACCAGGGTGTTTGCAGGATGTGACCTATCATATGCTGCATTGTGCGGACAGTTTCTCTGACGTCTGTGTTTCAGGCATCTCTCCCTCCCCTGACCTGAGAGGTTTTTTACTTGAAATCTTGCTCAAAAGGGATGTTGGAAACCCATACCCGAGCTAGCAGTTGGTAATTTTCCCCAGCATAAGCAGAGTAGCACAGAGCTTTGCCTAAGTCTATTGCTAGGTCTTTATTCACTCTGAATATCGCAGCTTATCGTGAACTCAGGTCAGCTTCAGTGATACTGAGTTGATTCCTCAGCCTGTTTGGCTTTGGTCAGTCTTTAGGATCTGTAACTAGCAAAGTGACTGTATTCATTATAAGTGATGTCTAAATCAGTTAGAAAAATAGTTAATGTAGAAAAACAACAAAATATAGGCTTCTTAGAGCTAGGTCTCTCATGGGATGCAGCTTTGCACAAGCACAGTAGTTTAGAAGCTTTTGGAAATATTCTCTGATGAGAATTTTTACCATGGAAAGAACATAAGAGTATTTGTGTTGACCAATATTTCTTTCTAATTCTGTTTTGCTTTACCTAATTTGCTTTTCCTTTTTTTTTTTCCTTTCTGTAATTTCAGTTTGTCTCCATATTCTGGCTGGGAGTGTATGAGTTGCACTTTAATCCTGTGTTTGTAGGGAAGTAACTAAGTCGTTACTTCCATCTTGAGAAATAAAAATCACAGCTTCTTTTATCTCAGCTTGTTGTAGTGCTATCAATTTCTTGTTCATACAGCAGCTGTCATGCTACTCCAACAGTTGATATTTGAGTAAGAAACTGAAGAAAGAATAAAAACTGAGGGGCTAATCTGGTTTGCTTTAGTCAAAATATTTGAGGTCAAAGAGTGATCCTTCTTATAAACCTGCACTAATGCTAAGGGCTTCATACTTCATACTATGGTGTATAAAATTCTTCAATGTCGGTCAACAAAGTTACATCATAACAGGTCTCTGCAGGTGGAGAACAGAGGAGTGATGGTGATATGATGCCTGCTGTGTCACACAGCTTGAAGGCCTGATCGTTTTAAAATTGACTCATAGAAATTTCTTGTACTGTGGCACGATCCTGCCATGTTTAGCCAAGCTGGAACTTGACACCACACCAGTTATTGGTCCAAACTCAAAAGTTAGCTATTCTTTTATTTTCTCTTTATTTGTTTTCTTTTCTCATTTACTGGCTTAGTGTGTTTTTGTATGGATCAGAGGAACTTCGAAGTTCTAGCTGGCTGAGACTTATGCCTGCAAATGAGTGGATGGCTAGATTATTTGTTAAGCAGTAGTTGGTTTTGAAAGAATGATTTCAAGCTAAACAAAAGGCTGGATTTTCACATACTCTTGTGATTTCAATAAAACAAGCATATAGCATAGTTGCTCAGGCTCAGTGAAGTGCAAAGATAGGGAGTCATCCCTTATACTCATCACAGATCCTCATGGAGTTCTGTTTTTCTATATTAGAGGGAACACAGGAAGCACAGCACAACTCTGCAAAAGACAAGATATCTGGGAAACAAGGCTGCATATGTTTCTGTCACTGTATCATGCTCATTTTAATGTCCCTAAACTTGAAGATATGACCCAGAATGTTCTATAATCAGCAGTAGTCAACAATTTATATTTTACCATATGCTTGTCTATCTGGATCCTTAGTTGTGTCAACCATTGAGGCAAGAGGAGCTCAGGGAAACAATGCAAGTATGGCTGAAAGAAAACTTGTACCTGTCCGAACTGACATTCAAACCAGTTAGCATAGTGAAGGGCTGACTCCTGTGGTCCCATGACCATGCTGTCAGTTTGTGTCAGGCTATTTCTCTCCTTCATTTTGTTCCTACCTTTAAAGTGGCAGACTCTTTAAATGAAAGAATCGAGGTGAACATTACATTTCTGATGACAAAAGCTTCATGCAACCCTGTGAATACCAGGAAAGTCCCTTTTCCATGGTGGAAAAGTCTTTTTCCATCAGTGCAGAGACAGAAGTAGAATCCAGGGTCTGAGACAGCTGCCTGCATCTCTCCTAAGAGTATTCGGAGTGTGTTCTTCACCCTGACAGGAGTAGTTCCATAGGAAACTGTGTGTTTTCTGGTCCTGAGCAGGCTTTTATTGGTGAAACCAGTCACTAGCCTCTGCTTAAAACATGTCATGCAGAACCCATCTGTCAGGAGTATTAGCAATGAAGGGAAAAAGAAATGAAGAAGCACATCCACATGTTGCTTTCCTTGACAGTCTCCATGCTGGAAGGTAATTGTCACCAGAGTGAGATGAAGGGCACTTGGCAGCTGACATCCTGTTTGGACTTTGCAGTCATTCATTGCACTTTTACATTTTCGGTATTGTTATTTTACCCTTTAATGTCCATCTCATTTAGTACACTGGCCTGATATCCATGGTGCAGCACTTCAGTTCTGTTCCACTTGTCTTCACAGGTACAAACTGGACACCAAGCCTGCATGTACCACCCAGTCTGCAGAACAACAGTTGCGCCTTGTCTCCTTCTCTCCCTCTTTACTCTTCAACAGGGAAAGGAGAGGAGAGTTTTATGATCATGAAACATGCTTATATGTTGATAGATAGAAGTAAATAGATGTTGTAATGTGTAATTAATATGTATTTCTATATTATGTATTTCTGTATTATATGGTTCTGTTACCCCCTGAAGTTGGAATGTTCTGTTAACCCCCCTGCCCTTCTCCAAATAGTTTGTCCCCTCCCTTCTCATTGGTTAAACTCCCCTATAATAATCTGCACACAGGAAGTAGTTTGGGCTTTCCTTGGTTGCTTCCTTAAGCTTAGGACCCTCTGGGGAGCACGTTGCCCCCAGAGAGAAATAAACTTAAAATATTCTCAACCAAGAAGAGCTGCCTGCACCTTCCTCATCCTCCGTTTACTGGCTTAACCCTCAAAGGCATAGCAAGGGGATACACAGACCTCTGAGCTGGACCTTCTGAGAACACGGAGGCTTTTTGCGTAGAGGTGCCCCCTCTATCGCATGCCCAGAGGCAGACTAAGCCCGGGCTGAAGAAGGAGCTGGGGCTTGCTGGGGGGGGGTGGCGATAAATAGATATCTACAATTAAGGAACAATAAGAAAGTTGCAAAGTCAAGCACTGAGCAATTAGAAAATACCAGCATCATAAATGCTTGTGTAATCTTAATTTGACCTGCTTGTTAACATACATTATAAAGTCTTTAGTTACAAAGCCACATCTTGGTTTTTTTTTTTTTCAAGACCCTGTATTAATCAGTGTGCAAGGTAGTAGGTGCTTTCTTGCTGAGTTACTAGTCAACACTCTCCCTTCCGCTTGTGACTCAGTTGGGTAAGATTAGCCTTTCAGCTACCATATGCTGATAAAATCTGAACACAAATTCTAACAGTTCTCTGTCTTCAAGGGTTCTCACCACTCTTGTATTTCAGTGTTTCAAAAGTGGTTAATGTTTACCCTGGCAAAATGAGACACTAAATTTGTGCATAGTGAGAAAATTTAACACTAAGAGTCAGTGTCCATGCCCTAGATGTTTTGCATCCGTGTTTGACCCTCTTGGCAGTGAAAAGGATTTCAAAATACAACTTGCACAGTAAGAGTACCTCCAGATTCCTACAATATTTAGGAGGAGACAGAGGAAATAAGTATTAGCATCTACAAAAATCTCTAGCCTAATTGCATAAGTGCATTAGAGGAATAATTTCAGTCAAGGAAACTGAAGTAACCCAGAATTATTGCAAAAATTGTTCCATAATCATAATGTTGTTGGAGTCTATGTTTATTGCAGTCCATGTTTGTTGTCCTTTGATGATTTCTTGATCAAATGCACTCTGTTTATAAGTAGCACTGAAGTATTCAATAAATACACTGAAATCTCACACAGACTGGCAAACTGGATTCTTTCTGACTCTGATATTATTACAAGTAATAGGCTCAGGGAGTGGATTTTCATTAAGCTTCTGTTGCCAATTCATTTAGCACATTGAAACTTGGTTCCCTCTCTTATGTTTGTTTGGGCTTGTCAAGCCTAAAAGGATCAACATTTTCTGAATATCATTACTTGGTGAGTGGGACTCTGAGCAGGAGAGGGGAATGGAGTATTCCAGAACGAACTCCATTGGGAGCAAATTCCTAGTTCATGTGGGATTCACCTTACTTGTCTTTTCCCCTCTGAATCTGGGGTAACTTGATTAAGGTAATCTTTAGGCTCCCAGAGAGGAAGAAATTAACCAACCACAACTCATCCTCTCTGTGTTAGACATTTTATGAAGATAGATGCCTATTTGGAGACACCTTTCTGTTTTGACCATAGGGAACTTTGAGATTAGATGAGATGTATAATGTTTGGATAGCTCAAATTTGGGGAGATAAATCTCTCCTAAGGATCTGATGGAGCCTACTTCAATGTTACATTTTTCATTCCAAGGATTAGGACATGCTTCATCTCACAGTTTCATCACATTCCACCTTTACTTGTATAACATTCAGCCTTTACACAGATGAGAGGAATGAATCAGACTTACTAGAATCTGAAAATTTCTGTTAAACATCAGCATGTTACAGGTCCCAAACCACTTTGGATGGCTAAATGTCATTAACTGTATTGATAAGGGGGTAAAGAAAAAGGTGAAAAGCTACGTACACGGATACTGCAGCTACTTCAGTTCAATAATAACTGCATCAGATTGTGCTATTGTCCTGTATAATTAGAATAATTAAGGCTACAGTCATATGCATATCTGTCTGCATTCTGCTCTCAGTAATAAGAAAAGAATGAGTCCCTTTTTCCCTGCACAACCAGCTTCCTTTCATGCACATATACTTGTGGTAGACACTTTTTTACCCTTCAGGCTGGCAACGAAAATACTGAAAGCTCAAGAGAAAAATCACCTAGAGGACCATGGAAATCTTCACACAAAGAATAGCCTATATGCTCCCCTTTTCCTCTGTTCTGATGGATGAACATGGTGTGACATAAAAGTTGAGAACTGAGAATGAAAGCAAGAAGACTGAGAGGAAAAAGAATAGTTTGAATGAAAAAAGTTAGTGATCAATAAAATAGTGTAATATTACAGTGTTCACAGAAAAGAGCTCTTAAAAATGAAAATATTAATGACTTCAGAGCTGCATAATTTTCATATGTGAAAATAGAGCTGCCTTGGAAAGGAAAACTAAAATCAAATTATATAACCAGAGTCTGTTTAAGGGAGAACACTTTTTTATCCCAGACTGGGTGTTCATAATTCTCCATGATTAGTGAACTCTGTCAGGTTTGGAAGGCATCAACAGTGACGGTAAAAAAGCTGCTGTCAGGTGCTTTGTATGGATTTTAATTTCTTTTTCTTACCTCTGTCAGCCTGTAACCACTCTTTTGAGATTCAAGAACACAACATTTCCATGCTGGGATTATCTTCAACCAGGTAGCACACATAGCTCATCCTCTTTCCCCTCATCCCCACCATGACTCACTCATCACATCAGAGAGCCTGAATGTCTCTCAGTTTATGTTCATTTCTTCTGAACATAGCCTTATTACTGAAGATGTCATCAGAGACACAATAAGAGGCTGAAAAAGCCCTAGAGAGCTGAACATTCCCCAAAGGGAGAGCAATAAAGGACAGTGAGTCAAGTTCATTGCCCATTCAGAGACCTCTGCTGCATTATTGGTTCTGTCATAGACTTTGTACACTTTTGGTCACATAGCCTCTTGGTGTCTCTGCTTCTTCCTATAACATAAGGTTTTCCTTAATAAAAATTTTAATTTATGGCACTGCTAGTCTGAACAGAGTGATGTTTTTCTACTATTGTAAGTGAGACCTCTCTATACAGAGGGCTGATACCCCTGAGTATAGAAGAGGAGCATCCTTCACTATAAACAGCACAGAAGCTATTTTAATGCCACCACCAGCAACTCTGTTGTTTTTTTTTTTTACTTTCTGAATGAACTGACACAGATTGTATGCACAGCTCTTTCAAGATTATTATCATCTTGCAACAATAAGGTAGGGTTTTAATTGTATACTCACTCACAGAGAATAAGTTTGAATCTTTTGTGCTCTTGCACCTGGGGAAAGTGAAGCATTTGTATTGGACAGCTAAAGCTTACGCTTCTGCAACTGGGGAATAGGAATACTATGGGTGATGCTGCAGGCTAATTTTTGCCTGAGCATGTGTATAAGTGAGGTTGTGACTGGACATGGCCTGATTCCTGTGGTTGGACAAGGAGAAACTGATCTCTAGGTCATTGAGTGGTTAATGTAAACAATATAGTGTCTTATATAGTTGTAACTTATATAGTTGTAACTTGCAGACTTCTTGCAAGGTAGGCACTCTGCCTGGCTGTGAGACATCTGGCCAGGCAGAGAGACATGTCCAGGCCCAGCCAGACATACTGTCTGGGGGCATGGACACAGAGTTTGCTAGGAAGGTAAGCTAGGTTTAGGATTAGGTTTAGATGCAGTAGAGATAGTCTAGTTAGGGTTAGGTTACAGGATGTGAGTGCACGCAAGTGGTTTAATAAACACCTGAGAAACTTCATGAAGTCTTGCCTTCTCATCATGTTTTCTGCCAATCAGACCCCCGGAACACTATCACTAATCATGGTGTAACTGCACTGCTGCCTAGTGAAGTAAGTTTGCAGATGACACCAAGTCGTGAGCAAGTGTTGTTCTGTTAGAGGGCAGGAGGGCTCTACAGAGCGACCTAGACAGGCTGGATAGATGGGCAGAATCCAATGGCACGACAGTTAACAAGTTTAAGTGCCAGGTCCTACACTTTGGCCACAACAATCCCATGCAGGCACTACAGGCTGAGGACAGAGTGACTGGGGAGTGGCCAGGCAGAAAGGGACCTGGAGGTACTGGTTGACAGCCAGCTGAACACAAGCCAGCAGTGTGCCCAGGTGGCTAAGAAGGCAAATGGCATCCTGGTCTGGATCAGGAATAGTGTGGCCAGCAGGCCCAGGGAAATAATTCTTCCCCTGTGCTCAGCACTAGTGAGGCCACACCTTGAGTCCTGTGTCCAGTTCTGGGTTCCCCCGTTTAAGAAAAGATGTTGAGATGCTCGAACATTTCCAGAGAAGGGCAACAAGGCTGGTGAGAGGTCTGGGACACAAGCCCTGCGAAGAGCAGCTGAGGGAGCTGGGGTTGTTCAGTCTGGAGAAGAGGAGGCTCAGGGGAGAACTTATTGCTCTCTACAACTGCCTGAAAGGAGGCTGTAGCCAGGTGGGGGTCGGTCTCTTCTCTCAGGCAACCTGTGACAGAACGAGAGGACACATCTCAAGCTGCAGCAGAGGAAGTTTAGACTTGATGTTAGGAAAAAATTCTTCACAGAAAGAGTGATTGGCCATTGGAATGGGCTGCTCAGGGTGGTGGTGGAGTCATTGTCCTGGAAATGTTTAAAAAAAGATTGTATGTGGCACTTAGTGCCATGGTTTAGTTGATGAGATGGTGTTAGGTAATAGGTTGGGCTTGATGATCTCAAAGGTGTTTTCCAACCTGGTTAATTCTGTGATTCTGTGAATAGCAAGCTGCTGATAAAAAGTCTTGTCAAAATGTCATAAAATAGTTTTGAATACCAAACTGTTCTGACGCAATCACAATCTGCTAGTTGTTGCCTCTACGAAGCACAATTTTCTTGCACCTTTTCCTTACCTCTGAAATTCTTAACCACAGGATTTGGTTAAAAATGTTTTCTTCAAGTAAGTAGTAGTAGCACCTTCATGGACCTTAAAGTTCCCAAAATAGTACTTTTCTGCAGCAGATGAGGGATGTGCTTATTTTGGGTGACAGTCCCTGCTCTGATCTCCCTGATTAGAGTGGGACTAATGAATGCACACTGAAAAAATAGGAAGGCTGTCATATTTGCTTTGCTATTTCTAGTCCAAGACTCACAAACAGCTAAAACATCTACAGAAGAATCCTAAGAAACAAGGAAGAGTATTCAGACCCCCTGCAGCTGACACAGACACCGTAGTTAGAGAACCCTATATCTTCCTTAGAAACTAAAAATAAAACTAGAAAAGATACTCCCAGATCTTCTCCCACTAACATATGGGTCACAACACTCAGAGTGCAGAGAACTGTTTGTTACAACTATATGATCTAATACAGCTTCATCTTGCAGAACATTCCTCCACCCTGCACATACTCTCTTCCCTCCAAGTCTGGCAGAACTAAAGGAATAAATGATACTGGAATGGAGAGAACAAAAAAGAGATTGTAGTGAAGAACACATGGGAAGTCATCATCTGGGATTTGCAACAAGAGGAGGACATGCAAACATAGTGCTCAGGACACAATGGGTCAAGATAAAAGTATAGGGGTGTCTGAAATCAATTTTAGGCACTGGGGATGGATTCGAATGTTGCCATCTTCACCAAATTATTCCACCTGCCCTTTAATGAGCATGATGAGGGAGGATGCTCCAAGCAAACAGCTGCTGCTGCTCTGAAGGGTTCCAGGATGCTGTGGTGTTTTCTTCTGCCATTCTAGAACTAAAGGCTGCCTGGGGCACTGAGAATGAGAAGATGCTGGTCTGAGTGCGCTTCCCTGTTCATTAGAGACACCCTGATGGTCAGCAGTGAGTGCTAGCTTCCTGCTGTACCGTATCCATGGGCTTGTTAGCATTTAATTTTAGAGCCTGAGAGCCCTTCAGAGGCTCCTTGTTTGAGCAGTGAGGTCCATAAATGGTACACATCGAAAGAAATGGATAGGGAAAATAATCTGCTCCTGGTGTTTTTACATCCGTGTCATCTGGATGAGATCTTGCAGCCTGTTAAAACTAAGTAGATATTGCAGGTATTAATTGCTATAAGGAATATACTGCTGACTAAATAAATGCTCTCCTGTAGGCACTTTGGAACTGCAGCTGATTTAAAGCATGGCTGCTGATAGAAGCTCCTGGGGGCAACAGGTTTCTGCTTCGTTGCAGGGACCTCTGTGTGACTGAACTGTCTGGCTGCATCTAAGCTTAGCATTTGTAGCAATCCATGAGTTCTTTACTGAAATATGAAGCTATTNCATCATCTGGGATTTGCAACAAGAGGAGGGAATTGTGGAAGTTAAGAGAAATAGCAAAACTGTTGTCTCATTGACTTCTCAAGGACATGCAAACATAGTGCTCAGGACACAATGGGTCAAGATAAAAGTATAGGGGTGTCTGAAATCAATTTTAGGCACTGGGGATGGATTCGAATGTTGCCATCTTCACCAAATTATTCCACCTGCCCTTTAATGAGCATGATGAGGGAGGATGCTCCAAGCAAACAGCTGCTGCTGCTCTGAAGGGTTCCAGGATGCTGTGGTGTTTTCTTCTGCCATTCTAGAACTAAAGGCTGCCTGGGGCCCTGAGAATGAGAAGATGCTGGTCTGAGTGCGCTTCCCTGTTCATTAGAGTCAGCAGTGAGTGCTAGCTTCCTGCTGTACCGTATCCATGGGCTTGTTAGCATTTAATTTTAGAGCCTGAGAGCCCTTCAGAGGCTCCTTGTTTGAGCAGTGAGGTCCATAAATGGTACACATCGAAAGAAATGGATAGGGAAAATAATCTGCTCCTGGTGTTTTTACATCCGTGTCATCTGGATGAGATCTTGCAGCCTGTTAAAACTAAGTAGATATTGCAGGTATTAATTGCTATAAGGAATATACTGCTGACTAAATAAATGCTCTCCTGTAGGCACTTTGGAACTGCAGCTGATTTAAAGCATGGCTGCTGATAGAAGCTCCTGGGGGCAACAGGTTTCTGCTTCGTTGCAGGGACCTCTGTGTGACTGAACTGTCTGGCTGCATCTAAGCTTAGCATTTGTAGCAATCCATGAGTTCTTTACTGAAATATGAAGCTATTGATCTCAGTGCAATTGTGATGGTGCCTAAATAAAGCCATCAGGTAGAAAAAAAATTGTCACTGGTGAGTATGCCATGTACTCATATGGATTTAAAACTGCTGTGATAAGCTGGGACTGGTTTCAGAGATGTGTTAAAACACAGTGCATCTGCTGCAAATATGATTTTACTATTAAACTCAAACCATTGCAACTGCTAATTTGGAATATCTAGCAGAGACATTAGAAAGACAAAGGACTCCTCTGCGGTATTTGTAAGATCTGTGTACAGCCTTGGAAACCCTTGTTGGCAAAGTTGTTGAATGGTCTGCAGACAGAAGTCTTACAACATTTGAAAAATTGACAGTTGAAATAAAGAAAAAAGTAACACTCCTCCAAGTCTCTGTCCCCACTATACTCTGAGTTTTGCAACATCCTCTGTGTTGGTAATCACTGTCTGTTTTCACCATGACAAGCTAAGCCAACATATCCATGGGTACTGGAAATCATCAAAAGAAATGGAAATCTGAACTTATGGCAGAAAAACGTTTCTTTCTGAGCTAAAATAACGCTGCACAATTAAGTCATAGACCCTTGTTTCTGCTGGGGCCAGCTGGGACCCAGATGGGGATGCCTCCATTAAAATGTTCACTGCTTGATTCCCTGCTTACATATGGTATGGGGAAGTCTCTGCACCAAAAATGTTTAGACCTGATATTAGGCAAGGCAGATGAGGCAGGGAAAGGAAAAATTGCTGTTTTGCCATTGTTATTGTTTGACTGACATTAGGTGCAAGCAGAAATTATTTGTATCTGCATGCCGATGTCCATTAAGTCCTTCTATTGTTAAGCCCATTACAGCTGCAACATAAATACTCTGCAGCACCTTTCAGCAGAGGATTATTTTGTGCCTGGCAGAGTTTTACTATAGCTTTCCTTTCCTCTTCCCTTCCTGAGCTCTTGGCTGGGCTCTGAGTTAACCACAGAAGGTTTGCAATCAGCAGCTGTCACAATAACTTTTGCATTGTCTGCAAATTCTCATCTCCTTCATATCCCTCCTGCCAGCCAACTGCCTGCTGTTTATGCTTTACGGAAATTTCTATGTTTTCATCCCGCTATACTTAGCAAACATGTTTGTCCTGGCCCATACTAACAATTGCTGTGCTGAATAGCTATAATGAAAGAAATGGAGAGAAAGACATTCAGTTCTTCTTTGGGAAACCTGTAGCTTAACTGATCATTAGTGGTATTTCTAGGTCGTTGCTAGTAACTATGAAAGTACAGGAAGAAAACACAAAGGGCTGCCTGTGTTATACCCTCTGCCAATATTCTCGACACAGAGGAGCAGCAAGGTCTTGTTGGAAAGGCACAGGACACATCCTGCTATGCAGGACACCTCCACCTCACGGTGCTTCCCACGGAAAGCTGCATGACTTCAAGGAACAACAAACTGTGTGCTCTTGGGAAAACTTGTTTTCCCTCCAGCTTTCCTCCTGAGCATCTGAGCCTCCCCTCTCATGCCACCAGCCTCTCAAGAGGAAAAGTAAAAGGGAAGCATACACAGTTATGTAGGTGAAGGGAGTCAACGTAAAAGGTAAACTGGAGAATCTCTGGCTCTTGCTGTGCTGCTGTTTCCCAAAAAGAGCTTTAGTTTTAAATCAAATCAATCCTCTCTGCTCCTAAGCCTTTGAAATGTATGTGAAGAAACTCTGTCCTGCCCATTCACCCATGATAGCAAAAAAAGAAGGCAGGTGTTAAATGAGTGTTAATAACACTTTATTTCCATGGTAACATTTAAGACATTAGGCAAAGACTTTTCCACAGACATGTCCCCTCGGAAACAGAAGAGTGCAGAAAAGATGCATTTCACTTAACTGTAAGGACTTATCCAAGGCATGCCCTAAACTTCCTCAAGCATCAAAGCAAAATAGAAGGATCTCTAGAGAAGATTAAACACAAGTAAAGTGTAAGTCATGCCATGAAAATGCTTTCTTTCTCTCCAATGGCTGGAGACAGAGGGAGTGATCCCATAGGACTATCCTTCTTACCCAGGTACTGCACATGGCTGAGATGGACCCAAGCTGAGTAGATTCTGTGTCTACTTGGCATTCATCACCCATGCTTTTTGAGTGGTGGTGCACCTTCACGGTATCCTGTTGGGAAGTACCATGAATATCATGCTCTTGCTTACAAAGAAAGGTCAAAATACCTGGAGTTTTTTTTGTCCCCAGGGGCACAGTCAGTGTTTAGAAAAGGAAAATCTTGTGTTCTGCCCAGAGTAGGTGTTTGATGAAAAGTGCATGGCTTTTAAAGATATCTATCAGAAGATCTAAGCCAATAAAATGCGGAGGTACCAACAATAACAACAGTAAACAGAAAAAGCAACTAGTTCCCTTGAGTAGTTTTTTATCCTGTCCTTTTTTCTGGGATGAGAGAACTGCGTGCTGTCCTTCAAGATGAACTGGGTCTTAGGGACTTGCTATGACTCTATATGAGTTCACAGGTGTGCCTCATGTGCCTCTCTTGGAAAGACTTTTGAAAATGTCATTGCATTCATTTTATTTTTGCCATCAAGCTTTGAGAGAACAGAAAACTGCTTGAAGTGATCGCTCTGGCTTCCCAGAGGTATTATGCTGTCATATCCAATGCCCCTCTGAGATTAGGTGACTTAAATGTGTCACAGGACCCTGCCACTCTCTTCAGAGGCTTTTTGCTTCGCTGTGGGATGGAAGTGAAGGCAGAAACTAAAAGTGTTTATGAAGAAAGATACACTACAAAATGTTACTGTCTGTATTTCTAATCCTTTAACTGCATGTCAGCTTCTCATCAAAGCTTAGGTTTCCAGTACACAACAAGACCTTTCTTAGTCCTATGTTACTGAAGAGTCATTCTCTTAAAGGATTTTGAAACACGACAATTTCTTGGGCAACCTATTCCAGTGCCTCTCCACCCTCATAGTAAAGAATTTCTTCCTAATACCTAATTTAAAAGTACTCTTTTTAATTTTGAAGGTAACTTACCATCTCCTTAGTGTTCACCTTTGTGCTCAGTAAGAAGGACAGAGCTCTGATCGTGGATGAGACCATAGACAGATGCACCCGTGTCCTGCAGGGAGGCATGGGAATGAAAGTTCCTCATGTCTGTAGCTCTGTTTATAGCCAGACAAATTAAAGACCAGTCTGGCCTTTTTGCATATTCATCAAAGTCTCCTACTAACTTGAAATATTAATGTCTTTTAACATAAATTGCCACAGGAAGATGTAGACAGCTTGAGACACAATAAACAGGAATTTCACTCTCTCTCTAGACAAATTTGAAATGCTTCTAAAGTCTTGAAACTCAATAGAAGTTTCCATGATTTTAGAGCAAATTCCTTCATAATTTCATCTAGGTGGAAATATCAAGAAGAAAATGCAAGCTTAGGTATTTTTGAGACATCAAAGTTCAATAAGTACCCAGAATTCACTGAAAGAGCAAGTTAACATAACTGGCCAGTTTCCCATCTCAAGATCAGCACCATGGCTGATTAGAATCCAATTATACCACTGAGAGGCTTGTCCATCTCTGGTTTAAACCTCCTTACAATAGGCACAGATGATTCTGATTTCCTTTTTTAAAAACACTATGTAACTCATTCCTGGGTAGACTTCAGCCACAGACATAACAGAAGTTGTCATTTCCATTTTGTTCTTTATAGAGAAAAAATGGTAGTGGATGGGAACATGTGAGTCCAGGGACCCACAGCAACATAGCCTTGAAGATAAAATGCCAGGGATGCTGACAGAGCAAGCACAGCTCAAGGGATAATGGAATGAGCAGCTTCTGCCCATCTGTTTTCATGCCTCAGACAAATCTTGGCCCAACTCCGAGACTCTTTGTAGTGGAATAAACAGCTTTTCTCCTAGGAAAGATTGAACAAACCACCTGGCTGCTTTGTGTGAATGGATTTCAGATATTAAGAGTCTTCAACAACCTTTCAGTTCATCTGGACTATTAAAAAATTCTCTCTCTTCCTCACTCCATTGATCAGTTGATGCACCACAGCTGACTCTAGACCCCATTCTCTCCTGTCCAAAAAGGAGAAAAAAATTTTTCTTTCCATGTGACATTTTGCAGACAGCTGCATTCTTCTTTGCAAGCTGTGAGTTCATACTTAGACTATTATTCACCCAGCTGAAAAATGAGAATTCAAATTGGAAGTGTTTAGTCGATTTCTAAATGTGTGCCCTGGAGGAAGTTCTCCATTTAGTGAAATCTGCCAGAAAGTAAAACAGCAACTCAGAGACTGCTATATAGTCTCAGAGACTGCTATATAGTCTCTGTGGGCAGGTGGGCTTTAGACTGCATGAAGATTAAACCAACACCTAATGTGATGATGCTTTTTTATTATATCCAAAGTAATTTCTTGAACCAACCCCAGAATTTTACTTTCAAAGAAAATACAGCTTAATTTAAAATTAAAATAAATGAAACTAAGTGCATCTGGGAAATAGGCACCAGTATGCATCTACTCTTCTAATATAGATTATTTCATGCTGTTTAGGCTGACTAAATAACAGAGCATGCAAATATCTCCATCAATGTCCACATTGTGGTTATATAGTGCACAGAGAAAAAAAAAAGAGGAAAAGAAGTGTTTGAAAAGACAAATTCCTGAAATAAAAATCAAGCTTTCAGCATGTGAATAAGATACTGGTACCACTGGGAAAGGGTTAGAACAGTAAAACATCTCTGGTCTTTCCGTTGGTTCTTTTTCACAGGCACTCTTCTTGCAACACGAGAAACCCAGTTTTACTGGATATCTTATATGAAGACAGACATTTTCTGATCAGAAGTACACCACAAAATGGGCAAGTAATTTTAATCACTTTTCACAGGCCAAGTGGCACTTTAAGGAAGGTATAATATGATGGCTGTTCTCCCCATGGACTCTGAAGTTATGACGACAAATGGAGATGGAAGAGGTAGAATAAAAGGCTCTCACACACTGCTCAGTAATAAGTAGTTCCAATACATGAAATGGCTTGTATGCAACTCGTAGGTCATTGCTGCACAGGGAGTCTGTAAACTCCAGCCAACTTTGCCTGGCTACTGAGGGGATATATCGGGTTTGCATGGTAAGGCTTTGATAGTCGAGGGACTACGAGGGCAACTTCTGCAAGAAGCTGCTAAAAGCTTCCTCCATGTTCAACAGAGCCAATGTCAGTCAGCTTCAAGACAGATCCACTGCTGGCCAAGGCTGAGACCTTCAGTGATGGTGGTAACACCTCTGGGATAAGGTATATAAGAAAGGAGAAAAACCCATTGAGAAGCAGCAGCTGCAGAGGGGAGTGAGAATATGCGAGAGCAACAGCTCTGCAGACAGCAAGGACAGTGAAGAAAATGCCCTGTGGGAAGGACTAATGTTGGAGAAGTTTGTAGAAGACTGTCTCTTATTGGAGGGACCCCACACTGGAGCAGGGAAAGAATGTGAGGAGCTCTACTCTGAGGAGGAAGCAGGAGAGACATGTGAGGCACTGACTACAATCTCCAATCCCTGTCCCCCCCACACTATTTGGGGTTAGGAGGTAAAGAAAATTAGGAGTACAATTAAGTCTGAGAAAAAGAGAGGGGTGTGGGAAAATGTTTTTAAAATTTAATTTTATTTCTTGTTATCCTGCTCTAATTTTATTGATAATAAATTAAACTAATTTCCCCACTTCAAATATGTTTTTCCCATGGTGGTAGTTGGTGAGTTATATTTCTCTGTGTTTATCTCAACCCATAAGCCTTTAATCATATTTTCTCTCTCCTGTTCAGCTGAGAAGAGTGACACTGTAGGTTTGGTCAGCACCTGGCATCCAGCAAGAGTCACTCACCCTGCCACAGGCAAAAAACAGTTGGTGAGGATGACCAAGGTGTGAGGAAATGATATTCTGTTGGGATAGCTATGGTGTGGAGGGCAGGGAAATAAGCCCAGGACTATTTGCTTGATCTTGTTTCCCCCCTTGGTAATGTCTTCCAATATAACTCTTTTTGGGGTACACTTTGATCAAATGGCTTTGTTATTATTTTTCTACAAAAGTCTGTTAAAACTTATCAAGTGAATAGTCACAGGAAATTAGCAGAGTTTTATGTTCCAACACAAGCTGAGGTAAGATATTAATTTGACAGCTGGACTCTGCCTCTATTGATTTTAAATTCCAAGCTACATTTTGGGGAAGGGTACAGTGCACAGATGCTGAACCTCTGTTAACGTGCAAAACTGCTCAGCCTTGACTGTGAAGTGACAGTTGACTCACTTGTCCTCATGGTAATAATGACGACCCTGCAAGCAAACAGCCTGAATTCTGAGTCTGGGTGCATTTAGCTTTGTGTATTTGAACATTTGCCCTGCTGGACTGGAATCTGTGACAGTTTTTCATCTGTTCAGAGCTCCAGGCTGTAACTAGGAAAAAGAAAATCTTGCTGTGTCTCAAATGATGGTGAAAGCCCGGGTCTCGGATTGATTTCTGCTCTAAGTTTTTCAGTAGTTTCAAGTCTCCTCTCCCCTATGTCAACAAAATATGGGCATTTAGCCTTCCTGTGTGGTCTGAGGAGAAAGTCTGGCACCTCTCAGTTGCTGTGCAGCGCATGTGTTTCTAACATTATGCTGAAGTGAGATGAAAGCAGCTGTCGTGTGTTTGGCTGTAAGAGGGGCTGAGGTGGTTTCCTGGAGTGGTGAGACTAGACCTCGAGCAGTTGACATGCACAACTGCTCATCCTCCTAGGGCAGTTACTACTTTCTAAGGTTCTATCTTCAGCTCAGCCCTAACACTTCTGGTTCAGACCAGAAATTTCCACAACAGAAACTCCCTCTCAGCACTGATCTCTTTATTGCTTCAACTTGACTTTGGGTCCTCAGTTCCAGCCCTACTCCAATGGGTAGGTCATTGAATGTGATTCAACTTCCGTCTGGAAAATAACAGTCCTCCTGGGCTTGTTTTCCTCTTCTTTGTGTTAATGAGTTATATGTGTCGAAATTCAATTGGTTGCACTGAGATGACCAACCTGGTCCTCTAATGCAAACCAGGACATTTTCATTGTATGGGAAGGGTTAATAAGGATCTGAAAATATTGTTTAATTATGTGAATGCTTATCCATTGGCTTTGCAAATACGAGGTGTAGGCAGCTGTCTGGCATTTTTACTTCACCCTTTCTCTCAAAAGCAGGGAATTCTGCTGTTATGCTCTGCAGTGATTTCCCTGCATGAATGCAGTCTCCATCTGCCAGTGATACTGGCTCTCTTAGACCCCTCTGCTACTGCTCTAAGAGGAGCCGGCTCTCAAGCATCATTGTGGTCACATGCTTGAGGAAGTACTGCTTATGTGGGCAAAGGTAATAGAAGTTGGCCCTAATTGTTTATGAAGGACTTCTCAACAAATTAAAACTGAAAGTGGACCATAATATCTGAAATTTGGAGATAAATATTTTTATCTTTTCCCATAGACTGTGTGTTTTACTGGATGATCCTTCAACATCCCTAGTTTCAGCTTTTGTATTTTGTCAAGACACATGCTTAGCAGCAGCATTGAAAATAAATTGATAGTCACTCTTTTTAAATGGCTCTCTGTCATCATGGAAGACAGCTTGCAGGACCACATACTTTGCCCTGATCTTTTCTTGTTGTAATAGACATTAAAGGATGTCAGACTAGCAGATTTTGCAATTTGCAGAAATTCTAGGAAGATTAAAAAATGAGAATGTTGTATGAACTCTCTCTGTTGCAATTGATGTGGCAATGGTATGCTGTATTAGAAGAAAAAAAAAAATCTACGGAGCTGTACTAAGGACACCTGAACACACAAGTTTCCAAACAGCAATTAAGAAGACAAAAATTGAGAGCTAGTGGTTTCCCAGCTGCCAAATGCTAAATACTATCCAGTGGTTATTGACTATCTGATTAGAATGAAATGGAGCTGAAATGCAATTGATTCAGAAATAAACAATGCATCTATTTAGGGTGATGGTCACAGAAAGCTAAGTGGTGAAAAAGTCCCCAGTAAATTTAGCAGGGGTTTCTACAGCAGTTCTTCATATATATTCAGTATCTTCACTCAGAATACACCTTCTCTCTACTCTGTGCAAAAATGCAGTTTCTCACTTAATCTTTCTGAAATTGAAAAAGGCCTTGTATACATTACAGAAAGTCACTCATCTTATATCCAGCAAGGACTCTACCTAGAGAAAGAAAAATAACGTTAGCCTTAAAAGCTGATTTGCTTACTTTCTCTGTACCTCTTGGACTACTGGTTAGGAAGCTTTTTGTTGATATGTGAACCTTAAATTTACTTGCACTCACATATTCATCTTTTTTTACACATAAACAATCTGAAAGAATGGAGGGAATTTAAGGGTCCATACAAGACACCTCTTCCTTACAAGAAGTGTTCCTCCTTCCTCATATTCCTTGTCTGGAAGACAGTTTCTCTCAGATTATCCATATAAATCTCCAGCATCCTCTTTTCTTTCTTTGTAACAAGATTATTACTTTATAGCTGCTTTGGTAACCCTTGTATCAACACCCTGGGCTTTTTCAGCAGAGGGAGCAGCCAAGTCAGATCACAGATCCCACAGGAAAACAGTTTCACCAAAGCATGTTTTCAGCTGCATTAACTCCAAGATGTGGTTGGCTGCACGGCTGAAGGAGTGCTCATGCCAGGGCAAGGGCTGGGCAGGAGCAGGAGACACAGCACTATCTTTTTCAGCATCAGTGACTAGCTTAAGGCATCTAAGTAACTACAGCTTAAGACTTTCAGGAACACTATTACTACCTGATTTTCATGAGATGCATGCAGTCTTTAAGTGGTGTAGGTGTACCGAGCTTCATTTAGTAACAACAGATCCTATTGCCCTATGTTTTCCTTATCTGGTTTTATCAGGAGCAGGTCTCCTGCTTTAAGCTTTGCATCTATCAAGCTGCAATTGCACAGTTAAAGAAGACAAAAGTCTTTTGGTGAGGTATTTCTTAGCCTTACATGGCCACTTGTATATTTATTTTTGAGTTGATTGATATTCTCATCTGCTGGCCCATAAGCTCCTGGGCTTAGTTTATGCTAATGACTGACAAGTTTTGCAATTCATCAAGAGCTAAGAACAGACTGTATTTGGTGAAGAATTCTGCTAACAATCTGTATTACTCTCTCCCCAGTCTGTTTTCTTTTGGGTAGGGAAGAATTGAAAAAATTGTGCTTAAAATCTTAGCATATCCCAGTATCACTGCTGTTGTTAGAATTTTATTTCAGAAAAACAAAATGGAAGAAAAAGTTAGATATTATCTTGTATACCTTGATCTGTTGGCATGTGGTTTGAGTGAAAAATAGGAATCTCATAAACAATGGCTAGATCTAGCTTTGTCTGTAAATAAGTTAAAAATTTTTTATCAAGGACAGTTTTGATGAGATTCATTCAAAAGAGTGGATCATAGCAGACAACTAGCTGGGTGAATAGCTGGGGAATTACAAAGCAAATGTAAGATATCTATAGGTAGTGGAATCATAAACGGAAATGAGGCCTTGGCTTTGTTACCTTCTGTGACATTAAGGAGGTTAAGATAAGTTTAGAGAGTGACATGCATATGGCATGACAGTAGAGGATTATTTTCTTCTAACATAGGAAGGTGTACGGATATTTACTACCTAAAAGGTAAAATAAATTGAATCCAAACTACAAAGGGTTTTCATTTTGGAGAAAGGTTAATTAGCCACTGGAAGAATTTATTCCATTCTATGATGGGATCAGTATGTCTTTATGTCTTTACATGAAAAGATTTCTAAAATATATGTAATTAAATAAAAGTCATAAGTGCTGAAGTAGAACCACTTGATGAAATGTTATGGCTTGCATAAATCAGACTACAGAATCATGAGGGTAGATGTCAACCTTACAGTTTTACAGCCCAAATTTAAGATATAAGGGGTGAGTAACCTGACTTCATTTAGTCCAAAATGTTGTTCTCAGAATATTCTCAGGTCAGATGTTGTCATAAATGGAGTCTCAGCATAAAATGGAACAAAAGAAATGCTTATTTCTGGGACCGTTTAGGAGTTGGGTTAATAGCAGGATGACAGAGAATTACAAATCTTCTACAATATTTTAGGAAAAGAAGTAAAGGTCTAAGGGTTTTACAGCCCTCAGTCTTCAGTTGCTTCCATCTGATCGTGTGGAGGGATCTTCTGATTGATGTGAAGCTATGAACATACCCCTGGGACCAGCAAGCTGATTCCCTTCTACATTAACTGACTGATGTGAGGGACTGAAAAAGAAGTTATTAAAGTTATTACTGGCTTGTGGCAACTCTATATGTTGAGTGAAGGGGCAGCTTGGGTTCTGAAGGTGGACCTGTGCTCTGTTCCCCCATAGCATTGAGAGCCTCTGCTACTGCTGTCAGTCACTGGCACACTGGAAGCACTGCCCCATAGCACACCTCCTGAAGCCTTTAACCCAGATTCCAAATGGTTGGCACACCGGACCCCCCCCGGGGGGGGCTGGCCACAGGAGTCCAGAGCAAATAAAATCAGCACCACATGAGTTGTGTGTGTTTGCAGGCCTACTGTTCTCGGACTTCTGCTGCCTGGTTCTATGCTGGATCTAAGGCAGTAGCCGTAATTCTCTCTTTCTCTCTCTTTTTTTACTTCTTGCTACTCTCCTAATTTCCTCTTCTTCATATTTGGGTAACTTAAACTTGGATGGGTTGGAATTTGCTAAGTCAATGTTTTGTGAAATGCTTTATGTTGGCTAAATTCTTGTTTTAAACTTCTGCTAAGTTCCCTCATCTTCCAAAGTTTGCCACTAAAAGCATGTTATTTTGACCCCTGAGAAACATTTGTAGCATTTCTTCCATGTGTGGTCTCAAGGTACAAAAAAACTGAAGGCCCTTTTAATAAATCTGTTGGTGGATTTTTTTGAGCCTTGTATCTTTCTAATATAAACCCGTTCAATGAGCTCATGAGAAAAGCCTGGGGTCTTAGAATTGACATCTACTTTTGAGTTTTTAAGCAGCCTGTGTGTGTGAGCTTCTTCTTTCCAAGTATCTCTGCTGGTTTGTGAACTGTGGATTGCAAGAGGAAGCAAGTTTGGAGTCAGTTTGGCTCCAAGAGCAGCATGCTATAGGACCCTAGGGTGGTCTGAGGCTGTGCCCTGGGAGAAAGGGGACTTAGAATGGGGTCATGTGTCTGTGCTCAAAAAATACCACCTCAATTTGAAAAAACACAAGGGAGAGTGAAAGGGGTGGGGAGTGGGGGGACTCATCTATTACTAGTTTGTGTGTGTTCATGCCAAGGGCATGTGCTAACTGTCCCAGTGAGACAGGACCCATCACACTTTCCCTTTACATGTATTTTCTTGTGTGTTTCAAAAATAGTTACCTTATTAAACACTAATGTTGAGCCAAAAATCCAATAGCTAAGAAACTTTGCATCTGAGACATAGGTACTTTAAAATACTTTTAAGAATCTAAAAGCCTTAAAATGGCCTTCAGGCATCTTGTGCCTTATGAAAGCCTCCTCTACTTACAAAGTAGTGTAAAAAGGTTCCCCCGTAAATGTGAATATGTTATTTTACTTTTAACAAGAATAATTTCTGGTACCATGCAGTGACTTTTTAAGCACTGTTCTCTCTGAAGGACTGTACTGGATGCAAATGAAAGAAAAAGGAGCTTTGCCAAACTGGAAAAAAAAAAAAACCACTTTTGAATTCCAGGTATTTTAATCTTTCTGTTTTGCTTGCTTTTCATCTATGCTTAATAATATCAGAAAGGATTTCTGTAATGTGGTTGCTATGGTAAAAGCAGACCTGTGTCCCATCCCACTAACTTTGAACTGTGATTAACTGTTTAATGTTATAGGAGCAAAGAAAGGTGTGAATAGCATGTTAACACCTTCAGAACCAGCAGCCTTTCATCCTAATGGTGGTCTTCGTAGAGATTTTTCCCTTTCATTAGGCAGATTTAGGACTGCTGATGAGACAGCCAGATGGATACTGACAATGCTTTTAAGGCTGTCTTGCTGAACTTCTAAATTCATGCATTTGAGGGCTAGAAAGAGATTGGTTTGGCATGTTTAACATAGGTTATACAGTTTAAATGAAGCAAAAATTATAAGCCATGTTTGAATGATTGCTTTTCTAAAGAAATACATTCAAACTAGACTTCAAATGTTGGAGAATTCATTATGTCCCTTAGAAAGAAGGAAAAAAAAACCCCCAAAAACTCTAACATAAAGCCAGGCAACCAAATGAATCCCTGATCTGCTGTTTAATTAATCTGAGAGCTAAAGAAATGAACATAAAATGTATTTTTTTTTACTGCACTTTCTGCCCATTGGTCTTCTGAGGCCTCTATTACCCAGGTTTCTTACCTAGAACACATTTCTTACCTTGAAGCTTTCTCTCCCTGTCCTTTCTAGTAACTTTTTTTTTTATTCAGGCCTGCAAGGAATATCAGTGAGACCAGAGTGGGACTGTTGCAGTGGATGGCTTTCCACTATGCAAAAATGGTGGTCTCTGCCCTTGAACGCTTATACATCAGGGACAGTAATCGATCTTAGTGAACAAAATAAATCACTGTTGTCAGTTGCAGTATCAGGATGCTGACAGCTGATTTTGTTGTAGTTGGGTTTTTTGTTCATTTGTTTTTAATATGTATACTGAATTTATTGAAACAAAACCACTAATGATCTAAGGAGAATAATTTATTCCAATTTTTCAGATGGTATAGATCAACACAGCACCACAGACTGCAATGAAGTGACACAAAATTCAATTAGATAAAGATTTCATTCTCTTCTCTTTGAGGAGTTAACACTTTTTGAAAAGATAGGATTAAATGCTTCTCAAAGTACTTTATTAAAAATGAGTGTAAATTCACAGAAGAAGCTGGCTGGGTACCCGTGAATGATTAGATATTTTGCATGGATTTAGTCTTCTAATATAAAGTAATAGGTTCTCATTATGTATAGCCAGATTTCTTAGTTTAGTAGGTGTATGTCTTTCTTTCTTTATACATTTCATAGTCTTTGAATAGAGCACTGATCTTGAGTTGCATAAATTTGCAGTCTCCACTGATGATATCTTGCTTCATGTTCCAGCTTCTGAAATGGAATTACTTGTTTAGTGTTGTAGTCTCTAAAATAATGCTCTGTGTTCCTTCTCTTATTATAGATTTTTATCTCTCTTCCTATCAGTCCTCCAGCTTTATCGCTTTCTTACACAGCTTTATTCTACTCCTACTTGGGGAACTTTGCATCATGTGTGTTGAATGAACTCCACTCTAGCTGTTTATTTCTGCATTTGATGAATAACAAATGTTAAGTAAGTTTTTTCAGTAAATAAATCTTGTGCTTCAACACAAACCTGGTTGAACAGCCTGCAGCTGAAAGATCAGCTGAACTAACTGGTCTTGGACTGTATTTGCCAAAGAGTGAAGAACTAGGACAGGGAGAAGGGGGAAGAGAGATCTAATTTAGATTCCATAAGGCACAGGTGGAAACAGGACAGAGAAGGGCAGCACAAAACCCCAAACACAGGTGAACTGTGGTAGGATGGGAATTCATTCTCTGAACATTTTTCCTTTGAAGTGGAAAAGACTCTGGAGACTTTTAAACCATGGTGGCTCCTCTGAGTGAGTCCAGCCGTTTGTGGTCCCTCAACATTCATTTACTTGGAGAATTGGATGGATATTTTCAGATGAGGGCAAATCAAGCTGCAGTAAAATATTATTTTTCGTCTGTCATTAGTCACTGGGTAGCAAGCAGGGCCCCATGCAAGGTGAGACAGTGACTGTGACTGTGCTTAGATCACCTGTGTATATAACTGTGGGAAGCATGCTGGAGGTTCTTAATATTTCTATTTAATATTATTCTTTGGGTTTTATTTGTTGTTGTTTTGGGTTTTTTTGAGGGGAGTGGTTTGTTTGTTTTTTGTTTGTTTTTGTTTGAGTTTTCGTTTGTTTGTTTTGTTTTTTAAACAAAGGAGTGCTTGCATACTGGACATGTGGATTGTTTGGTTGATTTCTCTGCTAACACAGGCCTTGGCAGTTTTGGCTTGTGCAAGTTTGCAGTGTCCATGATAACACCTAGGCAGAGTTTGCTGGCACAGACTGTGCCAAGAGCCATTTCAACTGTATGACCTCAATGCTGTCAGCTTTAGATCCTTCAAATATCTCGTGTCTGATCCCAGAGTGCTCTGTGCATTTAGACACCTGTATGTGCCTTCATGGCTCCACAAATGTAAAGGGGTAAAACATACCCCTTGCTTTCTACAGTAAGAAATACCTTTAACTTTGATTCTTTTGATGGGTTGCAGCACAGACTTGCCTGTATTTCAGACTCTTTTTAAAGGGGAAAAAAGGGAAACTAAACAATAATTGTGTCTTATGGATGCCCGTTAGTGCTCTGTGGCCTTAGGAGACCCAATACCCAGAGTCATGAAGTGTGGACACACATACACAGTCATTCTAGGTTATTTGGCCTCAGGAATGGTTTATCATTAGCAGTATGGACACAATCACAGCCTTAAATTTTTGTCCAGACTTTGAAAATTAACTACCTTTTCTTTTAATATATGAGGGCTAGGTTGTGCTGATTTTTCTCTTTGCTTTTAAGAATTTTTATTCTTGCCCATGCAGAAAAAAGGTTAGTGTCTAGGTTATTTCAGAAAAACTACAGCAGTGGCATGATTCCATCATCCATCATGTAGTCCTGCACACACATAATTATATACAGATATTCATATTCTCTCCAGCTCCACGCAATACCATTTGAATATTTCTCTGGGTCTGGCCTGGACACTTTGGCAGGAGCTTGCAAAAAGTCTATAGTAATAGAAGTATCAGCTTGTGACCACAAACATCTCATTATGTTACTGCTGGAAGCACAACGCTGGCCTAATAATGTAGAAAGCAAAGATTCACAGGAGCAATTAAAGAAAAGCAGTCTAGCAAAACATGATAGTAATTCCATCACTCAGGAAAGAACCCATGCTTTTTTTCATTTATATTTTCAGTCGTCTAAATCAGGGTAGATATCCTCAATACCCTTGCACAATACCCTAAGTTGTGAAAGAAGAAAATAAGATTTGGGGAGGAACATTGTTTGGGGACTGGTATAAACAAGACTACACTGAGGCAACAGCAGGTAGACCACTGCAATTCATAGTGCTGGCCATGCCCTTTGGTGAAATCCTTGTTAGCTAAGACTGGTTAATGCACAGAAGGCTCATCTCATTAGTTTTGGACTTGGGGAAGAGTTAAAGGACATTATTAAATCACTGAGGAAAAAAGGGCTCTAGAACAAAGGCCTGAGAACAGATGGGATTTTGTAAAAGGAGGAAGAGAAGGATTTGAGAAAATCTTGCTTTATATCTTAATATCAGGGAAGCATTGCAATGGAAGACTAAATAAAGGCTGAGAAATCATTCACCACAAGATGGCAAACAGTCACAGTTTCAAAACTATCTCAGCTGGAGAAGACTGCCCTTGTGCATACTCTTCTTCCATTCTCAGGCTAGTAGTGGATTTTTCCAGAGGCAATTCACAGAATCACAGGATCACGGAATATGCCAAGCTTGAAGGGTCATCAAGTGGATCATCAAATTCAGCCCTTAGCCCTGCATAGGACCACCCCCAAGAGTCACACCATGTGCCTGAGAGTATCATCTAAATGCTTCTTGAACTCTGTCAGGCTTGGTGCTGTGACCACTTCCCTGAGGAGCCTCTTCCAGCACCCAAGTACCCTCTGGGTGAAGAACCTCTTTCTAACATCAACCTAAACCTCCCCTGACACAACTTCAGGCCATTCTCTCAGGTCCTGTCGCTGGTCTCCACAGAGATGAGATCAGTGCCTGTCCTTCCTCTCACAAGGAAGTTGTAACTGCAATGAGGTCTCCCCTCAGTCTCCTCTTCTCCAGGCTGAACACACCAAGTGACCTCAGCCACTCCTCATGCAGCTTCCCCTCGAGGCGCTTCGTCATCTATGGTGTCGTCCTTTGACCGCTCTCTAATAGCTTAATATCTTTCTTATATTCCAGTGCCCCAAACTACCATAATATTCAAGGTGAGGCTGCACCAGTGCAGAGCAGAGCAGGATAATCTCCTCCCTCAACTGGCTGATGATGCTTTGCCTAATGCCTCCCAGACACTGTTTGCTCTCCTGGCTGCCAAAGCACTGCTGATTCATATTCAACTTGCCACTGACCATGATGCCCAGATCTCTTTCCATGGCACTGCTTTCCAGCATCTCGTTCCCCAGTCTCTCCATACATCTGGGTTTGCCTCCTCCCAGATGCAGAATTTGGCTCTTTCCTTTGTTGAACTTCGTATGGTTGGTGATTGCCCAGTCCATTAATTTGTCAAGATCTCTCTGCAGGGCCTCCCTGCCTTCGAGGGAGTCAACAGCTCTCCGAGTTTTGTCATCTGCAAACTTGCTTCCAGTCTTGTGTTATTTATGAAGATGTTGAAGAGCACAGGGCCCAAGATGGAGCCCTGTGGAACCCCACTAGGGACAGGTCACCAGTCTGATGCCACCCCTTTCACTATCACCCTCTGTGCTTGACACATGAGCCAATTTCTCACCCACAACATGATGTGTTTATGCAGCTGTGTGCTGGACATTTTCTCCAGAAGGATCCTCTGAGAAAGAGGATTGAAAGCTTTATTGAAATAAAAAAAATTACATCAACTGACTTCCCTTGATCAACTAGGTGGGTTACCTTGTCATAGAAGGAAATCAGGTCTGATAAGCAGGAGTTTCCTCTAATGAAGTCGTACTGGTTGTGACCAATGACAGTGTTGTCTTCCAGGTGTTTTTCAATATTTCCCAGAATAATTTTCTGTATAACTTTATCAGGCACTGAAGTGAAACTGACAGGCCTGTAGTTTCTGGGCTCCTCCTTCTTGCCCTTCTTGAAAACTGGGACAATGTTCACCAGCTTCCAGTCAGCTGGGACCTCTCCAGATTCCCAAGACTGCTTAAAAATCATGGAGAAAGGTTTTGCAATGGCATGAGCTAGCTCCTCAAGGATTCTGGGATAAATCCCCTTAGGTGCAACAGATTTGTAGGGATTCAGCTGGAGCAGCAGATCCTGCACAATTTCAGGGTCAAGTTCGAGTTGATCATTCTCTCTGAGCAGCCCAGTATATGAGACAGTATCAAGAAAGGACTTAGTCCAAAGGCACTGAAACCACTGAAGTCACTGACACTAAATTCAATGGGCTTATTGGCTCCTCAGTAGCCCAGCAAAGCACATTAAGTGGTCACTGTGCTGCTGGGTGAGTTTCATGGCACACATTTTGGCTAAGTGCACCCTTAGTCTGAAAATTTGCCATTTGCTCTGCTTGCCCAAAGAGTTTCATTTGACTTGCAGTCTATGTTCTTTTGCAACAAAAGGTACCCAGGAGAATGCGGATCCATCACCCCTGCTTGAGCAAGAGGAGCTGCTCTGCTACATGTTGCACTTGTCTTGATACTAGTTGGCACAAAATAAAAAGTCTTCCGTACCTCAGGTGGACACATTTCAGCCTGAATTTACACAGAAACTCACGTGCAGTTATGAAGTTTGTGCATATTTACAGAAGGGAGCAACAAGTTTGGTGTTGTGTTAAGAAATATGTGTTAAAATACATTCAAAGAAAGCAAAGAAAGCTCTCTTCTTGTTTTGTGCACTAAAAAACCCCTGTTAAAAGACTTAAAAAATCATTGAAAAGTGTAACCTGACATTAGCTACATTGAGGAAGGTGAGATTTTCAGATGAGGACTAGATACCTTATACTTAAATTTCATCATCATCATTTATTAATTACTTAATTAATTAAAAAACCCAAACATGTTCCTTATCCTCTGCTATTTTCAGGTGCAAAGCACAGCTGCACATTTAGACCTCCAGCAAACTTCTCTCTGCCTTAAATGAACTCACCATCTGTCCAGTGCCTTTTCTTGGCCACTAAATCGAACACTAGTGGTCATCTCCAAATCACACCATGGGATTAGACAGATTTCCCTTGCTGCCACTAACACCACTCCAGTTTCTTCTGCTCTCTAAGGCTTGGCAACTGAGATGTTAAGTTTGTTAGTCAGCCAAAAAACCACCTCCATGTGTGCTGACTGAGCATCTGTCTGGCTTGGGAGGATGAAGTGCTTTTAATTTTGTTCTCTTCCAGATTTGAAATTTTCTATCCAGGGACTGGCAGCAGCTAGCTTTTATCCCACTGATGTGGACCATGCTTCTAAACAGGCTTTGGAAGGAGCCCAGGTCTCTGAACAGAAGGGCAAGTGACAAAAGAGAGGTGAGGTGAGCAGAAGAATGAACCAGCTAAGAGATCTCTCAGAGCTATTGCCTCATTATGGGATTATTAGTACAAACCTCTCAGGCATACTATCAGGTCAGGAGGTCTTTGCCTTTCAAATACTGAGAAAAAGCCTATGAAGCAAAGCAACAAAAGCTTGTTTGGATTACTGCAAGCAGTTAAATATATAATTATATTTAATATTCTTATTATTATATAGTTATATATATATATGCATATATATATATAAGTTAAGTATATACATTGATGCCAACCTCTTTCACACAGATCAGTGTGGCAGCAGAGGTGGTGTCCACTTCTGAAGGAATGATTGATTCGTAAACAAGGACTAATTTTCTCTGCTGCGGCTGGGGAATGTTAAAACTACATTCCTGATAATAAGGTTTGAGTGCAACAGGAGAGGCAAGATGTCAATAGCATTACAATAACAATGAGGCACTGCAGTAAGCAAGGCTTTTTGTCTGATAAAGTGCAGTTTCCTGGGAGAAGTTGGAGGCTTTGAAATAAGCATGGTATGCGATTGCCATGCTGACTGTCTATTTATTAATTCAATGTAGCTTGCTGAAGACCTTAAGTGTTCCTTGCAATGCAAATTTACACTTTAGTGCATATTACTAAAAGATATAACTTATATTTAGATGGCATCTTTCATCTTGAAGAGACCCTATGCTTTTTGCAGATTGTCTATAATGGAATCACTGAACCACCAGAGACATATCATCATCTCTGGGGCATAATGAAGCAACAAAACTGTTATAGGATGAAAACAATAGCTTCTATTGAAAGCACATGAGAATTCAGGGGGCTATGAGGTAATTATGCCAAAATGAAGATGGTTGCAGACAGAGCTGCAAAGAATAGTTAATACTTTGTGAATAAGAAGCCAGAGTCCCAGCCACAGCTCACTGTGCTTTTTGCTGAGGCAGGAGAATAGTAGTAACAAATACACCACTGCATCCCCATCTGGTTGGAGTTCTCACCTTGGTAATCCTCCAGGCTAAAGCCTACAGACCCTCTGGGATTTGTGGATGTAAGTGTGCAGCAGTCGGCCAAAATGTCTGTCATTAGGAAGCAAGGGGAGAGCCAAGATTTTCCCAGGTGTAGTGGGTGGTTTTGGGCAGCAAGGCAACAGCCCACATGTAAGAACACCCTTGACTGCTTTCACACTTCCCACACAAGCTGAAAACTAGAGGGCATGGCCTCTGGGGTGCCCACTGGCCACATCGTGCAGCAGAGTTCTGTGCTAAATTCAGCCCCTTAGAATGAGTTTGATAATGCAAGTGGTGACCCTAAACGTGTGAGGGCAAGGCTGGGCAGAAAAGCCATTTGTGAGTTTCTGAGCCCCAGAAATGGCACCCAAGGCAGCCCAAATTACACATATCTGTATCCTTGATGCAAGGTAAGTTTTGCAATAAATTAATTAAATTGTTTTGCATAAAACTCCTGTAACCATGTAGCTTCCCTATCCTTACTGTTCAAACTTCACCAGATCCAGTTTGTTACTTGTTTCATAAATACTGAGAGCACAGATTGTTGGAACAAAGGTTTGTCCTTGTAAGTTTGAAGCACCTTGTCCTCGAGTTTCAGAGACAAAGGTGCCAGTCTGACATTTTGTCTACCTATGACAGTAAAATTTGCAACTTTTGAGAAAAAAAAAAGGCAGTCTGAATGAAAAGGAGTTCTGTGGCTTCAAGATTTGACAGTTGCTAGAGAATCAAATGGATGCTAGATGACTTTTTTTGCTTTGAACTTTTTTTACACAAATATATTTATTTCAAACCGAGGTTTTGCCCACTTATTTTATTTAACTTTCATTGTATCAATAAAAACACTCTCCTTCTGAAAAATCAAAATGCTTGATATTTTTTCATATTTTAGAAAGTAAACTTTCTGATATATGCATTTAAAATGAATGTTAATAGTTTCTTCTATATTTTACCATACATATTTAAAACAGCTCCAAATAAAATTAAAACATTGGCTTAGTTCTGCCTTTAATGAGTTTCTTAGATCAACTTTTCAGTTCAGTGAAAACACTAGCAAATGTCTGACTTAGAAATGCAAATTGCCTTATGTTTTGGGACTTAGAGAAAACAGGAAAAACCAAGAATCTGTACAACAGTATCAGAAATCAAAATCATTACTAGATGTTATTTCCATCACAGATTTCTGGAATACTGAGTGAGAGAACACCTCAACTGAAAACCTTAAGCTATTTGTAATAAAAATTAACCTAAGCGGAAGAAAATGTCCAATGTCCCTCCCTGCTCTTGACTCATTTCTCACATAAAGCACCTCTTGACTACACCTAGTTGGGAAGGATAGTACTGCGATCGACAAAAATTTTCTAATTCCCTTTCCACTACCCCCAGAAATGCAAGATGGTGAAATTAGGGGAAGAAAAATGTTTATTCTGACTAAAAGCATAAGTTATTTATCATTTCATCACTTCATGCTTCACCCTCAATAGTTTGTTTTGCAGTGGTTGCATGCCATATTTGGACTTGATAATGTTAGCATTCTCTAGCACCATCTTTGACTGCTGCCAGCTCTTGTTTCAGGGACAGGATACTTCCAAAGCCATAGAAATATAGCTACAACATGCAGTTCATGGATATATAGCTCTTGAATGTGGAAAGAATGGAAATATATGTTTATGTCTCATTCTTCTTGTTTGAAATCTAGGGTAGAATAAAAAAGAGCCTCTGAGATTTCATCAGTTCTGCTTTCCCCTGGACTGGAGCAGGAGAGGGACCCCACAGTATTGTTTTCAGTGTCAGTTTTTTTCTGGTTTCAAATATCCCAGTAATGGTTCTTCCATCAGTCTTCCTAAAAGCCAATTCAAACCCAGGCTTTTTTACAGGCTGCTTTTTATGCTTCTGCAAGAGACTGCAAGCCCTGCAAATGGTTCTCCTGAATAGCACTGGGCACATGAGCTATTGTCTCTCACCATTAGGAAATGTGCACAGATGTCCAGCTTCAGTCTCCCCATGCTCTTCCTTGTACATTACAAGCACTTGAAGCAGTTCCTGTCTCCTTTGGTGCTTTCTTTTAGGCTTCCTTCACCACTCTCCATCGTTACACAGCAATGCCATGTGCTGAAGCACCACTGGAGTGGATCCCCAGGGTAACACTGGGAGTGAGAAAGATGTTTATGGCCGTTCTCTATCCTTCTAAACAACTTTAGCACAGCAGTTAATAAAACACTAGCATGATGAAAAGAAGACAGAAAGAGGCTGCAGGCCTGTAAGGCTCACTATCTTTTAGGATTCACATTTCTTTTGAGTTCTTGCAAATGTCTAAAAAGGGGGACCGAACAGCCTTTTTTATGATCAGAGAAGCAAGGCTGGAGATTCCTGGATGTGCTGCTGGGAGGAAATTGATGACCATCTTTTTTCAATCCCATGTAGGTGAGCCAAGCCCTGTATTGGCTGAGTCCTAGACATTTCTCAGTGTCAAACTTTCCTCTCAGACTGAGACAATAATGTTAATTGGGTCTGAGGCTGAGTGTAAGGTTGTGATTTCACATTACTTTTTGATATTACCTGAAAAGAATGGGTAAGTTCTGATATGTTGCTCCAGCATTTCCCAGAATTTCAGGCAACTATTTCCACTGCTTTGCTACTGATACACTAGATAAAGAGGTCATCTACTGAAATTTTTTTTTCATGTGTTATTTTTGGTTTTACCAATGAGACTGAAGATCTGTACTGTTGCCTTGACTAGGAACAGCCTAGAAACAAATTTGGCTGATAACTATCCTCCTCCTCAAAACTGACTGTGTCTGTGAGATTATTTACCATTTTAGAATTCCTCAGGTTGAATGGATAGTGTAAATGTAACAGAAGACCTTTGGCTAATATCAGCTGGAAAAGTAGTTCTACTGGCCATACTTAAACACTTCACTGAATCCATCCCTGTTGAGAAGTGACCCATAATTTCAAAAGAGCATTGCAATGTTCCATGCCCAAAAGTATGTGCTCGAGGTGTGGGTATGGCAACCTTAGTGATGGGAAAAGTCAAGCCTCTTGGAAAGGACCGTTCTCTCTTTTGTAGTCAGTGGCAGTTCATCCTTGCTGTGCCCTTCATATTTTCTGCATCTTCTCTTGGAGTTTATCTACACTGCTGTAGCACCAGTTAGACCAGTTAGGAGGCAAATAGGCAAAATTTATAATATGTTAGACAAAAGTTAACAGAAGATACATTTTTTTTGACAGATCTTTAAAAATTGTTCAGAATGATGATTTTTTTCTGGTATATAGCTAATGGTTCGGATTCAGAATCACTTGCCTGCTGTCAGGTTATGTTTTTGCCTAAAAATAACCAGCTTCCTACTAGATTTTTGTCATTGTGCACAAATATAGTAGGTTTGTGGCATCAGATTACCTTACAGAGTGGTCAGGACTCTAAGAAGAGTGGTTGGTGGGTATTTTGAGGTGGGTAGGATTAAATGTTAAGTAAGTTCTTGTTATTTTTCATTGTTTTGTCTATTTTCAAATTCTGATGAGTAGCATGAGTGATAGTTACAGAATTTCAGTATTTATAGAAAACTGTCAGTTTATAAGTATGTAACTGTACAGGTGATTTAATCTGTGACAGCACCTATTAAACAAAAAAAGCCAGTGGTATAATTCTACAAATACAGAAATTCGATGATTTTGACTAGGTTTGTTTTTATTATTGTTATTTAGAAGATGGATAAATACAGTGCAGCATGTAAAGCCTGAGGGCTTTACAGAGAGGAAAACTAGAGGGAAAGGATTTACCCACATAGATAAGAAAATATAATTTATTGGAAAATATGAATACATTTTAATGAATTAATGAAATTGTAGAAAGGCCTCCATATTGCTACCTGGTGTTAAATGAAATCAGAAATGTTGAGCAGTTATGTCACCTGAAATGTAAGACAACCTCCTGTAACAGTCCTGAACCCACTTCTGTTGATTTGTCACAATGTAAAGTAACCGAGAGGAGCCCAGGCTGGAGGGAGGTGAAGATCAGGTGGCTTAGGGCAAAAAACTGGAAGAAGAGGAGGTGGGAGCAGGAATACTCAGGGTCGTGGAAAATGATGGAGACAGAGGTGACCAGAGAGATGGGCAATTAATATAAAGACATGCAATACTCCTTGTTACTTCTGAAATACTGACGTGTTGTCTACCTAAAAGCTGAGATGAATTAACTGAGTATAATTTTCCTGATAGATATATTTCTCCTGAAGAGCTAAATATGGATCTTTGTGACAAGTTTGTACAAGAATAGCATTGGAGAGTGTCATAGTTACAGGGGATGGGACCAGTTTATCACTATGTGGGTATAACCAAAACCTGTATATTCTATACCCTCTATGTAATTTCTGATGGATTGTTAATAATAAATCATTGGTAGCAGCTGCCCAGGGCACACCTCACACCCCAGGCCACAATAGATATGGAAAGAGATCTGGGGAGGCATTAACATTTCCACATCCAGCTGGAAGGGTCCTCTCTGCTATTGAGCCCAGCTACACTGACACGTAGGCAGTTACAAGGCTCAGATCACCAAAGAATCCAAAAATATCCCACAACTCACGAAGTTAAACCACCCATTGAGAAACTCCCTGCCCTTGGAGGAGGTACTAGGCATTCTCACCTGAACCTGGGGATATATAACCTTCAGGTTTTGAGACTGGGGGTGCCACCTCGTTGGATCTAGAGGGGAAACAGAACTCCAACAGGACTGTGACTGCCACTCTTGAGGAGACCGACATCATTACTTCAGCAGAACTGTGGCCATCATCCCAACAGTTTTCCTCTCCTTCTGCTTTGCCCCCAGGAGAACCACACGGTGCTCAGCAAATGAGTATACCAAAATATTTCTCTGCCCATTCACTTTGATTTTCCACGTCTGCTAAATGGAAGAAGTTTGTGCTAGCCAAGAAAAAGAGTAATGGTCTGTTGATTTGGTTTGCTGGTTTGAGTCTAACATTTCTCTGTTTAGGGTTGAGGGTGCAGATGGGTTTATTTTCTTTTTCCAGCCCCTATGAACTCATCTGAGCTCCATATGATTCTCCTCCACACAAGATGGATGGATAACAATGGACTTAATGAGGTAAATAGAAAAAGAGCTGGCAGTATCTAAGACTAGGGTCAAAAATATCTTTTAATGTTTCAATTACCAGATTTTCTAAACTGCTGGGGAAAAAAAAAGCTTAGAAGGAAAAGAAACGGGACCTATATTCTCCAGACTGACTAAGGACTTTGACTGTCTGAATTGATTACCTGAAAGGAGCTGTGCTTTTTCAGGGAGTGAATAGCTTACAAGCCTGACCTCTTTTCCTTCGTTTTGAAGGAAAAATAGCCAAATAGTTGTTTACTTTGTCTTAATTTTTTGCAAGGTTAAACTTTTTGAGAACCTCCGAAGTATCTCACTCGTGAACAAGACTGGTAGACAGTATTATGGGGCCAGCCAGAATTTGAGTGGTCTGCCTTCTTTATGTCGCTTGGTGGTGATATTGGAGTTTAACCAGGATATTTCTTTCAGCCAGAGCTGTGTCTCTTATGGCTGAGCAGGACCACAAGGGCTGTGAAACGTATTTAGAAGAAGGCAGAATGATTTATGTTATGAATCATGACAAGCGTGATGAGATTGTGTCATGGTTTTATCCCAGTTGGCAAGTACCACACAGCCACTCACCACCTTCCCCCTTCCCTGGTGAGATGGGGAGGAGAATCAGAAAATTTTGGGTTGAGATAAGAGCAGTTTAATAATTTAAATAAGGTAAAATATAATAATAACACCACCACCAAATAATCTGAGTAATGAAGAGGAGAAAAGGGAGGGGAATAAACACAAGAAAAACAAGTGATGCACCATAAAATTGCTTACCACACACTGAATGATGCCCAAGCAGTGATCAGCCCCTCCTGGCCATCTTCCCTGAGTTTATATACTGGGGATGATATTTTGTGGTATGGAATATCCCTTTAGCCAGTTCAGGTCAGCTGTGCTGGCCACGCTTCCTCCCATGTTCTTGTGTATCTGCTTGTTGGCAGAGCATGGGAAACTGGAAAGTTTTGATTTACAGTAAGCACTTCTTAGCAACAACTAAAACACCAGTGTTATCAATTTTGTTCTCATACTAAATCCAAAACACAGCACCAAGCCACTTACTAAGAAAAACATTAACTCTATCCCAGCTGAAACCAGGACTGTTCACTTTTTGTACTGTAACATCACTTACACAGTACAAGCACCAGCTTCCCACTATGGTTTCAGAGGCACAGTAATATGATTCTTCATTTCAAGGTCTTCCAGCTCTGTGCACGGTGTTCTAGGCACCTGTCACCTTATCCAGCTTATCCACA
>WEIV01004363.1:8421-26579 GCA_013390005.1 Calyptomena viridis
AGTTTACAAGAACTGAAACTAGGGGTCTGTTTTTTTCCCCCTCACAAAACTTGTGAGCCAGCATTGACTGTCATCTACAAAATGTAAATCAGGCTTAGTTTCTTCATATGGTAACCCAAAACTTCTCACTTTTCTTTGCTGGGAAGACATTTGTGTGGAAATGTAAACACAGTCAGGATGAGGAAGTTCATGATGCCACATCATGCAGTTGCACAGGGTACTTTAACCTATTAACACACTACAAAGATCCTAGTTCTAAAAAGAAAAAAAGGTGACATGCAGGCATTTTTTTTTTGTTTTTTTCATAGCAGAAGATATAAGCCATTACTAATACAACTACTGCCATGTGCTCCTTGTTATACTTACCAAGCAAAAATACACATTTCCATTGTCTGACCATTGTCTGTCACAATAATTTGAAATTCTTCAGAGTAAAATCCAGCTGTGTTTGTCCACGAGCTTGTATATCAGGACTAGACCCCTGGCTTGGGACCTATTCATCTTATGGAAGTGCAAAGAAACATTGCAGCAGTGGCAATCCTATTACTTGAAATATATATACAGTGAATGATGCAGAGGTGTGCACAGATAACTACAACAACTTCAGAGTTGTCTTAAATTTCTGAACCATCAAGCTGCATGTATTGAAAATCCAGCATAGTACGCACAGTACATATATAGTAGGTTATGTAATAATTATTAAGAATATAAGTTACCCAAAACCTGAAAAAAAGTATTTCAGCATGAATCTTTATATGGGCTTAACTACNATAAGTATGTGCCCCTAGGCTCACTATCAGTGAAGATGCTTTTTGAACAACCAGTGTTAAACCCAATATGGTTGGTAATAAGACCTGTTGTGCAAAATTTCTCAAGAGAGTCATAATTGCAGTTTTCTTCATGTCAGGGATAATGCTATTTTTTTGTTGTTGTCATTATTAGGTGTATCATAGTGATCATAATACGTCTAGGAAATACATTACAAAATCAAAAGCATGTTAATTTTTCATAGCTGATAAGTTGTCTCAATCAGACAGTTTGAAGACAGTTGAAGAAAAAGGAACACATGTTTTTACTAACAATTCAGTAGAGGCTGTATTTTCTGCTTTTCAGAACAGGTCCATGGACTTAATTGATTCGTGATCTTTGGTCATATTTATAATCTCACATCTGAAACAAAAAAAAAAAAAGAATCATTACCTATGAATGTAGTTATGCACATATACACCATTTTTCTGCATGAGAAATACAAAAAGGATGGGGGGGTTGTGATGTTTATTCTAAGACTGGATTAGCATAGCTGATTGTGATGTGGAAAATTTGTTTTCCTGAGGTGTTTCTTCAAGCTTTCATCCTAGCTATTCATATCTTCTAGTTGGTGTGACAACACTGTCTGAGAGAAATGGCCCTCACCTAGATGGGGTTGTGTGGAAACAGTGGAGGAACAGGGATCTTAAACATCTCTTGGTGCCAGTTAGTTTGTCTGTAAGTTTTTGGAGAGCCAATTTTTGTCCCTTATTTCCTCGTGAATTGCTGGCAGTGGAACACTATTGTAAGCAGTTTCTTCAATCTGCGTTTAGCAGCATGAGTGGGAATGTGACAGGACACACCCAATTCCAGCATAAGCACATTAATCAGATAAAGTATAGTACCATGGGGCAACATGTTCTTCAGCTTGTCTAATGCAAGCCTCTTTGTCATTCCAACTGAAACATTTGCCCTTCTACTGTCACCGTTCCTTTGTTTCCAAAATGATGAAACAATGTCATGGCATCAATGATGACCTTTACAATCTCTTTCCTGAACAACTGCTTTCTTCTGGCGTCCATTAGAAAGAAAGTTTATGCTTCTGTGATTAGGGACAATGTAACTTCTGCCCATGCTGAGTTGTTTTGACATATTATTTTTTTTTTGGTTTTGTTTTGTTTTGTTTTTTTAAGATTCACGGCATAGGCTTTCTAAATCATACAGTTGGATCCCCCTTTTCCTAAGTTGCCCTGTGTCTGAGATTTTTTTCATATATACTTTACCCTGGAATTTACCATGTGGCTTGAGGCACAGCCTCAGAAATAGCTTTCTTTGGTCTACATGTGGATAATCTCCCTGAAGGGAACAGCTATGTGTGGGACATGATAAAGTGAATGGATTGTCAGGATTTAGTCCAATGGATTTTCACATGGGAATTACTAAGGAAAAAAAAATCATTAGTTGATATTAGCACAAGCGCATCATAAATGTATTGACTCTGAATTAATCTTATGAAATTTTTATTATTGATGATGGGAGACTTGAAAGATATTTTCTCTTTGACTAGTCGAGCTTTTGGTGTAAATTCATTGTAGTACTGATTTAGTCATTTCAGCAAAACCACATGCACTTAAATGTGATAGAGTTTCTCACTTTGAAAAAAACGCTTATTGGAAGTCAAATTTTGATTTTGTTGAACTTTCTGAATGACTCTATGCAGTCAGGTATTGGCAAGCCCTCATATGAGGAGTCTCTAGAAGAGTATGGCATGCCAGAAGACAGGTAGGGATGGGGAAAAGTAGTAAAGGAGATGATGGACTTGATTCATGCAGTCTGCAGAATCTATTTATTCTTATCTGTAATTCTTAAAAATTAGTTTTAAAAAGCTAGTGTGTTAATTTAAAGGCCGTTATAAACTTCAGAAAAGACTAATATGGGCATTTCTATGTGTTAACACAATAATAGGAAGAAATAGTGTATATTGCACATGACAAAAGGCAATATGATTATGTATTTTCTCTCTGGGAAATCAAATATTGTAACAGGGTTTTTTCCTCATAATCTTATTTAGTAGGGCCTGAAAAAAAATAGTGTCTTGCATGAAAATACTTATATTCTGAAATATTCATGTAGAAGACTGCTCATACAATCAACAGATGGCTGCTTGGGAGGAAACAAGTCCTTGAGGAAAAAAAGAGGAAGTTGAACAGAAGATAGGTTTAAAATCTACCAGTGAAAATTAACACTCATTTTAAATACTTATACTGAAACCATGATGTTATGAATGATCTAGTGAATAAACTGTAGTGCAAATTATGTACACTTGAAATACCATCCAGAGCCTTCTAAAACCACTGTAAACTGTGGTTCTACTTCCAGACTGTAGTGTTTGGTTGAAAAGGGTTTTTGACCTGTTTCTCCTGGAGTGGTAGTGCATACCTTGTGGTCTCAGGATGACACATTCATTAGGAGCTAAGCCTGTCAAAGCCCTGTCTGTCACCTCTTCAGCCATCTGGTTATACAGTCTCCTTTGGAAGCTTTCTATGATTCACAAGGATGCAAGGAGAGCCAAAGCAAGGCAAGCATGTCTTTTTTGTGGTTAGGCTCACTTATCTGGGAGAACTGAATCCTGGTTTCTGCTTCTTGCTCTCAAAACCTTTTACTATTTTTAATTCAAATAGATGAAATGGCACCACTTTCTGCTAGAAAGCTAGGTTGAGAAGAGACTCTTGGTTTTAAGGGTCTTGTCATTAAATACTTAAAGCTTGCATATTTTCTATATGGAGTTTAGTTCCTTAAAGCTTTAACTTTCACCAAGTGGGTGGGAGGAAATCTAAATCCTTTTTTAAGATGCAGTTCCTAGTTCTTTGAACTTGTTCCGTGCAGTTAATCTTGTCAGACCCATATCTTGAGTGGCACTGATAGTGCATCTGCAGCAATTGTTTGTAACGCTTTAGATGGTTAGATATGATATATACATGATATATATTTATCATGTATAATGAAAGATTAATAGAAGGACAAGAAATGTTGACAAAATAAAATATTTAATGTGCTTTTGTTAATGTTGTTTGCTCTTGGGTCTCATACCAATTCTGATGACTTCTGCAGAAATTAAGAGGCAGCTTTACCTAGGCCATTATGAAATTCACTGGTGTGGTGCAACATTTTGAAAATGTGTTTTCCTCTAGTCAGGTAAAGACAGCTGACTGTAGAGCATAATGGAAGGGCAGGAGTGACAAGGAAGAGGTGTACAAATTGGTTCCATTTTGTGTGGAGAATAAGTGTGCTTCATTTACACTGTGTTTAAATGGAGAGTAAGACCAATTTCTCATTTAGATTACTTTGTGTTTAAAAGTGGAAAGAATGGAAATGAAATTTTAAAAAAAGGCCTGTAAAATGAAAGCAAGAGAAACATAGCACACTGTAACCTATTGCAGGGTGAACATATTCAGTGAATTTAACTTTTTTTCCAAGTGCTAAATTATGCATGAGTGGAGTTTGATATTTTTGTGGATTTTGTTTATGAATGACAATTACTTGCAGTGAGTTTTTCATAAACATGCTTTATGAAAAAAATATTTGCTTCAATTTTAGGTTCTAACTATCCAAAAGCACTGTAAGCACTTTATAAATTTGCAAAAGAGAAAATGACCTTTTTTGGACAGAAGAATAGTTTTCCTAAGAAAGAATCAGGCACTAGCAACAGCAATTTTGTGCATCCTTTTGCAATCCTGTGGAATTGGTTCCTTTTGGTTCAATTAAGATAACCTAGGAGCTCATGGTATTTCATGCTAGAAGCTAATAATCCTCACAGCCAAAAATCAAATCCAGGGATTCACTTGCTCCAACATTTTCCAGCACTGCTGTTTCTTTCTGACTAAGCTCCCTTTAGCAATAGTGAGATCTAGCAATGAGATGTACCCACTGAACAAGGTAAGAATTTTTCTTTGCATAATCTTTTTGAGTCCATGTGTGCTTTCCAGTGAAGGGCAAGATTTAACTACCTTTTCAATAATTTCTCACCAAAAGTAGTATTTCTGGAACAGGTGTTATCTTCCTTGAGCATATTTATATGGAGCATATTTATATCCCTCTTTTATTAGGGAAATCGGCTAAAAGTTCAAAAGCATTTCTCTTCTACTGGTGTACTTCCATCCTCAGGAAAATGACAGTGTGGGTACTGGGCATCTGTATTAATTTAGTTCACACTGCCTAGAAATTGCATCACATCATTATCAGTATGTCCATGCCCCCATATGCACTTCTATTTTTTAAAGCAACAGAGGCATTCTCCTAGGTTGTACATTTGTTAATGAGGGTAAAATTTGGCATAGTGTATTTTTAAGGAAGTCTGTAAAAGCTATGTGTGCTATACTACTGTAGCTAAACCCTTTGTCTATATAGAATGGCCAAAACTCCTTGAAAATGTTATCAGGTATTCAGATGCAGTGCCTACTGCAAATGTGGGATCCACAGAAAGATGATGCAGAAAGGTGATGCAGAATTACTGCAAACACTTTTCCACCAGCTCTGCTTCTAGTGACAAGGCTCCTAATGTGCCTAGAAACAGAAGCAAGGGCATGCTGACTGATTCTTGTCCTTAATCACTTTTCTTAGACAGTAGTCATCTATGGAAATCAGCTATACATATACTATCATAGAGGAGCATTTGCCAGCTGGGTAGGAGCAGAGCACAGAGTCTCACAGTGCACACAGGAATGAGTCCTGCAGAATAAGTGTATTCTACTTCACTACAAAGGCACAGAGATCAGTCTGTTTTCTTAGTTACTGAAAAGTCAGGTAGATTAATGAAAGATGGGTTAGGGAAACTGCTGTGTTTCCAATGAGGTTAGAGATTATCAGCTATTTTCTTTAATGGAGTAAAACTGTTAACTGCATGTGACGAAAAAGCTACAAATCTGTTGGAATCTACCTGTATCTCTTGTAATAAGCACCTTAGATAGCCATCACTAGATTGGATCACTGTTGGGAAAACCTGAAAGTTTACCATGTGAACTCCTTGTTTCATACTGATTTTAGTTGACCTTTTAAACTGAGATTATTTGATAATATGGGAAGTGCAGTCATCCAAGATAGCTCTTACTGTTTTTCTGAAAGTAAGCTGAAATCCAATAAGCATATGAATGCCTATAGTTTGTAGACTTGTTTCATACTTCCCTTTCTGCCCTCTATCTTTTGCAATGAACAGGACCATGGGAAACATGGGAAAACAGTTCATAGTCATGGAATTGAAGACAGCATGACAATACCCCATTCTGAAGATCCTCACTTTGTTTAGCTGCATCTTATTGGTTTAATCAGATAAGAAATTCCTTTTCTTTATATATGTGAGGTGGCAATATGTCAAAGGAGATGCTGTATCTTAAACTGCTGGCAACTTTACTTACTAATTTGCATAGTCATTCTGCTACAAAATTTAATATATATACATACAATTTCTCAATCATTGCATTCACAGTGAGCTTTTCAGCATTATTCGAATGTGCTTTAAATTCAATTATATTTTAAACAAAAAGAAATACTGAAATATAGTTCTAAAATGTTCACAGTAAACTTCTTTAACTTTCCATTTTTACACACATTGTTCTCTAAAAATTTTCTAAATTGAAGTATTTCAACTATTCTGTTTGTGTTTGAGGTGTTGTTTTATTTGGTTTTTTTTGTTTAGGTTTTGTTGGGGTTTTTTTTGTAGGGAACATACAAGAGCTCTGCAACTGTTTTTATATGAATTTTGCAAAGTGTGTTTTCAGTTTTAGCATTTTTCATTTTTTCCCTGAAAAATATTTTTCTTAATTTGTTGCAATATATGTGGAACCTGCTGTTTAAGAAAATCCTTTAAAGAATTTTTGTGGATTTTTTTCATCTGATATATGCACCGTGTTGACATTAATTTCTCTGTTTGGTACATCTGTGTGCTGAAGATTGTAGAAACAATTCTGTGCTACAGAAATATGTGCTGGGTAATTAAAAACCAGACATATAAAACCAACACTTACATGTAAGGGTGACAGCACTGTTAGAGTATTATTTCAAAAAGATTCACAGCGAGCTTTATTTAAAGCAATATAGACATTTTGTGATATCAATGTGTAAGAATATGTCTGTAGCTGTTTATTATACACATACACACACAAAAGTTTGTATATCTGAGTCGGAAAATCATCTAATGGCTCATATATCCTGTGTTGTCTGGTATACACATGATTTTTTGAGCAAAAACTACTTTGGAGGCTTGTACTCATCTTTTCCCCTGGAAAAGCAAGATTTTGATTATAATGATTTGATCAAATAGCTGATTTCCTTCCTCTCTCTTTCCAGATAGTCAAAAGTATTGCTCTGTACTGAAGCCCATTTATCTACTAAAGGACTAGAATGTTGAGAAAAGCTGAGTGTGTAAATTCTGTAGGTGTGTCTGAGCAGCTGAAACTGCAGCTATTAACCATGATCAGTGCTGTACTACAACTTGTAAATAAATCAGTATAGATATAGCAAATTAATTTTTTTTCTTTATTGTAGAGGTGTTTTTTGGTTTTTTCCATTCAATTGATTTCTAAAGTGTGCAAGCAAATTCTACTCTTGGAATAAGTTCAACCTTGTAAATAATCAGTCCAATTCATGAAAGTTTCAAACAGTTGTGTGCATTCAACAGTTAGAAACTAGAGTGGAAGTTCTCTGCCTCCAGCTTGGTTTAGATATGGTTCAGGTAAGTCTGTGCTTTGTATCCCTACCACCATTCTGTTTGCACAACAGATTTCTCAAAAACATTATTTACAACTTATTTTCTATAATTTGTGATAGTTATGATGTACATTATAGGTGAATACAGTGAAGGGCAAAGATGCACAAAATTGTGATTTTGTACTAATGGCTGAGGAAGATAGTGCAAGTTATCTGGTCTAAGTATTTAGCCAGAAGTCCATTACCATAGCTGTCAGACACACAAATATCTTTAGACTGTCACTCTGAGTTTAGGTAGCACAAATTTCTTTAAAGTTAATTTCTTCTGGTTAAACAAATAATGGAGAGCTAAATTGTACCAAAGAGCATTCAAGCTAATGAAAGCCATGCTTTTGTTCATTTTATTTGGACTTTGATTCCTATTGAAGTTTGTTTTAATTCTCTTTACATATTTCATAGTTATAAAGCTAGAAGAGGACATTAGATTATTTAGTTTGAGCTTCTGTATAATGTAAGTTCTGTGTCACGCTGTTATTTATACATTTAGCTTTTAAATTCTGTCCAAAGAAAGCACAAATGGAATGTATAATGCATATAGTGTTTTCCTGTAGAAGTATTTCTACTATTACTACTACTAGAGATTGCTTCTATTCATTTCAAATTTGCAGTGTCACTTTATTTGAAGATCTCAGTGGAGTTTTAGGCTTGTATTTTAGCTCCGAAAGTAATTTTAAACAATCTTGGCAGTAGTAGAAAAAAAGGCTATTGGGTACATAGCTTAGTTGTCTAACTTCTAAATAGTTTAAATGTTAAAGCTGTAAAATAAAATATGTGTAGCTTGAATTTAAATGAGCAAAGAATACTGTTTTTCCTTTGAGGAATGGCTTTAATTTAAAAAGAAAATTATGTTTTTTATGTAACTCTCAGCTGGGAATGCAATTGTTAGAAAAATAACTATTTGGTGTTTTGAAAATTTAGTTCTGCTTAAGCCAGAGGCTTAGTAAGAAATCACTATATATGCAGTTTCCATTTAAGAACTAAGCTACTGATGCACCTATATTGGCTGGATCAGTAAAGACAAGACTGTAAATTGAGTTCTTGTAATATGTCTCAAAAAATGAGTGTGTGCAAGAAAGAAGTTGTGGGTATTTTTCTTCCCTCCCCTCACTGCAGTAGGATATGAAATCCTGTAAAAGCACCACTGCAGACAGTGAAACCTGGCTTTTGTGGACCAGGTTTTCAGAGCTTCATTTATTTGTTGGGTTTTTTGTTCTCCTAATTTCTATATATCCAGCAGAGCAGCTTTGTTCTGCTTTCCTGTTATTGTAGATTCATTTTCAAATAGTGAAGGTCCCAGTTTTCATCCATAGGTCTCTCATGTAGATATTGGAATTTCCTCCTCCCCTGCTTGTAGACTTGGTAGCCTCAGAGCTGGGCAGTAGCCAATCATTCCCAGGAGGTCTTTGCCAGGCTGCCTCCTGACATACACCAGGAACTCCTGTGCCAGGGAGGTCACCCATCTTCCCTAACCTCACCAATAGGAAGACAACCTCATGACAGGGCTCTCCTACCCCTTTTCTTAAAGGGATACTACTACCCTCTGGAGTAGTGCAGTCACATTTTTCTGTGTAAAAGGATGAGTTGTTCCTCAGACATATTCTGACACTTCTGCACATATGTTGTCTGATGGTGCCATTCCTAAGTACTACATTTCTAAGATCTAAGTTTCATTTGTGTGATACCAGGATCTGTGCTGTAATTGCTACTTCTCTATTGTGAAATGGCTCAGACTTCAGCTTTTTTTTTTTCCTTTTGCATGCCAGTTTGACGCTTCAGACACTCTTTAAGGCTTTGGTGTTTTGTTGCTTTGTTTTGTTTTTCTGGGTTGGGGATGGGAGGGAGTTCTCTGTTTTGAGGTGAACTTCCTTAATTTTGCGTGTTCAGTTAAGCCTTCTGTTCACCATAGAGTTTTCTCTGCCTTCACAGCAATGCTTGCCAATAAAGCTGTCATTGGTTTTGATGGCCAAGTGTTTTCCTGATATGATCAGGAGACTGTTTGGAAGAGAGTAGGATCAGCGGGACATTTGGACATGTGTCACAGAAGAAACCCATCAGATTATGATGTTAGAAAACTGATCACTTTATTCAAAACCACAACATGAAAAGCTCTGTATCCCATCATAAGGTAAAACACATCTGGGACCAGCCTCTATCTTAGGGTCTGCTTACAGCTGTAGTTTTTGTTTTCCCAGATAATACAGCTGTCTGCTTCAAAGAACAGTGAATAATGAATAAAGCAACCATGACCTTTCAAACACTTGCCTCCTAAAAAGCGTGTGCATATGCGAATATGCATAACTCCAGAGTACCTAAAACTGCCCTCTGATTCTTTTAACTGTGTACCTCCAAAGAGGTATCCCAGGAACTTTTTGTACTTCTCATGCTGGATATTTTCAGCTTGGATTAGATTTCTCTCCCTTGAGGATTTTATTGGCATTACTTACAGACCAAGAACTATTTGGCTCTTACAAAGAGCTCTGGCATTTGTGTTAAAGGTTTTGCCATGCATAAAAAGGAACAGTGTTATTTCTATTGATTCAGACCATGTAGCAAATTGAAAGAGAGATAACTAAGTAAAGAGAAATTACTAAATGGCAGAAAGGAACAAGGAATATGTTCCTGAGCCTCAATCCGAAAGGTCATATACCTGCCACCTTTTGAATGTCAAGTCTGAAGATGAGAAAGCAGTGTAAATAAACCAGTGCCTTTGCATTGCTGCTTGGCAAGTTCCCTCACTCACTCTTGCTGTCCTTCCTGTCAGGATCTGTCACTGTGAGGGAGATGATGAAAGCCCCCTCATCACGCCATGTCGCTGCACAGGGACCCTGCGCTTTGTTCATCAGGCCTGTCTGCACCAGTGGATTAAGAGCTCAGACACGCGCTGTTGTGAACTCTGCAAGTACGACTTTATAATGGAGACCAAGCTCAAACCTCTTCGGAAGGTATGGCTCTTTTGAATTTAATTATCCTCAAGTGTCAGATGTCCAGAATGGCCATGTAAAGTATCAGCACAATTAAAGAAATATCTGCTTGTCAAAAATGGCTTTGTATCTGCTGTTAATCAGTCCCAGTGATTTTATTCTTAAATTTAAGTAGTTAGTTTGCAGCAGCAGAGGATTTGACTAAACTCTCTTTCATCACACAATATAAGTGCACAAGTAATAGTCTTTTGGTTTAGAATTTTTCAGCTTTTTGTTGTTGGTCCTTCTGCCTATTTTTAAGCAATAGAGAAATCCCACTTTGCTCCTAAGTAACACAGGCCAGTTCACCCAGTAATTTTTACATTAAGCCTATAACTTCTGATTGAGAATGATGCTTATACCAATGTGGAGACAGCAATTATGAAGTAACACAGTCAATTCAGCTGCATCTGTTGTAACTGTTACACTCATGGGCAAATTATTCACTTGTACATTAAAATTAGTTAATGGATTATAAAATACAGAATAACCTTGCATCCCGAATGTCAAATGTGTGTTATCTGCACTCATCTATTTTCTAGGATAAATCAACATAATGCTACACAGGCTGTCAGTACAGGGAAGGTGAAGAGTTTGTTAAACATATGTGGGTTCTGTTTACTTTGGAGTGGATCCTTTATCTTCTAATTTTTATTTAAAAAAAAAAAAATTAAAAATCCTGGGGTTTTGTTGCATCTTTGAAGTTTGAGTTAATCTAGAACTGGGCAAGTTTTGATTTAAAATAAATTTCAGTATTAGAGCCCTTGAAAAACATGTATAAACTATTACTTATTTAATAGGATACATAGTAGTGTTTTAATAGCAAAAGACATTTTGGTTTTATCAGCATTGCACAGGTAGCAGCAGTTTACAGAAATGAGAGCAAATGGAATTCCTTCACATTTCCCATCCAGAAAAATTTTCTAGTAAGTCCCTGATGATAAACCACTTCTGAAGAGAGAACTGGTGTTGATTTGACAAACAAACCTCGTGATAGGAAAAGACACAGTTCTCAAATGCCAGGTAGATCTGGCCAGGTAGGCTGGAAATTGAAACCAATGTAAATAGACAGAAAGATGGCTAAAAACTTAATTATATTGACTTAGGTTTTAGCAATTGAAGATAATGTGACAGGAAAGAGATAATTGTTTAAAACCCATTGCCTCTAGCATATCTTTGGGGGATTTTTTTCTGTATATATGTTTCTATTTTCAACCCAAATTGCTTTAACCTTTCATCTAACAAGTACTCTCACAGCAGCTACTTTCACCAAGAGAATATATAGATAACAGTGTTTTTAACAAAAGCATTTTCCTGGTTGTGTTAGATAATACAGCATCATTTAAAAAGGGAAAAAAAATTATAGCAACCAAGGAGAAAGGGAATGAAAAATGTGCACAACTCAATATCAGAAGTAGGCACTTTTAATTCTGTGTGGTCGTGGCCACTTCCCCCCTCCCCCCCTCCCCCCCCCGTTTTTTTTTTAATTGAAAGAAATTAATGGAATACTGGCAGATTTAAAGTGGTAAAGTAATTCCTGTGAGTCTGTAATTTTATAATTGAATGACTGCTGCCTTATTCAGCTTATCATTGATTCTCAGGTATGTTGTAGATTTCTGACATCGGAAAAGTTAGTCTCTTCTTTCAGGCAAGATATTTTTGTTTCTGCTCAAAGCAGTGCTAAAATGTAGCTCATCTGCCTGGCAGTGTATGCTGACAACTTTCCTCCCTTCAAATGCAGTGCTAACAAATATTTGTCTGTGTAGTATGGACCCAGCATCTAATTATAGAACCTTTCTTATAAGTTACACACATTTCAGACCAAAACCAAAGTTTCCAAAAATTTCAAAGTTAAAATTAGGTATCCTTTGGCATTTAATATTCAACTGTGACACTCTGTGTGTGTTCATTCCTACTAACTGTGTGCACTATCATCACCATCGTTCAAAAACACTAAACAGTTTATGAGAAGATGTTTTGTAAACTAAGCATTTTGACAACTGTGGCAAAAACAAGGCAAGACAGGAAAAAGTGATCTTGATACCTGCTGTGTGAGTAGAGCTGACTGGTAACTTTCCACCCAAATTTGATTTTATAAAAATCACTGAAAGTGCCGCGCTTTTTTGTGTCAAAATCTATATATTTTGCAAAAGTGGAAAGTTCCAATGAAACACTGTCAAATTTATTGGAAGGTTTTGTGAAGCCCAAAACCTCAGCTGTGGGCCATTCTCTGGCAGTCCATGTTTTCAGAAGACTGGCTCAAAAAATGCTTACAAGGGACCAAAGTGCTATGGGACAGGCAGCTCCTATCACCAAAGCTCTCCGCTGTCTCCTTGATGCAGGATGTGAAAAGCACTACAGACTCTGGGATTTTCACATCTTGAGAGCCTTGGGTTTTGCACAGGTTTAGTTCTGTACTAGACCTCAAGAATCTTTAGTCTCCAGCACTAAGTCTGGCCTGGCTGCACAAACTCAAAATTTCCAAATTTCTGGAATTCTCCAGTCATAATGGCAAGGACATTATAAGCAGTTATATCTTAAAACAGTGCAATTCTTGTCAACTTTGTTGTATGCTGAGTGGAAAGAGCCAAACTGACAAAAAAAAAATTGATTTTGCTAATAAGCTTTGAGGAATTCTGAAAACAGATTTCATTTTGGTGCTTCCTAAACAAAAGACTGTAGATTTTATTTCAAGAGAAAAGTACCTATTCAAATCCATAAGAAACTCACTTATTAAAAAAATAAAAAGGAATTTATTTCCCCTAAGGGGAAAATTTCTGACCAGCTCCAGATGATGCCATTTCCACGGCCATTAGACCTCGATTTGAAGTGACATTGTACAAGTGCAAAGGTTGCATCTCTCAACCAGTTCTAATATTTTTTGTTTATTTTTAATCTCTCATCACTCATGATATAAGATTCTAAAGTTTGGTTCTTGACTGCACATTTTTACATTATGATGAAATTTATCATAATACCTTTGTAACATTCCTACTTCTGGTCTCCCGAAAGGAAAAAATTAGACCACTGAACTTAATTACAGGTATCTATACTTTTGCTTTTTGCAGTATCACAAAATATAAAACAAACTATTTGATTCAATAGTGAATTATCATCTTTATTTATACTGCAGCCTTTCATGCACGCTCAGTGTTTCATAAGAGATTTTTTATCAAAGTCTAAGATTTTGTAGCAGAATCCTGTTGTAATATCATGTCATACAGCTGTTAGCACCCATTAAGTGACAATTTGGAGCATACTAAGTTAACATAAATTAAGATAATCGCTATTAAATCAATAGGTTTGTGCCAGTGTGCAACAGGTATTTAATCAGAGAATCCCTGAAAGCACCAGCCATCAAATAAAACATAGTTTAATCATTTTAGTGAGTCTTTCCATTAATGTAATACCTTTAAGCATTGATCAACAGGCATTGCAATTGTTTCATATATTTCAGTAGGTCTAATTACTCAGCTCAATATAAATTTAGAGATTAAGTGTTGCTTAGTGTGTCTGGTTTATTTCTCATGGTCTCTATTGCATCTGTCTGTGGTTATAAATAATACAGTTGCATTTGTAACTTTACCTCTCAGCATTTCAATCTATAATGTAAAATTTATAAGATGACTGTATCATGGAAGGAATTAGAAAGTGGCAAGAAGCTTGTGTGAGTTCCTTATTGAACTCTCTCAGGTAATAGCTTCATCCTGAGAAAACCACTTCTTCTTTAAAAAGGATTCAATCCTGGTAAATTAGCACCTACATTTCATATCTCTTGAATATGGTGTTTGAAGCATAGTAGAAGCAGGAATTGAATGAAAATACTGTGAGTATGAAATGGATTGAATTCAAAATAAAAGGAGCTTAAAATGCAGATATGTTGTCAAATGGAGATTTCTCGACAGTGTCTGCTATACTTCAAAATACTTTTTATATTTAAGTTTTGTTTTCTGTTTGAGATGTCTGGTATCTGATGAGATGTTTTACTTTGATACATTATCCCAACAGATTATTCTGTGGTGTTGGAGATGTGTATTTTCTCTCCCAGTTTTATTTCTGAAATTATTTACAAATAATGTCTTATTTATGGGGCATAAGCAATATTGCACATTGTTACCATGTGGTTGCTCTTAGTCATTAAGGAAGACCAAGTCAATTTTTTTGTTTAGGGAATCATTACATACCAGTTGAGGTTAACTTTGTTTCTGATAAAAAGGGTATCTGAATTCATCCCTTTTAAAAATAGAGAATTGGGAATGTTCTTTTAGAATAGAGTGATATGTTTCTGTTAAATTAAACAGAGGCAAAACCAAATGCTGATAATGAAAGGAACTTGATCTTATTTATTTTGAATGTGTACATATATCTTCTAAGTATTTACTCCTTTTGTATTCTGTAGCTGTCCATACACTGAAAATGTGATACAAGGTCCCTCTCTTGAGTTTTACACCCTTGAACTCTGTGGAACTTCCTGTGTATCCAACTACTGCCATTAGAGAATGGCAGAATGCTTTCTGTCTGCTTGGTATCACTTATTTTATAAATAAACAGATTGTAACAAGAGCAAGAGTGATAAAATGTCCATGCCAGCATTAACTCCCATACGAGATTCAAATATTAAAGTCCCATTTGGAGATACGTGTTTCACGACTGCCCAGGGCAGGGTATTTGGATCCTAGAGCGAAGTAAGGGAACAGGTTAGCTCAAATTTCCATACAAAGCAAAAGTCAGTTCATTACTTGTGGGTAATGCCCAGCTGTAAGGCAGAGATTCAGCAGTCTCCTTAAAAATTGTGGATCATCTATGGAAGCAGCAGAAGAAAATCAGAATGCTGCTTTGAGCTATGAAAAAAGAAAAGTCTAAGTCTAAGACAAAAGAAAAGTCTAAGTGAATCTCTAAGTCCCATTTCATTCCCAGACTTCGTGTATCACTAGGGATGACACATCTGCTTCTGCTCCCCCCTACTGGAATTAACACTTCATAGGGTGCCTTTTTTTCACAAAGCAGTAGTCACCTGCAGAGATCTAAATTCAGTTGTTAGAGCTCTTACATAATGTTCAAGAGAGACAGATTCAGCTCCCTTTTCTGTGCTCAACATAGTTCTATAGAAGGAGTAAATCTCAAAAAAATATGACTGTAGGAATTCATTCATAATGGGATGCTTTGTGGATAAATCTTCTTTTGATAAAATCTGGTAGCATGCATGAAAAATTCAGTGATGGCAAAATATGTAAAGGGTGTTGTTTTCTTTTTGGTTCAATAGTAGCTTGGTAATTTGTATTTCCATTCCTTATTTAAGAGTGTGGTGATCACTGCCAAAAGTGATATAGCCTGTAGAGAAATCTTTGTGATATGCTGCTATGAAATCAAAAGTGGTCATCATTAGAAACTACTTCTCATGACAGAATAAACTCTCCAAGCCAGAACTGACCTGCAGAGTCTCCCAGGGAAAAAAAAAACCACCAAAACCAAAACCACCAAACTTTGAGCAGTCATTCTATCTTGCTTTTTGATTCTTATTGCCCCGTGCTATGAAGTGTGAACAATCTGGCTTTTTCATCAATTTTCTAATAAGGCTCATGATAAGAAGTGATAACAAATATTGCACAGGTCTGGTAACATTGACTTGCTGTAGGATTAGTTCCCTTTTAACCTAATTTGGTGAACACTTTGCAGTCCTTAACATAGAAGAAGATCCTACATTTCCTTTTCATTTCTGGTGCGGCTACAGAGTGTCGTCAAGGCAACCCGCTCCAGTGTTATCTTTCTTCCAGTAAACTCTCAAAACATCAGTAGCCTCAAATCACTTCTTGCAATATGTGGGGTCAGACAATTCACCAGTATGCACAAAGGCACAAAGCTATTACTTTCTCATCGGCTATCATGTCATTATAGTAAATAACTTTGGGCTCAAGGGAGAATGTGTATATTAAAGCTTTTAAAGTAAAAATAATTTTATTGCATTTATATCCTATTGTGACGCCTTGGGGATGCAAGGGACTACTTTGTTCAGACAGTTGTATTTCTAATTTTTGAGAATAATAGAACATTACTGCTAATGTATCTGTACATAAAGAGCATGCTGTAGTTCACAGAATAATGTTGTCTTGCATTTTGTGCCACAACAAGAATACTAGATCTTAGCTTTCTCATAGTGGTTGAATTTGTGCTAGCATGTCATCTCCATATGTCTTTCTCTTCCATTCAAGACACAGCTTTATTCACACTGCTGTTCCAGTTCCCATGGACTTCTGATAAGAGATTCTTGTGCCTCTTACCTTGAAAGCATACCCTTAAGCTTGCTAAAAGCCGTCTTACCATGAGACTTTGCTGGGACACCCCCATGTGCAGCATCCTTCCTGGAGGAGGAACAAGGTGTTTTTACTGTCATTGCTTTGAACTTGCATTCTTTGAAGGAGCAAATGAAAAATCTTATACCAGAAAATTAAATGAAAACTATGTCCTCTTCTAATTAGTTGCTAGTAACCAAACTGGTTACTTCTGCTGCTCATAGCATTTACGAAAGGAAAAGGAATTTGGGAGATTGTTCAGCTCTGGATATTAGTAGTGTTGCCCACTATTGCACAGAACTATGAACATGAGCTCTGAGAGGTACAAATCTTTTGTGCTTTCTGAGGCTGAAATAAAGAGTTTGATCTGAGCTGTTTTTCAGATGCAAGTTGCATCAAAAGATTTAATTTTCATTTTAGTTAGAGAGTCCTACCCCATCCTGCAGTTCATCAGCCTCCCGTTTTTTAAGAATTTGGGGACTCCTTTTCATTTTTTTTATTTCAGCCCTTTCAGTGTTTTGTTTTACAGCTTGACCTCATCAATAGCTATAACCCAAGGAAAGGCTGGGTAGCTGGAACACTGAAAACAATTAAGAGAATTTTTGGTACTAGCTTTAAAATTAAGGAAAATGTAAATGGAATGGTACCTGGGCACAAAATGTATACCTAGTAATATGAAATTTAAAGAGCATAATCAACCCAAGCATTGACCTAAACCAGTCATTTTTATTCATGGAGTTCTGTAAAAATGCCATCTTTAGTGTTTAATTTTGAAGTTAGGAATTTTACCAGCTCTAATGGGAATGGGCTGCTATTCATGATCTGATTCATGTATGTAATTATCTATCACCTAACTAACACATGCAATTTTATGGTTGTTATTTGCCTCAAATTTATTTTACCTGGGACCTATTGAGGTGAGAATCACAGGCTGATTCTTGCTTGTTGGTGGAATGAATGCGTGCTAAAAATGGCTTCTCTTTAACACAGTGATGTACNCACAGAAATTCCTGGAGTTGATCTAAATGATGATCAAATGGGATAATTATTAGTTTATTCATTATATTTTTAATTGTTTTTGTTTATTTAATTTTATTCCTGTAACATTTTATTAAAATTACTGGGGAAAAAAAAAAATTCTTTATTTATCTGCTGCAACTTACATGTGTCAAAATTGGAATATATGGCATTAGTTGGAGGTTTTTCAGAATGAATAACTTCACTCAGCTCTTTACCAGAGCACTAGGCTGTAGTTTTGTGTTAATTACTGTAGCTTCCCTCAAGAAAAATTTATTTTATTTTTAATTAATTGCATCAAAAGAATCTTCTGGGAAAGTTAAAAGACAGAGTAGGTAGTTGTAGCTATTCATTGGGAAGTCAGTATTCCTTCTAAAGCCAC